>JAVXUL010000001.1:7329732-7345726 GCA_035590515.1 Trichilia minutiflora | reverse complement strand
ACATCCGAACCTGTTAATACAACATTAATGGCATCTTGTTGCTCACCCTTTGAGGCCAGCTTTACAATATCACTATTTTTGAGTGATTTTCCAAGTGAACAGTTCTCATCTGAAATCTGCTTTCCCAAAGAAAGGGCAAGACTTGACTTTTTAGAGGTGAGATGGTAATATTTCTCCGTGGTTTTCCACCATGTGGAAACAGAAGGTTGGCTAACCTTCAATGGAGAAGAAGAAGACAAAGAGGTAATGAAATCTGTAATAATGGCTTTCTGGGAAGGCTTGAATTTTCCATACCAAATGATATTGATGGAAATTTTCCCAGAGAGAAGAGGACCGTTATGGTATCGCAAGAGCTGAGATTGCTGATCGTCTGCAATCTCAGTAAGACTTCTTGCAGCCAAAGATATTTGAAACAGAGAGATCAAGAACAATAGCTTTAAGAAAGAAGAAGAAGCCATGTTTGAATAGATTTGAAGAGAGAGAGAAGCTGAGAGAAGCTGAGAGAAGCTTATTTGCTTAGTTGCTTATTGGTGGTTTGAGGCGAGATGCTAGTGAATGGTATATATAGGTCTAAGAACAAGAGGTGCTTTTTTCATTAATTATTTAATGAATATTTTTTTAATTAAATAAAGTGTGGGTTTAAGAGAAAGGGAACCTGCTGAGAAACAGACAATAAAGGACGTACAGTGCAGATGAAATTGATGGCAAAGCTTTGGTATTTACGAGTTTGAACTTCTCCCGCAAGAAAAAAGAGAGATCCCAACGGTACACCCAAGCGCGTTTTCATCCCACGAGCATTTATTCTCACGCGGCAATCGCAAAACTACTAATCCGATCAGATTTGGAGCGTGAGAACCAATCATGAAAACACAGTTTGGTGTGTATGAAATTCCTAAAGTACCCTCACTTTGGATTCTTTTTGACGTACTTAATAGGGCTATGTTTGAAAAATAGAAAAGAAGAGTGTTTTAAGACGGCTGGATATAAAAATATTGTTGGGATATGTGGCCTCCACCAGCTGTCAGTCATCGAATGGACCTGAGAGAGAGGGTATCATAGGGGAGGAGCATAGCACGTGAGATTACGCGCCCTTCTTCCTTCTTCTCCTCCAAAGTCAAATGGTAAACACACAAAGCTCGTGATTGGTTTCGTAAACTCCATATTCCAGCTGGCCAGAGGTAAAACCCGTAACAGAACAGCTGTTTGCCATGCTGTATGGGCCCAAGGAGAAAGGAAGCTACGCTAAGTGGTAAAGGCTCAGTTTTGTAATTCAAACTTAGAATTATCTTCTTTTTCTTCTTCAATTTTTTTTTTTAAATTTCTCTAAGTTTTTTAATCTTTTCCATAGGGACAAATTTCAACTTTATTTTATTTTATTTTTCAAATCTCCTGTCCATATTTATGATAAAGGTACCATTTTTATTTTTCAATTACTTTTTCTTTATAAATAAGGTAGCCAAAGTTGGACATTGCTAATTTTTTTAATTAAAATAATATTAAAAATTTTAATTTGTATACTATAATTCACATAACAATGATGTAAAAATTGACACATCATTGTTATATTATCTTACATATTCACTAAAATTTCAAATAATTAATATTTTAATTTTAATAAAATAAACCTATAAAATAATATAATAACAACATATCAATTTTTACATTATTAAATATAAGAGTTCAAAAAAATTCACAGGCTCAGCATCTTTTTTATTTTTTATTTTCAACTTTAGTGGAAGTTACATTGCTAAGATAGCTTTTGTTCTTTTTCTTTTTCTTTTTTTTTTAAAGAGTAGCATTATTATTTTTCTTAATTGGAATATGAATATTGAATTTAAATAGATTAAATATTTGAATTTGAATTATATATTATTTATTTTTTAAAATCCTTGTCTTAATTGTTTTTTAAAATAATAGTAAAAATTAATACTTTTTCATTTGTGGCTTTATAAATTTAAAATAAAAAATAAATTACAAAATTTTGATAAATATAAACAAAATAATCATCATAATATATGTAAATAAAAATGTTCGTAATATGAATTTGTTACAATTTATGATGTTAGATTAGAAATAGAAAAATATTTTTATTAATTGTCAAGCACCTAAAGATATTTTGTTAAATTATCTCAAATAAATAAATTGAATAAATTAAATATCAAATAAAAAATAAATACACCATAAGTTAGATTAGTCTTATCCATACAAAGATATTTTGTTATTCGTCTTAATATTTTTCTTTTTTTCTTTATAATTTTTTAAATGAAAAATAGTTTACAAAGAATTTGTTATGGGTTATTATCACTTATTGCACGTGAGGGTTTGACAATATTTTCATTGAGATGGTATGAATACAAAAATAATCAATTCATTCTATTTTTTAAAAAATATTATTCACAATAATAATAATAATAATAATAATAATAAAATAAAAATATTTATCTATTTATCTCGTATTATTAAAAACATATATTTTTATTTATTATTATAAGTAAAGAATTAATTGTTTACTCAATAATTAAAACTGAATAACCAGAAAAAAAAAAATTACATATTCCCTTCACTAATAATCTATGAAAATAATTACTGTATTTTTTACTAAATCATCTTTAATAATAAATATACATTAATAATAAAATTATATTAAAAATAAAATAAAATAATTAAATATTTAATTATTTTTTATTTACAAACAATAACTAAATCATTGTTACTGTTTAATGATTAAATATATACTAATAATAAATTTGATTAAAAAATTTAAATAAAATTATAAATATTTAATTAATTTTTTATTTACAAACAATAACTAAATATATGTTATAATAATTAAAAATAAATAATTATATCTAATTTTATTATCATATATAAAAATAATAAAATAATTATAAATTATAATTTTAAGAAAGAGAGGAGATAATTATCTAATTTTATATTGTTGCTATTTAAATAAAATATCATCGAATCTTAAATAATAACAAGCCAATTTATAATTTATAATTTCAAGATGGAAGAAAATAAGGTCACACTTGAAATTATTTAACAAGGTTAAGTTTTAGTTTTTCTAATATAACTATACTATTTAGTATCTGTTTGGCCCAATTTTTTTATTATTTTTCAATCTCTTTTTATTAAAAGTTGTGTCAAACGCATAAAAATAAAAAAAAATTACAAAAAAAATCTTTTTAAATTTATGAATAAAAAAAAGATTTTTAAAAGTTGAAAAGATGAGCTCTCCTCTTTTCATTAAAAATACGAATGAAATATTATTTTTGTTTCTAAAATATCCTTGATATAATTAATGCTCACCAGCCTTTCTTCTTTCTTTCAGCCACTCTCTCTGCAGTATCAACTCTTTCTCGTCGAAGATCTTCCTCTCTGGTAAAATCTTCTGTTTTTTCTTCTCTATCTGAATTTTTGTAAAACCTAAAATCCAATTTGCTTGAATTGTTGATCTATTCGATTTTATTTATCGATTTTTTGAATGGGGTATGGGTATGTTTGATTTCTGAAAAATACAGGGAAGAAAACATATTGTAATCTTTCTCGTCGAAGATTTTTCTCTTCGGTAAAATCTTCTATCTTTTCTTCTTTATCTAGATTTTTGTAAAATCTAAAACTAAATTCATTGGATTGTTGATTTACTCGATTTTATTTATTGATTTTTTGAATATATTATGGGTATGTTTGATTTTTAAAAAAATACAGGAGAGAAAACATATTATAAAATTTTGGATCTAGGTTATCAATTACTATGTCAGAGAACGTTCCATCAAAGATAATTTGTCACATCCCGACCCATGGGTCCCATATGTGACAATGTCACAGACCTCCAGGGTATACCCAATAACACAAAATACAACCTGTAGGCCTATAAGGCTTTTATAAAGTCTGTTTATCACAAAAACATTACATCACACTTTCAAAATTCATCCTCACACCCAAACTTCCTATTTATAAATCAAGCCACAAACACTTCTAATAAATCTGTGCGCATATCAGATAAAACATTCATCATAAGTAAATCAGTGAGAATCCATTCCCAAACTCAAATACAACAATTATTACAATTCTGTTTAGTACTTTCAAATCTCAGAAATAAAAAAAAAATTTACAAAGACACCAGTGGACTGATAATCGCTAGGGTGAATCGAAATATGTATACCTGAGCTTTCACTTCCTCAAGCTATCACCAGCACCCGTGCTGATTATACCATTAGCCCTGAAACTAAAAATTGTGAGGGGTGAGTATACGGGAGTATACTCAGTGAGTGAGTACACAAAAAAAAACATATTTATACAAAAGTACATTTGTACAAATATATATATATATATATAATTATTCATCGAAAAGGTAGGGTTCGAAAACATTAAAATTAAAGAAAGCTTTGTTTAGTTTATAAACCACAACTTATGCTATTAAAGACATTGGGCTGGCTCCCTTTCCCGGTGACTATCCCGGGCAAGGGTGTCCCGAGATCGTCAGTAGGTTTTATATGCAACCAAAACATGCTTTTACTAAAATATTCATTTCAATGCATAAAGAATGCATGAGTCATTTACTCAAAACATGCCCACCACTGACGTTCGCCTCGGATTAGTCACATGGTGATCTCGTGCTAATCTGACTGGGACTCACAGGTGGTCAAACCTCCACTCAGTAATAGATCAAATACCGTATAACTCCTCCACCTGTGAAACCCCACACTCACCTAGGCGACCTCTAACCACTCAGGCCGACCCTATGCTACAACCAGTAGCTACTGTGCACAACAGACCAACATGGCCACATCACCATATACAATAACACAGGCCTAACACGGCCATCATCATAACAAGTACAGGCCTAACATGGCCGTCATCATAATAAAATGCATAATAAAATACAAGCAGGCCAGTATGACCATTAATTACTGTAATTACCACAAATCGGCCTCAAAGGCCATACCATCATATAAAATATATATCAAACTATCAAATCATTATCAATTCCATCACAAAATCATGTACAACATATGTATAAACACATTATTATATTTGAAAGGCAATAAGAAAGACATTTACAATTATTTTGTATACTACTTTGTTTATAAAGAAAATAAGTTTATAAATAAAGAAATAAAAAGAAAGAGTGTCCACTCACAACTCAGGGAGGGTATACACTCTATAGTTCCCCTCGTTCCTCGGTGAGCTACTTGAATACCTTGACCTCGAACCATCGCCTATTCACACGTATAATTATTATCAATACATATTCTAAAATACGATTAGAATTCAAATACGTGCAATGCATGCTAAACCCGAATTCCCAACATCGAACCATTATTCGAATTCGTCTAAAACCCTCGCTAGACCTCGGGTTACTATATTATTATTGCTACAAACCCATATTGCGACTAAATCGACGTATTTCAACTATACTCGTGATTCTAACTAGTGGGTCCCACTTCTTCGTCGGAACAGTAACCAGAGTTACTGTTCACATCTACCCAAAATCTCCGAAATCATAAGTTCTAACTTCCTACGACTTTTACGATTCCTCTACAACCCATATTACGTCTTAAAACTAAAATATGAGGACTAGATCTACGAAAACCCATACAAAAATTCATACGAATAAAAATGCTTAAAATTACAAAATGAACATATGGGCGAGTTAGAATCATAGCTACAAATCTCGTGGTGTGGTCGGTTTACTCCGATTTCGCCTCTAACTTGAAAAGCCCCCAAATTTGCCCACGGAATCCTTATTCCTCTTTCGCGAATCCGCGCTCCTATCGTCAAATTGACGCTCCCGACATGTTAGACGCATAGAATGCAGCTCGTGGGTGAAAAGAAATTGAAGTTTGGGTCAAATGTGGGTGGATTTAGAGAGAGAAATGGAAAAGAGGTGAGAGGAGAAGAGGAAGAGAGAAAGGAGAGAAAAACCCTAAAAATCCGACCCCAAGACCCCTATTTATAGAAAAATGGTGAAATTACCATTTTGTCCTTAAGTTTTCTTAAGGAGGAAGCTTCTGGAAAGGGGTAATTTCATCATTTTGCACCGATTCGGTTCGATTCGTTCGATCGAACCACCTCTTCGATCAAACGAATAGCACTTCGATCGAACGAATCCTTCGGTGCTACAAAAGTCAGAGAGCTCGTAAATTATCGATCGAACGAACCCTCATTCGTTCAAACGAGTCCACACTTTGATCGAACGAATGGCTTCTTAGGTTGAACGAATCCCAATCTGATCGAACGAATCCCCTCATTCGTTCGAATGAATCTGAAGCCAAAGTCTTCCCGAGAGTCCTCAATATGTCGGTCGAACGAATCACCCATTCGATCGATCGAACTCGTCAAAATTTAAATTCTTACTTAAATATTCCCCACATGAGCCTAGAATTATACCCACAATCATATGAAACATGAAATGAATGCAGATGTATGAACTAGAGAAGTGGAAAATGATAAATATACCCTCGAGATAAAACACGGGGTGTTACACATACCCTTCCTACATAATGAGTGTATTATTCTTATAGTTTATTTTAAACCCTTCTAAGTATGTTTTAAATTTACATATTTTGCATGTTTTAGGGCATTAGAAAACTTATTTAATATATTATATTTTATTATTTATAAATAAATAAAAGAATGGCCTATTGTATGTTTTATATGTATTTAAAGCCTTGGACGTAAGATGATGATTATATAATAAATTTTGATATGAGATATGTGTATATTATTGTAAATTGTGTTGAGAATATGGCCAGTGGACCGAATTTGATTATTTTATTTATGATATTATAACCGAAGGATCAACTATAGCTATAGGGTTCAGTAATCTAGCTACGAACTGAGGTAGTGACTGTACTATATGTGTGGTATGTCAGTAGGACTAATATAAGAAAAATAATAACCTCATTTACGATAGAGTGGTTCTTTAAATAGAAACATAGAGGATAGTCATGTGAAGATTCATAGATTACTTAAGGCTAATGTCAGTGATAGGCCCAGTTTGTTTAATAAAAAAATTGATTATCGTTTTATTATAAATTCATTGAAAATATTTTATGGACTTATATATTGTATGATGGATTTCGATATAAAGATAATAACTAATAGCTTGGGATTGTTTTTTATCAGAGTAATTATCGAGAATGGACTACTAGGCCTAATGATTTTGATATATATAGCAATATATAGTTTTAAATATAAGAAACGTTTTTAGAAATTGTTTTATTAAAATATTTTTTCTATATTCTGTTTTTGTATCTATTTTATATATTACATTCACTCACTAACTATACATTAGTATACTCATCATTTTTTTTTTCTATTTATAGGTGAATTCAAACTTAATCAAGGTATTAGAAAGGTGGTGATAGCGTTAGGATGGTGCACTCAAATATAATTCTCGAACTCAACTTACATCTAATTTCTTAGAGTTTACTATAAGGATTTATGAAGTTTATGTTTATTTTTCTTATTATAGAAATTGTAAAACTCTTATATTTGTTTGTATTTAATTATATCACTTTATGATTTTAAATTATCATATCACTGATGTATAGCTTTATTATGAAAAATGATTAAGACATTCAGAGAGACGATTTAAAATTATTTGATATCATACGTTTTTTCAGGGTGACGATGATGTATATTTTGCATTGATGTAGATAATATTGATTTGAGATATTTTTGGAAGTTATAGAAGTGGTTGAGATTTGATTGTGATTAAAAAAAGTTTGGGAGTTTGGATGGTAATATTAGGAGAGTGTTTAATATTTTTATTAAAAACAGGTATTAAACTAACCTTACAGGTTCTTGGTGCATGTTTTAAGTATAAAGAATATATACTAGAAATCTATGATGGTTATCGTATATGGGTCCCACGGTTGGGGCTATGACAATATAAATATTATTGTAGTGAATAGCTTAATAAAGTCTCAAGTTGCCTTACTCCACACAGAGATGTAGAAATTTCAGAGGAGAAAAATAAGTACTTAAGAAGTATTTTCCTTTTACTAAAAAAAAAAAGATAGTTTTTTAAGAGTTAGCTAAATTTTCTGGTGTTTTAGATATTTTTGGACCATTTGATTCATTATAAGATAGATGGCTTTTAGATCTTAAGTTTGGTGGTTGGTTCATGGGGATTTTACACCTTTGCTTCAAAATTTAGCTTTAAAACTTCTTGGACAACCTTCATCATCATCTTGTAATGAGAGAAATTGGAGCATCTATTTTTTTATTCACTCCATGAAGAGAAACAAGATAAATCTTCAACGTGCAGGAGATATAGTATTTGAACATATTAATCTTTTACTTCTTTCAAGAAATACTCTTCCTTATAAAGAAGGAGAAAATAAAATATGGGATTGGAAGTGATGTATTTAACTCATTTGAATGTGCTAGAGTTTTTGAAGTTGTTAACTTATCTCTTCGTAATCGAATATGGAGGTAATACTTTTTACTAATAAAGAAAAGATACAAAAAAATATTAATGTTTGAAATTGTTAATTTATCTCTTTTTTGTTTTTTTTTCTAAAATTTTTTTAATCATATTTAGATGATATAATTAATTAATTATATGCTAATTATATTTTTTGTAATTAAAATATTAATATTTGGATTACTTACTACAGAATTTATTAAGAATTTTATATATTATAATAAAATTTACGTTTATATATATATATATATATATATATATTATCATGTCTTACAGTACTCTGTCTTTATTTTTAAAAAATTATTGTGTGCCATGTCTGTGTCATATCACATCTATAAAGATCTCCGATTCTTCAACCTCTCTAGCAACGTTCTTGTTTGCCAATAATTATGCCAAACTGGGGCCATATGTTTTCGTCAGTTGCTTTATTTATGTTTCAATTTGGTTTGCCTTTTTATTTTTAAAAAAATTCATTTAATTCCTGTTAGGTCTGTGGTTGTAATGGCCAAATTATCTTAAATATACCATTATGATCTTGGTTAATATTTGAATCATATATCAATAAAGTTCGACAATTTTCTTCCGACAGTTTTCAAGTTTGTTAATCCCACTGGCAGATTACTTATTTTAAGCCATAGTATAATTTATAGTTTGTTTGCGAGCACCATGACAGAACATGATTGTCCCTTTTTATTTAAAATGTTCATGTTATAGTGATTTGAAACATCTATGTCCAAAATTCCAAATATTCAACCAACTTGCTGGTGAAATTTTCTTTTCTATGCTATGAAGAGTGATGGGGAGAAAGAATTTGAGGTGGGGGATGAGTTACAGGTCCAGTATTCGAATTTTACTGGCAAAAAGATCGCAGTCATGTCTTGGGAGGATGACGAATAACCTTTTACAACGACTGTCTTAGGTAATTTATATACTTAACAACTGACTGACATTAAACTGAAAGGATACTCGTCTTGTTTACGGAGAGACAAAAAACACTGGCAGAATTTACTGGAAAGTGCATGACGTGCAGCTAATGTGCATTCATCTCACCAGGTGATATATAAATCATTAGTCTGAGCCAGCTTTTGTAACCTGAATAATCTATACATCAGCAGTGCTGCAGTCATTACAGTATTATACCAGTAAGAAGCATTCTGAACAGTGCCAGTGGACCTTCTGAGATAATACGTGCAAGACGCAATTCAGCTCTGACCTCGGAATTTTGGTTAGATGGATAGAGTTATTTGCATGTATCTATTGTAAATTTTGAGTTGTATTTACCACTAAGAGAATAGAGCTATGTTACTTCCGTGATAGTAACGTTGAAGTTCTTTTCTATCTTTTGAGAAGCTTTGAGGGAATTGGTTCTGTAATAACTTGGAGAACTTGAATGAATTGAAACCATGGCTAATAGAGTCAATAAAGTAATAGAATTATCAACCCTGGACTGGACTTATTACAATGATCTCATTTTATTTATTTTCCATCTTACCAGAATTAGGGGAGGATTTGATTGAATATTTTGTTTTCTGCTGAGTAAGTCATCAAAATTTCATCAAATCTTATTCTATTTTTAACAGGGGAAGAGAAATGTTTTAAAAAACTTGCTTACATCGTAATATAGACATTTAGTCTATTTATTTGAAGAAAACTGACAAGAAGAACAATGTGAGTTGATGTGGCTATTTGGCGTAAAAATGTAGTTTCTTGTTGCTTAGCAGTTGCATGGGTTGGCGATGGAGTGTTGGTTTTGCCACTTTTGTTTTCCATTCAAATTTTACAAACTACCTCCCTTAATTTACACATCAAAGGTATAACCGCCCTAAATCCGTGGAAAATTATTATTATTATTATTATTATTAAAAAAGAATACTAATAATTGAAAAAGGAAAAAGAAAAACCAGCGACCCGATGTAGCCCTAAATTCGTTGTCCCTCGTTGGTGCGCACTCCCTGTGTGATGGCCGTTGTTTATGTTCTCTCGTTGATCCTTTTCATTTTCATGTCTTTTTCCCATGCAGACCCTCGAACGAACCTTGTGGATCGTGATTGCGGAAAGCTCAAAGTCGAAAATGCATCCTCTTACTTCCCTACGTATAACAGTGTATTGCATGCGATGAAAGACGAGATGAGTACAAAGAAGTATGCGTTAAAAGAATTTGGGGAGCCGCCTTGGAAAATGTTTCTGTTCTCTCAATGCATGGGGGATCTGTCGGATAAAGATTGTGAAACATGCTTCGGTCAATTGACTTATCTGTTGAACGGTTGTATTACGTCCGCTAGAGCTCATGTTTTCCTTGATGGATGCTATATAAGAATCTCCAATTATGAATTTTATGCTGAAGCTTTTGGTCTTTTTGATTCCGTGGTAATGAATTTGATCTTCTTCTTCTATTGTATAATGCATTTCTATGTAATTTAATGAAAAAGGAGAATCTCTTAAATTATACATCGTGGGATTTGCATGCTTGATCATGATCTTGAATTAATTCTGTTTCATTGTATAGGATTCTGATTTGTGATTTGTGATTTCCTTCTTGTGATGTTTTGTTTGTTAAGGCCTTCTATTAGATTATTTTTGCTGTTTGGGAGATAGTTCATTCGAAGGTCATAATCTAGTCACAACCATATATTCCTTTCAATTAGTGAAACTGAACCTCAAGCGTTTCCGATGATTCCAACTGAAGAACAACTTAACTCGCTGAATGGATATAATAGAATTCACCTGCTTCTTTGACGTTGTTTTTCCTTATTGGATCTCGTTCTATTCATTTCACTCTCTCCGTCAGCATCATACGAATATCCTTAATTTTCATATTTTGAATACATTAAAGCATGCATAAATATCTTAAGAATGGAAAGTCTTCAATTTTCCAATAAAACCACCCTGCAGAAAACTAGAACTGGACAGGAAATGCCTTGGCTTTTCCGGTGTAGCTGATCATGATCCTTGAGTTATTTTCTTATTAACATTTGCTTTTGTGCACTGAATAAAAGCAGAAATGCTCGATGCATGATGAGTTTGACCCGCGATTCAGACAGCTAGTGGAAGAAGTTGTCAAAACAATTGCTAAGACGGGGCCTGATCAGAATGGCTTTGCAACGCACGGGGTGAAAAGATATGCTTTATCTGCCTTTGGCATCGGTAATTGCTGGAAACCCTTATCCCCTCAAACGTGTTCTAAATGCTTAACTCAAGCAGCCTCAGATATCTTAAAATGTGTGCCTTCACAAGAAGGCCGTGTCGCCTATGCTGGATGCTTTCTACATTATTCTTATTATGAATTTGCCAATGATCACAAATCCAATGAAAAAGAAACTGAAGGTTAGATCTCATAATTTTCTGCTCAACTTCTTATAATTACATTAATAGAATTGCAGAGTTAGGCAGAATTTGACAGTTTACAGAGATTTATAGAATTTAAGTCCACTTATGATCAAAAAAGGAAATGCTAATACATATATCAGAGTTGATAATGTTCCATTGGTGAGACTTAATTAATAATTAATTGATTATAACGTGACTTCATTGATTTTTCATGCAGAAGAGGATAAAAGTGTATTTCTCTATGTAATATCAGTGATTGGTGCTTTTGTGTCCTGCATTTGTGCAATTGCACTTGGGTTCTGTGTGGGTAAAGCGACTTACAGAAGTAGGATTTACAGGAGTTTACATCGAGGTAATGTTCAATTCTGTTGACAAATCATGATTCATTTCTTTTTGTTGTTTCCCTCATAGAAACTGATCTTCCTGTGGTCCATTTTGTGCCTTGTGTCTGAAGGAATTGAGAGAGACTTATCTACGTTACAAAAGGGCTTAGAGTTCTTGCTGTTCAAGTACTCGACACTAGAAAAAGCAACTGATTCCTTCAATGAAACTAACAAGCTTGGTCATGGAGGATTTGGAGAAATATTCAAGGCATGTGCTCTTCATCCTTTTCGTTTTAAGCCAGAAGAGAAAAATGAAAACAGAAAATTTATATATACTTGCTATACTTCATTCTTTTTATATTTGAAATGCGTATCTGAGCAGGGAACCTTACAAGATGGCAGAGAAATAGCAATAAAACGTTTGTTTATCGGCAGAAAGAATCGGATTAAGGAAATTTGCAATGAAATGGATATCATGAGCAGAGCTCATCATAAGAACTTGGTTTGCTTTCTTGGTTGCTGCTTCACCAAGGAAGAAAGCTTTGTTGTCTATGAATACGTCCCAAACAGAAGCCTTGATGGCATCTTGTTTGGTAAGCGTCCATTATAAAGTTGTTAAGCATAATTCTATGTTATTTGTTTCTAGCACTACCTTGTAACCTTGTTGGTACTCATGGAAGAAAGACTCGGAAGAGAAACTGGAACTACATTGGAAAAAAAGGCTCGGAATAATCATAGGAACAGCCGAAGGTTTGGAATATCTCCACGATGACTGTCAAATGCAGATTATTCATCGAGACATCAAGGCCAGTAACATCTTATTAGACTTGAAACATAGACCAAAAATTGCAGATTTTGGACTTGCCAGGTTTTGTTCCTGCGACAAATCTTCCATACCCAGCACTGCTATTGCTGGCACACTGTAAGTAATTGTTCCGTAATATCCTAATTTATTGTATGGATTAATGATTTTATTTTTCGATTTATTATAAATTATTCCTGTCTTGTAGAGGATACATGGCTCCTGAATATATTGCAAATGGACAATTAACCGAGAAAGTAGATGTTTATAGCTTTGGTGTTCTTGTGCTGGAAATTGTTAGTGGTATTCAGAACAACCACCTCCAATCGGTAGATGGTTTTGAGACTCTTGTTACTAATGTGAGGTTCCATAATCTTCCCCATTATGACTATATATTCTATAGCACAACATCTATAGAAAACCAAGCTGTGTGACCAAATTCTAAAATAAGTGCTTTAATTTCCTTTTAACTTGGCAGACATGGAAGCACTTCCAAGCAAGCACATTGTCAGAAATCATCGACAAAGACATGGAGATTGAAGACATTGAAGAGATCAAAAGAGTTGTTTGGATTGGTCTATTATGTACACAAGAAGCGCCAACTCGACGTCCTAGCATGTCAAGTGTTGTTAAAATGCTTAAGCAGAAGAAAATCCCATTGCCAATACCATCAAAACCTCCATTCACAGATGAATTAATGGAATTATGACATTCATCAGTCTTTGGTCAACGGCATTCTTCTTCTCCATCGAAAACCACAAACAGTTTAGGAAGCTAAATGTTTATGTCAATTGGATAACAAGTTTACTTGCCATGGATACGAAACTATGGATGTTGGTAACTTGTTAGTGACTTTTAGATTTATAATATAGCCCATTTTCTCTCCAATTTTGCTTCTAAACCCAACAAAATGATCGCTTTTTAGATCTTGCGCAACTCTAGGCGATAATATAGAATATTAAATATGTTCTTGAATGTGGGCATAAATGTTGTACCATATGGGAAAGAAGGAGAAGGTTTACTTGCAATGCATACTGGCCGAAGGAGAAGACGACAAAAATTCTTTTTAATTTGACTTTTGTTGATGCCCAAATTGTCAAAGCCTCATAAGTAAATTAAGAGACTTTTATTGCGTAGACATTTAGGCCATCGTTCAAATTTATCACCTACATTTTCTAGGAATATATGTTGTGAAAAGCACCATTGGTATTTTAATAATCATTGGGACTATCAAACGGTCACATTGATTTGGCTCGATTGAATTCGACGGGTATCGAATTTAATTTATTTATTATACGAGTTAATAATTTATTAATTTTAATTTAATTTACAAGTTAACGAATTTAAATGAATCAATATGTAAATTAATTTTAAAAATTTTAAATTATATATATATATATATATAAAATATACTAATTATTAATAAATATAATAATAATAATAATAATAAATCTATAATTTAAATACAATATAAATTAATTATATTATAATTTAATATATAAAAATTTTAACAAGTTAAATAAAAATTTCATCAATAATTATAAATCTAATTACATGATATTAAAATATCAAAAATTTAATTTAATTTTTTTTAATTAAGTGGATTAAATGAGTCGGTTCGTAAATTAAACGAGTTAGCCTGTTTAACCCGTAGATTAAATAAATTAGGCTAAATTAGCCCACAAATTAAATAAATAAATTTTTTTTTTATCCTAACTCACTTAAAATAATAGGTTAAATGAGTCGATTCGTAGACCGTTAATCTATTTAACAGCTCAAAATTTTATCTTAATTATTCTCCATGATAGAATAGTTCAACGTGCTTGTATTTATTTAGTGGTTTGATATATTCGGATTAAAAATATATATATATATATTTTTTAAAAAATAAACAAATAAACAAATAACATGATACCTACCATTCGAAGAAAAAATCAAAGGCCAACCATTAATAGTCGAGGACAAAAATAAAAGACATGGAAACTTAGGTCAGTCGAAGTCTTGAAAAAGAAGCCTAATTTATAATTTTAAATTAAAAAAATTAAAAGGGAAAGGGCAAAAAAGCCGGTACGAACTTTCAATCAACGCGTAGTGTACACAGTAATACAGTCCCCTTTCACGCGGCATCTCTTTTTCTCTCTTCAAATCTCTCTGTATCTGTCTGTCTCTCCGAACATTCATCTGGGAAAATTTCTGTGCGCGTTATCAAATTATAAAACGGAGTTTTTTTCTAAGAAACAGAGACAAAACGTACGGGATGATGATGCTTCGGTCGTGTTACAGGTGTCTGGGCAGACGAGGCAGCGATGGGTTGTTGTGGCACTCAGACTTGAAACCGCATGCGTCGGGTGATTACGCGATCGCTGTGGTTCAGGCAAATTCCAATCTTGAGGACCAGAGTCAAGTTTTCACGTCTCCTTCTGCCACTTATATTGGTGTCTATGATGGACACGGCGGACCTGAGGCGTCGAGATTTGTTAACAAACATCTCTTTCCTTATTTACATAGTATGTTTTTGTTTCTGGGTTTTCTATTTTGTATTGTTTGGAACCTTGTGTGATTGTTTATTATGTGTACATGCATTTTCATGTATGATGTGTGTGTTTTTGTGCTTGTTCACCCTAATATACAATGAGGTAAATGATGGATTGGGTGAAAATTTTGATCTTTCTCTTTAGAATTATTTCATTTGTTGGTTAATTAATTTGCTCTTCTGCACCAATTTTTTTTTCTTTTTATCCTTCGATAGGTCGTTCTGGATTCTGTTTGCCCTGCGAGAAAATACAGCGGGAAAAAGCCATTGAAATTTTGAATTTTTAGTAGATTTTGTGTTGAAACTTTTTAAAACACAAGTATTAAGCTATGGTTGGTTGGTTGTTCGGCATGATTGAGTTTGATTTTAGATAAAAATACAGAAAATGTGGTGAAATTTGAAATTTGGCAACCAAATACAGTGTTAGTGTTTAAAGAAACAGGTTTTTTATTTTGTATCTTCCATCCCTAAAATTGCATGTTTCAAATGTAGAATTTGCATTGGAACACGGAGGACTGTCGGCTGATGTGATAAAGAAGGCTTTTCATGCTACTGAAGAGGAGTTCTTGCGT
>JAVXUL010000001.1:7287946-7319913 GCA_035590515.1 Trichilia minutiflora | reverse complement strand
CACATAATTGTATTCTATATTCGTATATGCGAGATCTTGGTGAATATAGCAATTGTAAAATTCCAACACGAATATATTGAGATATCATCACAATGAATGGTTTTTTGAAAGATCAGAGAGAACAATTTAATGGGAATATTGGCACAGGAAAATCGTTGGTGTATCATGGAAATTAACAAGAAAGAGAGAGGAGAATAAATAACTTTAGCCTTTAATATATATCTTTTATTTCTGTAAATATGATCTCCTTTCAAAAACAAAAAGATCAAAATTCTCTCTCAATCTCATTTACTTTGGTTAATATTTTTAATTTTTTAATGATAAGATTGAGATTTTTTTTTAAAATGTTGTTTTTTTTAAACCTTATGATGATGATGATGATGATGATGATAATGTTATTATATCATTTATGTATGCATCTATAATTCATTCACCTAGTTTTTCTTTCTTTATAGGACACCAATTACAATAAAAACAAATCATTTTTGTCTTCCAAAGTTTTCAATTGTTATATTTTGTAATTTTTTTTTTGGAAACTCGAAAACTCCGATCGCCAGTTAACGCTCCGGAAGACTCCGTCAGGGGGATCCAGGCCCTCGACTGTCCTTAAGTAGCGTCATCGGAACGGAGCCCAGGCCCTTAATCAAATAGGCGCTCAACTTGATCCCTTGACAGACGGTACCAAGCGGCCAGATAAAACCGAGACTGTATCAAACTCTTATACTTGGATGCACTCCCAGAGATTTGAACCTAGGACCAGCACGAATACCCCTCAGAATGGAACCACCAGACTACATCCAGTAATTTTTGTTATTATTCAAGCAATAATATATTTTCTAGATTTTTAACATCACAAGAAATATTTCTTGAATGAAGCTTTTAGAATATTTAAATATATATATTAAATATGGTATTTCATATTAAAAAAATAATTGATAAACAATCAATGATTAAATTACTTTTTTTATTTGTAATTGTATTAATTTTATTTTTGTAATTGAAAGTAATGGTTGTGCATTCAATTCGATGAATTAAAGAAAAATATAGCTAGTTTTTATATTTAACAAAGTATTTAATATTTCTAATTTTTGTTTTTATATATTCAAGAAAATAAAAAATAATTTTATTTGGTAATATTGGATTCTTGATTGGGCCAGGATGGGCCTGTAACTTAGTGGACTGGGACACGAATACAAAGCCCTAATGGGTAAGAGTCTTGTAGTGCTAGGTTATTTTATTTTATTTTTTAAAAAATCTAAATTTAAACACTTAGAATCAAACTTAATTCAATGCTTTTTAATTGCCTATTCTATTAAAAATATACCTAATAAAAAAACATTATTTAATATGCTAGAATAATTATCATAAGCTATAATAATATCAAGTTCACACAGTCTAATTTATAGAATAAAAAAGTAAAAATAAAAAAAAAAAGAGTATTGATTTTCATTATATTCATTACCAGTTGTGTTAACAGGAGTAGAAAATAATTTTCTAAATTTAACAAATTTTTAGTTACTTATTTTGTAATGTTCAAATAAAATAAACAGATGTTGTTTATTACCTTCTTTCTATTATGTCATTTACTTAACATGATTTTTTTTTCTTTTTTGAGAAATCATTTGATAGATTAAATTTAGTAATTTAAATAAATAAAATATTTTAATAATATTAGGGGTATGGAACGGAAGCACTTTCAAGCAAGCAGGATAAAGACAATGAAGAGGTCAAAAGAGTTGTTTGGGTTGGTCTATTATGTACACAAGAATCGCCAACTCATGTCCTAGCAATATCAAAGTGTTGATAACATGCTTAAGCAGAAGAAAATTCCATTACCACCACCATCAAAGACTTCATTAACAGATGAATCAATGGAATTATCACATTCATCAGCATTTAGTCGACGGCAGTCTTTTTGTCCATTGAAAAACACAAATGATTATGTCAATTGGATATCAAAATTTATTTCGCAATGGATATGGAACTATGGATACGGGACTTTAGGATTTATGGTATAGCCCATTTTGTGTTTAAAATTAAGAATATCAACTAATATCGTTATAATTAACTATATTTTTTAGGTGATAATATGAATATTAAATATGTTTTTAAATATGATATGGGTATAAATGTTATACCATTCAAATTACATACTAAAATAATTGTATAAAACAAGAAAAATAAATAAATTTAAAAATAAAAAAAAGGGAAGTAAGTACCATATTGGTAACGGGTGGACGAAGGAGAAGAATACAGAATACTTGCTAATTGCTAATTTGACTTCTGTTGTTGGCCTAATTGTCAAAGATGATGTTCAATAGACTTTATTGCACTCATTGTGGAATGTGGACCATAAAACTTTTTATTCTAGCGTGCCCCATTTAGGCTATCGTTGTATTTCACCAACCAATTTTGCCCCTTAAATTTTACAGGAAAATAGATTGTACAACTAAGAATAAGACCTAAGAAAGAAGAATCAAGAATCATCATTCTTTTTTAATAATTATAAGAAGCATCTTTAAGCAACCGGATTTGTTGTTGACTTGTCACTATCCTTTTCTGATATAAGAAAGAAAGATAGTTATTATTTTTTTTTTTTTGCGAAAAATATGTTAGGAATTCTATTATTATATTTACATTTTACAAGACACATAGTATTTTTATATTATATTTTTTAAAAATAAAATTAAAACAAGATATATATTAATAAGATATATTTTGAATATTAATATTTAACTTTATTCATTAAGTTAGCTGAGCTCTATTAACTCACGGTTCACAATATCATCGTATAACAATGTTTCTCACATGAATTATTTATTTGATTATTATTATTATTTTTTTAATATTAATACTTTGTACTTTCCTTGACATAAAAAGTTATATAAAATGATTCCCATGATTGATTAAAAATATATTAATCATACATAGACACGATTACATCCAACATAATTTGGATTAACATTTTAACAGATCTGCGACCATCAAAGTCTTATATAATAATTCAAAATTTTGAAATTAAATCTAGAATATTTGAATAAAATATAATTAAGTAAAGGATTAATTAATAACCATGGGATGGGGTTAGGAATCTTCACTTTTGAGTCTAAATGATATTTCTTTTCAAACTAATCCAATTTTCTTAAAACTTAAATATTTAGAATTAGATGTCAATAATTAGCCTTAATTCAATTGGTTGGAGAGTTTAAGCTACGAATTCTGGCAATTGTCTTTCTCATCTTCTTTGAAAGTTGAAACAGGGTGAGAATTGTTTATCCTTTTAAGATATTACTTAAATTAAATAATATTATTATTATTATTTTTATAAATAAGAATATGGGTAAATTCATTTTATTATTGAAATAAAACAATAGTATGGTAATATTAAAAAAAATTGTTTGGAATTATATATATATTTAGAATTAATTTAATTCAAGCAGGAAAAGAAATAAAATACTACCGACATCGTGTAAATAAATTATAACGTATGAAACGAGAAAAAAGTGGTGTCGCCAACAAAACCCAAAATTCAACTTTCTTTCTCTCTTCACATAACCACCAAATTCCTCTCTGTCTCTGTCTCTCTCTTGTACGCTTTCCCTTACCTTTTAGTGCAACTTCCATCTTATTCTTCATATCCTAAACACAAGCATAGAATAACTGGACAAAAAGAGTTAGCAAAATCAACTCCATGCATTTGTCAACCTCAAATTTCCCATATCAATGCCTCTTTCTCTTCTTTTTTCTTTTTACTCTCTCTTTTTCCGATCCAAGAATCTCGGAATCAGGCCTCTTTTGCGGTGCCAACAGAGCACAACCCTCAAACATTGTGCCGACCTTTGTCAAAGAAATGGAAATGCTTTCGCAGCTAATAAACACAAGCCATTTCGCCACCTATCACCTCAACATCTCTAGAACTATGCTGCCTATTTACGCTTTGGCTCAGTGTCATCACGATCTCTCTCAGACAGATTGCCTCCTTTGCTACGCCGCTTCTCGCACTAGACTTCCTCGTTGCCTTCCTTCACTCTCCGCTCGCGTATATTTCGATGGTTGTTTCTTGCGTTATGACAACTACAGTTTCTACCAAGAGTTTGTTTCACCTTCTTTTGATACTGTTAAATGCAGTTCTGAAAACGCGACTGTTTCTAATTATGAGAATGGAAATGAATTCATTAATAATGTTGCTTATGCTGTCCGGAATGTGTCGAGAATTGCCGCCAAGAATAACGGGTTTGCCGCGGTGGAAGTGAAGGGAGTTTTTGCATTGGCGCAATGTTGGGAAAGTGTCGGAAAAGCTGGGTGTAGACAGTGTTTAGAGAAGGCAGCAAGGGGAGTTAGT
Organism: Trichilia minutiflora; assembly: GCA_035590515.1. NCBI lineage: Eukaryota > Viridiplantae > Streptophyta > Magnoliopsida > Sapindales > Meliaceae > Trichilia > Trichilia minutiflora. The sequence goes on along the minus strand of JAVXUL010000001.1, from coordinate 7,315,571 downwards.
AGTTGCAGGCTGAAGAAAGAAGGAAGAGGTATGAATGCAGGGTGTTATTTAAGATACTCCACTGAGAAATTCTTCAATCATGATGGAGAAACCGGGGATGATCATGGTAAGACCGTTCCTTGTTGCTATATAAAGAGTTGAATTGGGTAATTTTGAGTCCCCCAAAAGAAAAATATGTGCTTTGGTTGTTGCTTTCTATCCTTTGATTTTTTGTTTTGGTAATATGGTAGTTGAGAATAAGGGGAGTAGAAGAGAAGACATGATCTGTTTTTGATTGAATTGGTTTCAAAAAGATGAGAATTTAACTTAATTGACCACCCGGATAGTTTGTACTGTGCCAATTTAAGTTGAGGATGGTCAAGTTATTTGTTTATTCATTTTCTGCAGCGAAAGAGGTCTTTGTTTGTATGTCTATTTTTTGCTTCTCTTCTATAGTCTGCACTTCTATTTCCTTACTCCCTGTTCTGTTTCTGTGTTTTTTTCCATTCTCCAACTCATACTTTTTGTGATGTATTTCCATTGTTGTTTATGATTCTATTTGTCCAACATCATCTTCTTGATGATCCAATTATCTCATTTTGTTTGTCAGGCTCTTCTCGACTAGGAGTCCTGATAGCTATTGCTTTGGCAACAACTGCATTTCTCATTCTCTCTCTCTTTGTAGCTTATGCTGGCTATTCTAGATTATCAAAGATGAAAGAAGGTGAACTTTTGAGGACTAAACCCAACATTGAGTTCTCATATACTGCAATCAGTCTTAATAATACTCCTACATTCACATTCTGATAATTGTTTTTCTCTTTCATTGCCTAGAACGCAATAAGCTTGGCCTACTGACAACTTCTATGAGAAATTCTTGTCTGAGTTTCAAGTATGAGACTTTGGAGAAGGCAACGGATTACTTTAATCCTTCAAAGAAATTAGGCCAAGGAGGAGCCGGTTCTGTGTATGTGGGGACTCTTCCAAATGGGAAAACTGTTGCTATCAAGAGATTGATTTTTAATACCCGGCAATGGGTAGATGAGTTCTTCAACGAGGTAAATTTAATCAGCAGAATTGAACACAAGAACCTTGTCAAGCTTCTTGGTTGTAGCATTGAAGGCCCTGAGAGCCTCCTGGTTTATGAGTATATACCAAACAAGGGCCTGGATCATTTCATTTTCGGTAATTGTTTATTCTTTAAATTATTCTGAGTGCAATACTCTTTCTGAATCTAATTACATAAAAATTTTTGGATTTCTAGTGGATATACCATGTACCAACTTACAGCTTTCTTAAATTTCAAATTCGTGTGCTTTACAAGTTTTTTGCAATGTCATATGCAACTGAGATACCAATTTACTTTAAAATTTTAAACTATCAACGTAACTTTCTTGTTGCTTGCGAACCTAAATGATCTGATACGATCATTTCGGATGACTAACAGATTTTATTATCCAATTTTTATAATTCTAAATGATGACAATTCTTCTGTTCTCCGCAGATAAGGATAAAACAGAACTTCTAAACTGGAAGAAAAGGTTCAACATCATCGTTGGAACAGCAGAGGGGATTGCATATCTTCATGGTGGTACAGAAATAAGAATAATCCACAGGGACATTAAAAGCAGCAACATTCTTCTTGATGAAGATTTCACTCCAAAGATTGCAGATTTTGGTCTTGCTCGGTGTTTGGGAGCTGATAAGTCTCATCTTAGCACTGCAGTTGCAGGGACACTGTAAGACAACATTCTATATTTTAATCTTTTTCATCACTTATTTTCCTAAAGATTGTTTCATAAGAGAATAATTATGTTTAAAACTTACAGAATTTGTTAATGTACACATCATTTAATGAAAAACTAATTTTCAGCTTGATTAGCATAATTACAAAGGTATTTTAATTCCCACTAAACTGGAATTTTTCCTTTATAATTATCTGATAATTTACAGGCTAAGACATGGTACTGTTTCCATAAGTTTACAACCCAGATTCTTGTAATGACTCTGTATTAAAAACATAAGTGCATTCTCAACTCAATGCAGAACGTAATGTGATCTGTATATTTCCTGAGTTCATATTCCCTGGTTAGGAGAATTTTTATCATTAAGATAAAGGTATTCGAATAACATTTAAAATCTTTCATCTGTTTTACATGTACATATATTTTTGTATTTATAAAGTTATATTGTTTGTTCATGCAGTGGCTACATGGCTCCTGAGTACCTTGTTCGAGGACAACTTACAGAGAAAGCAGATGTTTATAGCTTTGGAATACTGGTTTTTGAGATTGTCTGCGGTGGAAGGAATAATGCCTTCGCACAGGACTCTGCTTCCCCGTTACAAACAGTAAGACTATTATTGCCTGCTGTAGAATATAGTTTATCATATTAGCCAATAAAAATAACTTTATTCGACCCGTTTTTAACAACGTGAGATTTATTCATTTTTCTCGTCAGGTGTGGACACTTTACAGATCAAACAGATTGGTTGAAGCTGTTGATCCCAATCTGAAAGATGATTTTCCTGCAAATGAAGTATGTAATGTTCTTCAAATAGGGCTTCTGTGCGCACAAGCAACTGCAGCCTTAAGACCATCAATGGCACAAGTAGTAATGATGCTGACCAACAAAATTTGCGACATTCCAGTCCCCAATCAACCTCCTTTTCTAAATGCAAGTGTGCTAGGCCCAGGAAATTCCTCAAAGTCTATCAGCACAAACAGTTTCGTATCAAATACGCCTACAAAAATCGATGTGTCATACACTTCTTCAGAATCCTCTAGGAATCACAGTTCAGATGGACATTCAAGAAGTAGAGAATTAACCCGGAAGGCGGAAGTAGATTCAAACTAAACATGTTAATAATATCAAAGCCCATCAATATCTAAAGATTTGCATCATTTCAGCTTTTAGTTTTTCATGGTACCGGTTTTGCAAAGATCAGTTTCATAGATTCCTAGATTTACACAAAAGTATTTAGGTTTTGCACATATGCCCGGAAAAGGTTCAAACATGAACTTCGTGACCATGTGAAGGATTCTTCATTTTGATAATTCTTTAGTTTGGTTATACCTGCTAAAATCCCTACTTTAATTTGTCGGCATTCCTTGATTTCATTGTCGCAATTGCATTTTGTTTTCCACCATATTGATGTATCGTTTCAATAAAATTTACAGAATCTCATGAATGACATTTGTAAACTCTCAATTTTTTATCAGCTCGAGATATTGCAAAACCCAGAGTAATCAGATGATGACAACTCTAATTGTAATTGCAGAGTGATAACCTTGTCCGACTGATGAATGGACGGTCGTAAACATATTAGATGTTGGAGATGAAATCATTTGTCATCTGATGTTGTGTTGCTTTCAGTAATTAATATTGGAATTAGCAGGTAGCAGTTGCAAAATAAACGCTTGATCTAATTTGCTTTACATGGTATTACCATTTGATGCGATCGCCAACCATTTGGCAAATATCACTTTCACGTTGTCTTTCGCAAATATTATGAATTGATCTGCATAATCCACATGGGTTTTGGATTTAGACAATGGATCAATCCATTCATTCATAGACAGTTTTAGATTGGTCCACCATTTCAATCCGCAGTTAGGACCAACCTAGTCCACCTTTGCTGTAATTGGTTGATTGATTGACTTTGCTATCTAGAATTGCAATTTTTTCCAAAAAAATACAAAAAATGGAAAATAAAAGGTGGACACTGGACTATAGCTAATCCTTTCGATGATCAGTCGCTATAATTTTGAAACCGCAACAGGATTTTCCACTAATAAAACAGTGACAATTGAAAAATTGTTTAATATTAAAATATAAGTTTCTATTTGTTAAAATTCTCTCGCATGAAGATTTTGAAAAATGAGAAACGTTATTCACCACAAAAATTATTCCAAAATTTATACGTCAAGTAAGGACGGTCTAAGGAATATTTACTTAAACTGTTACAACCTTTTATAATTTTTTAAACTTTTTTATTGTATTTTTTTTATCATTTTTACCTTCAAATAATAAAATATTGTAATTTTTAAGAATTATTTATCATATATTTAAACTAAATCATTGATTTGGCATATTTTATAAAATATAATTTATAATGTCTAATATTATTTTTTTATATTATAATGAATGCATTGAAACAATCGAGCATTTGAATTATTTCAAATAATTTTTTTTTTTGTATACGTGAAAAATTTTAATCTATTTAATCGAGTATCTAATCAAGAATACGCATCAAACAATCATCTACGGTCTGATTCCCTAAACATTTCAATAAAAAAAATCTTAGTAATTCGAATTCAGAACAAGTATTAAATAATCGTCACTTATAAATCTTTATTATTATACAACATGAGAAATTGTTTCAAATAATCTAATACTATTGAAAACATGAAAATTTAAGAAGGAAACAAAATGCTATTAAAGTTATACTTAGATTAAACTTAAGCATGCAACCGTGCAGCGGGTCACAAGCATGTAGGATATGTGGTGAAAAGCTGAAGCAATAAATCTATCTAGTTCAGGAAAACCCATGCGAGAGGTGCTTCGCTCTTTCCCTAGGTTGATGCTGACAGGATTTTATGATTCAATGAGCTATATACACAACCAATCCAAGTCATTCCCAACGTTTGCGTTTGTCAGCAAATGCAATAAGCAAGTGGTACTGCAGACAATTGAGGGAATCTTGAAGGGCAAACCTTACTGGACCGTATCTTAGGCACCAATGATGATCAGCTGAAAAGACTTCAAACAGCTTAAATGAACATGTTTTCTATATCTACGCCTGCGCTACCACCCAAATGATGCATAACAAGGCCAAATTTTTAATTCGCTCGCTGTTAAAACAGACCATTACATGCTTAATTGAGAATCAAACTTCAACATAGCAGCAACTATTCGGGTATCAGATAAACAATTCTAACTATTAAAGTAATTCTTGGTAACAAGAGAAAACACATCCTACTCCTCTACCACAATACTGATAACATCTTTCTCAAGCAAACCGTAAAATTCCCTGGTTCCATTTGGTTATTCCAATGATGCATTTTCCACAACCGTCCGGCAAGGAGGCCTCGAGAAATCCCATAGAGAGTCTCTTTCACCACACTGGGACCTTGATAAGTTGCATGAGCAATCTTCTTACCAGCAGCCATCTCATTCTACAAACTTCCACAAACAATTTATTACTCGTTACTTGCATAGATCAAAGATATTACTTTCCAGCAAGAACATACCCACAAATTCAGAGACTCGAAACACTGAACATCAAGAAACAATTGCATATATAGATTTATATCAATCATAACAGCATTATATGCAAACGTAAACACCATAAGCATGACCATAATATATTCTTCCTGATATTAAATCTCCTAATAGTCGTTTTCGTTCCTCGTTCTATAGAAAGCAACATGTCAACCATAGAAATAATCAAGTCAATATAAATCCTTGCTGCCAACTCCTTTTACTCTGTGATATCAGTCATTTGCCAACCCAACAAGTTTGCCATCATGTCAAAGTACTCTATCATCCAAGCTATTAGTCATGAGAAAAACATCCAGAAACACATAATTGCACAAGGTATTTCGCTTGCAAGTAGTGACTGACATCAACTTTAATCCCCGTAATTATGGATCTACATCACAAAGCTTTATGGTCAACAGCGAGAGTGATGCAAAGGTTAATCGCGTTTGCATCATTTTCCCGTATATGTAAGCCAAGGAGCATAAAAATCACAAAATTCTGAATTGTGTACGTTATTCCCCATCTTTACACTAAAATCATGTCAAACGATGTTTAAAATCGAAAGCAAGTTAAAAGATGTTCCATTTTGTCACAATCTTTTTTAAAGCAGTTGCTTAAACCATCTGAAACATCTTCAGCAAACAAAACAAGTTGATCTTCAAAATTTCTTATTCATTTGTGTACATTGAGCAGTCAAACAATATGATTCGACAGTATTTTTCCATGTGAGACATAATATCCAGTAGTTTAATTGCATACAATTGACGGAAAGTGTATCAAATACAAAGATCAATAACAATTCAAATAATCAAATATCTTGTGGCTAATACAAACATTTTCTTACATATACACGTAACGAAATTATGTAGCGTCTTGTGAATGGAGCTGAAGATTCGGTGACATTATCATGAGCAGGAGCAGCATTCCTCAATGATCCTTTCTTTTTAAGTATCAGTTAAAGTTTTGCCACAACACTATCAACTTTCTAATGATTTCTTTACATCCTTTAAAGAAATAATTCATTAATAATCTCCGGTTTTTGTTATTCCCTGTACATACACTATCACCAAACTTTTTATTTTCGTTTTCAAGTAACTCACAATTTCAAGTCTACCTCGAAAGAAACCATATTGAAATTATCAATTCTTCTACTCGCACGTCATAACACATAATATAAGTAATGCTATATTGTATTTATATTGCTTTATTATTATTTTATTCTCAATTTTCTTTTTTTATATAAATAACATTTCTCTATGTTTACGAGTGAACTGTAAACAACTAAAAATTTTATTCAAAAATTACACACAAAATTTAGCCTGACGGGATAAAAAATCCTGGCATTTTCCCTCTCTAAAAATCAAAATCAAAATAATATGTATGCATGTAGCATGCAATCTCATTCAAAGCATATGAAAACAATGATCTACGACTTATTTCATAAATTGTATTTCCATAGGAGAAAAAGGAAAGCATACTCTTTGCAACATCTTCTGGCACTTTCTCCTTATCAAAATAAAGATGGGCCTAAAAAAAAATAATAAGATGAGAAATATATTATTATTTTATTTGAAGGAACGAAATATAACATGTATTTTGGAAATGAGAAGAGCATACTTTTAAGAAAATGAACTAAATCGAGTACATAACGATTACTGCTACAGGAGTTAAGTGAAACAGCTAGAAAGAAAAACCAGCGCCAAAGCGGAGGAGAAACCAGACAAGAAAATTCGCTAATGGAAAGGAGCATATGCATTGAAAATGTGAGTTTCCCTAGCGTAAATTGTGTGAGATCACTTTGTAGAATCGTCCGGGGCCGCCGTTTGATCGAGTAGATTCGAACTACGAAAGATGACACGTAGGACAACGTCGCAGAATATGGATGGCAGCGGACAATATAACGAGACACGGTTGCGCATGGGAGACACGTGCCCACTGTGCGTCCGAAATCCAAAATCTCCGGTATACGCGAACTTTTCCTTCTTATTTTCGCTTGTTCTTTTCTTTGTAATAAAACTGATTGGGTAGTAATATTATTGGATCCACTGAACAAATTCGACGAGTTAATAAAATAAATTTAATTTAATTTAATTTAAAATTCTAAAACATCGGTCAAATTAAAGTTAAATTTTACTTCGTAATAATTATAAATTAAAAATTACGATATCTTAATGCCAAGACACTAGTAAAAAAACTGCAATTTTATTACAAGTATTTTTATATGAACTGGCAACATTTGCTGGCATGTATTTTAATCATAAAGCATGTGCTGCGAAACAAACTGATGAGATATTCATAACCTTTTTAAGAAATGCACTGAAATTTCAGATTGGAACTGTCAGAGAAATGAAAACACACTCTTAAACCCAAGAAATGAATCTACTTCTCTGGTTTTGCCTGCCGACGCCAATGAGTGGCACTGCGTTTTTGGTGAACTTGGAGAACACTTTTGCTTCTTCTTAACATCTACAGAGTTACCTGGCTCTCTAAACCGCACGTTGCTCTTCATCATAGAAATGTCAAATGATAGCATTGTGATTGAAGATGATGGCTCAGCGCTGGTCATTGAAAATTTCGGACAGACATCCAATTTTCCATATGTTCCAAGTGAACTTCCAGAAATTATATCAGCATTCTGCTTTTTGCCTGCCATGGTACCACTTGCATCGCTGTCCAGAGCTTCAGTTTCCCGTTCTGGAATGACTGTACTTTCTCTCAGGACTACACTAGATTCTGTTTCTTTGGATATTTCAGAACCAGCAATGCAAAACTCGGGCTGATTTTCTGAGAATTGATTTGTCTGCAAAATTGGCTGGTCAGACTCCATGCTCTTTGATGCACTGACGTTGAACATCAGAAAATTCTTAGATTTTTTCCGTATGTGATCAAATATTGTTTCTTCAGTCAGAGTTTTTGAAGTGCAGTCTTCGTGTTGGGAAAGAAGCCCGCCTGGAGTATGGAATCAAATATTTAGAGATTACAAACAAGAACCAAATAAATGATAATTTATGAGGTTAAAAGCTCATACTAAAATCTGGTAAAAAGTACACCTGTGTCATTCATCAGATCAAAAGTTCCCTCACTTTCAGCAGTAGTATGGGATTTTGGAGTCAGATAGCTGTTGAAGTCGTTCTCATTCGATTTTGCCTCGGTGAGTCTTAAATATTGATTGCCCAGAGTTGCTTGTGGAAAAGTAACTCGCTCTGTTTCTTCCAGATCATATAATTTGTCATACGGTTGAAGATGCTTCTCACGAGGACGTCTTCTTGTGTGAATCAAAGGCTCTGAAGATGGAGAATGAACAGTGTTTGATGTAGTGAAGATGGGGAAGTTTTTGGCTTTTTCACGTATGTGTTGAAATACTGTTTGTTCCGTTATGATTTTGAAATGGCCATATTCTGTTTCAGCAGCAGGCTTACCTGTAATCATACGAGGTAGGGTGGTACCTTGAAATGTAAAAGATAAAAGGATATAGCAAGAATCCAATAGGTAAAAATCACATGAGCTATACCTTCTACCAACTCTTCATCTAGAAGAAGGAAACTGGGCCTGGAATGGAAAAAAAAAATCGTTTATTGTTTTTGAGAAAGGTAAGCAGGAAAAAATTCTATTAATCAGAGGAACAAGCACTCACATTGAATTGTCTTCCATCTTAGAATTAAGTGAATTGTTAAGCTTCCTAGCAGTAGATTGAACAGCAGTTTCATTTTCATCTTCAATAACACATACATCCTCAGGTGGACGAAAACAGAAATGCTGCTTATTTCCTTGTTTTTGAGTTGTGTTTGAATTGGTCTCCTTTACCACCAGTAGTTTTTGGTGGACATCAATGCCAACTGAATGAACAACACCCAAGATAAAATCAACAGCTCTTAAAAATAAATATAGCCTATGTGGAATTGAGAAAGTTAGAATAACAAGAGAAGCTTAACTGAATTCTTCAAAAATAATGGCAGCCTTAACTGTCAGCTTCCCTTGCCGGGGGTTTGATGAGCAAACTGTCACACAATAGGGGCTGAAAAAAAAATAAACAAAAAAAAAACTGCAGCAGTCTTAAATGGTGCATGGCAGGTTAGAAACATTGGCAAAGATTTTCTTCTGCCACAGAACCAGCTATTTTACCAAAGAAATCAAGTCTGTCTTGTTATTAAAACTTTTGTAAAATTTTTAGTAATTGTCATTGTAAAAGTTGCAATGATAGTGAAAAAATGAGCAGGGTAAAACATCTAGCTTGGTCTTCTGACAGTAATTTAATACAAAAGAATACCGTTTCAGTTTAATTAGGACTTACATTAGTCAAGACTACTATTGCATCTACAACTAATGTGTCCAAGTAAAAACAATCTGACATCATGCGGTAACAAATACTGCATATTATTGAGTAATCAACTACGAAAGGAAACCTGATAGACAAAATAAAATAAACACAAGAGGGGAACTTATGGGTATACCTGTAAAAATCATCAACTCTGCAACCAATTTAGATAGAGTCAAACGATAAGTAAATGATGGAGGAAGAAAGATGGCACATAGAATTAAGCACACTACCAAGGAGTAAATCCATTCAAGCAACCAGGAAATTTTCCACCTCCAGAATCGGTCACTTGAGCAATAACACATTTACTCAGGAGTAACTCCTTGGTAATATGCTGTAATTTCATGCTTTTACCCAGTTATAAATGTAAACAAATAAGTTCCCAGCACCTTATCTTCTCATGATAGAGAATCTGGTTATCTTCTTCTGCACCAACAATCTGCAAATAATAATAACAATATATGTCCTGGTCATTTTCTATGATATTTATTCTCTACTGCTAGAATAAAATATTGTAGACAAAATCCAGAAAACATACCATATCAGCATAATGCCGTTTGGTTGATTGAACTGACTGTGATAGCCTAGTCAATGTTATTACGAGATTGGATTTTGCTTGACCATGACATTTTATTTCCTCAATCTTCATGTCAACTTTTCGAGGAAGAGACAGTAGAGACTCCTTGATATGGTTTCCAAATGGATACTTTCTACCAGTAACTATTTCTATCCTCCTTGGATCAGCTTCAGCTAGTGTTTCAAATGACTTAATTCCCATTGAATGTAGTGCCTGGACAGAGCATGTAAAGAGGGAAAGGAGAGCAAAGACCGGAAATTCAATTAACCCAATATTTAAAAAATCGTAAGCCTTCTATTAGCAATAATTTAGTGAGTGAAGAAAACCTTTGCAGTCACCATTCCAATGCCAGGCAATTGTTTCAGCAAGTATGGACTGTCATCCCATAGTCTTTGATGTAAGGATTTGGCAAGAAGGGTTGAGTTGACAGCTCCTTTGTAATTCTTTTTGTATATGAAATACTCTTTCATGCACTTGGCAATTCTACTCCCATTGGTGCATATAGAATTCATGTCCTTTGGCAAGCAGTTCATGATCTCATCAGTAAAGCTCTAATAATATTACAAGGAAAAGAACATATTGGAACTATTGTCATAGTGAAACCTGTGTCAGAGATAAATCATGAACCAAGGGATCTCCAGTCAAGCAGTCATTTGCTAAAACAAATATCTTCTCTTCTCTGGTTTGAATACGCCTTTTCCGCTTTCCTTTCTCACCATTAATGTGAAAGCGAAGCCGACCATCTTTGTCAGTGTTTATGTCATTTAAAAGCTTCTTCTCATTGCGCCTAAGTTGTATCCCTTCATTATCAGTAAATCAGTTACGCATCACTCCTTTGATTGACCTTTGACATGCCAGTACAAAACACTGCTGTTATATAAATGCACATACAAGCAATTTCCTCGGCCTGACATATAACATGAAGCGTATCTTCTAAATTGCAGTTTACTGGGGTCTGCATAATGTGTTTCATTGTATTGAATTTCAGGTAGTACTTGGTCATCAATCTTCCAGGCTCTAAAATTATGAATAGAAAAAAATAATAGCATTAGGCACTAATAATACTTTTTGTTCTTAGTCATAACAGCACTATTCTGCTTAATGAGTTGATACCTAGAGGTTTCAAGAGAAAACCATCTCCGTCAGTCCAGATCATTTGATGGCATGATAACTCATTAACTTTCTGAACACAAATTTCTGATATGACATGACTTTAGTAACCACTGAAGAAGGAAAAAGTACATTTAATAATTCTACTAGTGCATAATAGAAGTACCTTGCATATGCTTCTCTATACAATCTTTAGAGATCACTTTCCTAACTGCATAATTCTGTGGATTCTGATTATGAACAAAATGATCCAGTATTAATTAACAGAAATGAATATCTCAGCAGCAACTGCCAATATATACCCAAAAATACATGCCTTTTTCATTCTGACATACAAGTATGAGCACTTCATCCATTCAATTGCCCTCGTAATATCAGAAATGGTCATTTGCACTATTTCTGCAGTCAAGTGCTCTGTCACACATGAAAGCAACCTAAAATAACAAGACAATGTGTACAGCCTAGTTAGAAGACATGCATAACTGTCCACAGAAAACACACATAAGTCCGGGGAACTAAAGTCGTAATGGAATTGAGAGATTATAAGCTCACTGTGATTCCACCATTTCACATCCATTCAAAAGATTCTCATACAAATGAACCTGATCATGTACAAGATCACAAAGCGTGAGCTCAAAAATGAGCAAGAAGTACAAATTGAATGAAATAAAAACAATATACACAAACATTGTGAGAGAGGAGTTATTAATTACAGTGTCTCTTCTTGTCATGATTATGACAGTTCCTGTATCATTGAATGGTGGCCGGCCTGCCCTTCCACACATCTACACTAAAGTTGGCTAAACTTAGATATATTACAAAAGAAGTTTGCATAGCAAAAAGTGCAGGAAAGCATGCAGTTATAATCAGTATTTTCAATTGTTTTTCTTCATTATTTTTATTTTTGGTGCATGAATGGTTATTATTGATGCAAAGTTTGTTCACACAGGCAGCATGGTTTTGGGGTATAGGGAGAGATTATCAAGACTGGCAACATCATACTTCCCATTTCACATATGTTAGAACTGTCTCAAACTGTAGCAATGATTTAACATCAATTATATCTATTTGACATCTTCTAAAAGCAAGTCCAACTCCATACAGTCAATTATTACAAAGTATATCGAGACAAGAGAGACACCTGCAGAATTGTGGAGCGGTCATATTCCATATAAAGACCTTTTTCCTTATTGCTGAAGACAATTCAAACATTGGTAAATCAATGAGGAGTTTTTAGTTTGACAATAGTGGTGGGAAAACAGTTTGACGTACAAGTGCTGTGTTGATTTTATTACTACTGTATGTGCTGGTAGGTTGATTCCATGGGCAAGAGTATTAGTGGTACACAAAATTTGAACATCACCCTTGAGAAAAAGATTTTCAATGAGGCTGCGATCCTTCAGACAAAGTCCACCATTGTGATAACCAACTGCAAATATGAACAATGCTAAATAAAAAAAATAAACATCAAGTTGAGAAAGCAGGAAAAAGCAAAATTTCGACGATATGAAAAAGCTATGATAGGATAGCGCTATACCACCATAAAGGATATAAGATTGCATATGTTTGTCACTGAATGATAATGAAGCTTCCCTTAGCCTTTCCTGTTGTTCAGGATCTTTGATGAATGGATTTGAATAACCAAAGGTCATTGCTGTCTGAGAGAGTTGCTGCGCAGCTTCTTGTGCTGCTTTTCTGGTTGAACAAAACACCAGAGCAGATTTCCCTCTTGAAAATTGCATCAGAATATCTGTAAATCATTGTTATGAATACAAGTTCATGAATTTTTAGTAGAGAAGTGATAAAAAGACATACATAAATAAAAAAGAACATTCAATAAGAATTTACCCCAATATTCATACTTACCGAAAATGTAGTTTCGAAGACGCTAGACAATGAAAGAAGTACATGACATCAGGAAAATGAGAAGTTACTAAATTTGTTCATAATGAGATTTGATGTATGCCTTTTGCAATCAAGAAAATTCTCAAGATAAAGAAAAATAATTTTTAAGAATCAAGAACTTGCCTTTTCAAATAGAAAGTCATTTTTTGCTGGAGCATAGCCTGCAAGAAAAGTAGTTCTATTGGTAATAGCCATCAAAAAGAATGAGCGGAACATAAAATTGACAAAATATGTTCTTGTCGGTGCATTAAAGCATTTCAAAATATTTGCATCAAACATAAAATCGTGAAAAGTGAAATTTGAAAAATTAAGTCCTCTTAAGGTCGGCATCTTAGGTATTATTTGCAGGAAAATAAAACCATTGATGAGTGGAATTAAACTCTTCAAGTCTACAAAAAGAAAATGTCAGACAGAAGAAACAAAAACAATTTGATCAGAAGCTTTAAGCCGCTAAAAACTATTCTGAGAATGGATCGTTGGAAGTGTAAAGTAAATACCAAAAACCTTTGTAGTCAACTTCACAGGTCTCATTTCTTCTCCAAACCTGAGAAGATGTAGAACAAGCTAAATGAAATAGATCAATACCATTGCAACAGTGAAAGTATTTATAAAATATAAAAAGGTACCTTTTAATCCCTTGGACAGGAACATTAAGCCATTCCGCTGCACTTATTGATATGTAATTGAGTAAATTTTTTAACTGTATAATGACTTATAACCATATTACTCCCTCAGGATTAGCAATAAGATTGATTGTAAAATTTACCAAGGTCCTCAATATTTGGGATTGTTGCTGAGACAGCCAGAAAGCGGACAGAAGCTAGAACACTTGACCTCATCTCAGGGTTGCGAGCAAGCATTTTTATTCTACTAATTATTGCCTCCAGTGCTGCTCCACGTGGATCATTCAATAGGTGAACTTCATCAATAAGTAGAAGGGCAATGTCACTGAAAAAGCTCAGGCCACCATCCTTGATGCGATACCGAGTCACTGCATCAAATTTCTGTACAAGAAAAGATATATGGTTGGTCATACTCCAACAATGGGTAATGCAGCAAAGACAACATCTGAACATGAACAATATGAGCTGAGACTGCCTCATCATTCACAGCTGTCAGTCTTTTTCACTACCTTCCCCAGACTGTCTGTGCCTTTGAAAGAAAACTTACCACCAGATAATTTAAAATCTAATCCATAAATGATAGTAGAAAAATTCATTCAGTATATCCAGGTATTTGATGCACATTATACACACCAACAATCAGAGAGAGAGATGCACATTATATATCTTCACAGCCACAAAAATTGCTAACAAGTGATTCAAGGTGAAAGCGCAACAAGGATAAAAGGAATGTATGCAAAGAGCATTGAAAGAATGATGGGAAAGGACTTGACAGAAGCTGGTCTAAGGCAGGCATGAACAAGAAACTGGTTTGGGTTTGTTGTGTGACTGACTGCTTTTCTTAATTGAGGTGAGTGCATATTTGTGTTTTCTTAAATGCTTTGTCTGAAAGCCTGTGATTTTTGTATTTCTCTACAAAATACAGTTGCATTCTCACCTCAGGAGTAGTTAGAATAATGTCTGCTTCTTGTATACTCCTTGTGTTATAAAATTCATTGTCGCCTGTCAACTCCAAGCAATTTATTCCCCACGATCCCAGCTTCTGGCTCCAATCTCGGAGCTTCTCCTGTACTAAAGCCTTGGATGGGGCTATGTATATCTACACAAAAAGAAAACAAGCAGAAGTAATAAATAATTGCTGCTCAATGGAAATATGTAAACTTAACACCTTAAGAAAATGGGTGAAATAGCATTAACAATTCCTTGATTTAAAAATGACAGTTGTAAGGTATAAATTATGCATCAGTGCAAACTGTGCTCTAGATGGCTACAGCAGGGAAGACGAAAATAAAACATGAAAGCAAATCTCCAACTCAGTGTTTTGACCCTAAGGAGGCAACGATCATCAATACAAGTGTCTGTGATTCTTGAATGTAGAAATTGAGGAAACAATACACATTTGAATCAAATAAGTACCAACATAAATGTTTGCAACTTTACTATTGGTATCCCTCTTTATAAAACTTACTGTTTTAAGGGTTCCCTTTACATGAACAAACCTTCCCTCGGATATCAACCTTGAGAGAAGCCTTAAAATACATAGCTCAAAAAGCACTGTTTTACCACTTCCAGTGGGTGCAGAGATAACCATGTTGACATCAGACCCAAAACACACAGGAAAGCATTCACTCTGCAGCGAATTAAAGTATCTGCAATTATAAGAATCGAAAACACAGTAAGTACAACTGGCAAACCATTCAGGATAATCACACACTGGTCATAGTAGAGACTTGAAATTGAAGACAATATTATCAAAGGAAAATGTCTTCTAAAAATGATTTGAACACAACTTTTTATGTCACAAATAAGAAAACAAACTACAGTAATAAGTAGACCTCAGGAGTCAATTAGCCCAACAATCAATAGAACCTAAATGGACCCACAAGCTGATATACAAATTTCAATATCAACGTTATGAATTTTAATTAATAGGAAAAATACCTGAAACTAAAAGCTGAACGAAAAGGCACAGGCAAATCTAGCACAGACTTCAATGTATATGAATCCATCTAAACGATGTTCTTTTCTCAAACTGAAAGAAGAAAGAAACACAAACGGATTAAAATAATATCACTTTCCAGCAACATAACCTATTTCTCATTAAAAGGGAAAAATGGTTGTACTACAGTGCAGATAGCAAGCACTTGCAGCAATTGGTGCAGGAATCCGTTAGAGAAGTATCATTGTCGACCATGAAATGCATATTTTCTAAATCCAATGACTGCAACAATGTAATTTTGCGCGAGGACAAAAAATCATGTAAAATAACCATTTTATACTCCACACCACCAACCTAACATAGAGAAGTGAATTCAATAAATAGTCGGTTCTTATAGTGTTATTCCTAAAAAATTCAAATCTTCGACTGAAACATTAACACGGGGAGCGAACGCATAGAAAATCCTAGCAAATTCTTCTGATGTCGCAAGAATATGGTAAAATAAAAAAGTAAAGACTGTTCAAATCTCTTAATGTTCAATTATACTCATCGGAATCTAACAAAACCAATTTATATAGGCAACAATTGCACACAAAATAATAAAAATTGGAGTAAAAAACGCGAATGAATACAAATCACTAAAGATCGCAGTAACAATCACAATAGAATCCCTAGATTCTCTTCATTACTTGATTTCTACACAATTTCATCAATTTGTTTTAAATTTTTAAGAATTTAACCAAGTTTCTTCTAGAACACTTAATATGCTTCGTGTAGATCATACAACACTATTAACATTTCTGATTTAATTAATACATCTCTACAGAGCTTATAAATGGATATACAGTGCGAGAAATTGAAGATTCAACTACGAAATACGCGATTGAGAGAGGTTTTGCAGAGACTGAGGGCGAGAAATGAACTTTGGCCTTATTTATAGTCGAATCGAAGGTGTGCTTGAAGTGCTTCTGGCGGGATAACCGAACCGGATTCAAGCATCTAAGGATCCGTTTGTAATAACAAGAAACGGGCCAAGTTAACCCGAACTCGTCACGGCCCAGACTCGAAGGTGAACCCAGTAACGGCCTATTTCGTTGGAGACTGTTGCATCTTAACACTAAGGTCTATTAAATATTTGATATTTTAGCGATGCTTCATTTTTTGTTCATCATCTATTATTTGGTCAAACCTTGGAGAAGTGAGTGAAAATTCTCATTCTAGTCAAAGTAATGAATTGATTTTCGTCAAATTTATAATTAATCCATTTCCTTTTATTATTGAGTTGATTAGTCTTGCTTGTACGCATTCCAAATTATTGGATAATTCATCATATGAGAGGAGATTGTATTGGTTCGTCCCAATAGTCCATCGTCAATCACTAGATTCTTAAATAATTAAATTAGTCGACTGATTAGTGATAAATTGATGGAACAAATGCATACAAATTTTGGTACAATGTTATTGCATAGGGGAAAAATGTTTAAATTGTTGTATAATAGTTGCAAGTATTGCATTAATTATATTATTTAATTTTAACATTGTTTGGAAAAAAATATAGAGGTGATATGTGAACACCCAATCAACAAGACACGTGACAGAAGGTCAGGTATAATCTTAAGGTGTCCTCTTCTCAGATGTATTCCGTCCCAGGCTCCTTCAATTAAGTGATTCTACCTTCTCAATTATGCGACGATTCAAGGATTCTATCGTCCCAGGTATATTTCACCTCAGGCGTTCTCTTTTCGGAGAATCTACTGTCTCAGACAAAAACTGCCCCAGGTATCCCCGGTTTAGGGATACTGTGGTCTCAGAAAACTTCATCCCAAGCAACCTGCTTCTCAGGAGAATCACTATCGTCGCAAGCATCCGAAAGTTGGAGTTTACAGTCATCCCCAGCTCAGGAATCAGAGTGATTTCCCAGAAAAATTGTCTCAGGCCAAGAGTTCCCTGACTGCTGGCTCTCCGGTGATCCCTGACCAGAGTATCAATGGACATGTGCCCCTCCCACTCAAAAAATGGGAATGATTGATGACAATTAGTCCATCAAAAGCACCCATCCTATCCTCTGACTATTTTCAGGTGATGAGACGGTAACGGGCTTGCAAAGACTGTAGATGTGACAGCATAATTAAAAAAAATCGACTGCACACTATCCCATGTTAGAAATCACATCCTTCCCATTCTCCGATGCTAAGTCATATCACTGTTCAAAGGGGCACTATATAAACCAAATTTCTTCAGTGGAAAGGGGTTGGTTTTCTGGGTTGGTTAGTTGTTCGGTTGGTTTTTGAAGTATTCGTTGGTTATTGTATTTTGGGGCGGACTTCTTATTACCTGTAAAGTGGAAAATACTTAAACTACGAAAAGAGATTGAGAGAAATCCGACAACCTCATTACTGTCGTTTTCCCTTTTACTATTTCCGGATGGTAAATTCTACACATATTTCTTTCATCCTCAGTTCGTTTAGACTTTCTTTTTGCTATCTTCACCGGAAACACATTTTATTCCTCCACCCTCTTTCTGACTTAGGCATCGGAGTTTCCCCACCGGAAACCCTCCCAGCGTCACTCCGAGGTGTTTACTTTCTTTGCAGGCTTAGGAGGTGAAGTTCTGCCGGAAACAGCCATATCTGCAGTTATTCTCTAGTGTAGAAATCGTCGTTCGACAAACAGCCGCATTGCCCTCACATCTCACCAGCTAGATCATTCCCTCACATCTCACCAGCTAGATCATTCCACGTTGACCGCGAGGAGGGTCCATGAACAATTCTTATACCAACAAACATAATTAAAAATTCTAGCAAACAAATAAATAGAAGCTATAAACTTCAAACTGGATCCTTCACACTAACGTGAAGATTCCAATATATTGAGCAAACATTCGGCTAACATCAATAGGCATACGACGAAAAAGAAACATTTCCTAGTGGGGTTAAATTAAATTTCCCATGTTTACCCTACCCATGTTACAACCCCTATACAGGGCAAAAGAGACTATCCCTCTGGTAAGAAATATCCGCATCAGCTACCCTTCAATTAAGAACTGAATGAGCAATTATCTTGTTTCCAGAAATTGTCTTTGCCTCAATTTCTCATCCTCACAATACGGATATACTGCAAAACAAGCAAAATGAACCTTTTGGAGCGTATGTTCAGAATCTACCTTTTACAGGACCTACACCTTTTCCTACTCCAAACTTCAATGAATGTCTTATCGAAGTTCAGCATATTAGCTCTCACATGGCAAAATGAATGCATAATCCTATGAGCAAAGCATTTAAAAGAAGCAGCAACTCAAACCTTAAAGAGCTCCGAAATTCCAAAGATATAAGCTAATTCGAGTGAGCTTTGCTTAGGTTGCTAATTCGAATATGGTGATGAATTTTTTCAGTCACTTCTCCCTGCCACATTTCCTAATATACAATGCATAATTCATCTTCCAACTGAAGCACCTGCACATCTTCTATGTAAAGCATCCTTCCAAGTTCAAATCTGACAGTTTCACAACTTGCTTGATTTCAACTCACTTTCTCAAAACAACTAAAAAACTGCTGAATGTGATAGAAGAGTAAAGGTAATGCCTTCACAGAACATACGTCATATGGCCTTATCCAGGCACCCAATGAGATAACATTATTTCACAATCAAATTGTACGTTCCACCAGCTTAAGGATCCAGCAATTCATGGATTCTTGCAAGAACCCGAGAAGTCAAAAACAGTTCTATTAGAACGCAACTGTTTTGCTCTTGAAAACAACCTCCTTGCTGCAAGTACTCTATTGCTATGAAAGAAAAAGATCAATAGAATATAAGTATGAAGACTAATTAACTTGAATATCAAAACTACAAATTTTGGAGACAAGTTTACAATTTACCTTTTAAGAACCCGCACAACCGCCTCTTCAAGCTCCAAAGCTTGTCTTTGGAAGTGCACTACATAAACCACTTATAAATGTATCCTCCAGAATCCACCTCTTTGATTCTTCCCTAAAAGCATAATCTTTCATTTCCAAAGGACTTCTGATGAGCCAACAATTCAGACCTTAAAAGTTCCAAAACTCCATGAAGTTCAACTGCTTCAACATACGCTGTGTCTTCTGAATAAAAAGAACGGAGTTGGTTTCTCACTTCAACCCAACTGCAGCCACCAATCTTCTTCAAGCCTTTCTCCTTCATTAATTTCCTTAAATTCATAACGTCAATCCATCTTCCAGCTGAAGCATAAATATTAGACAACAACACATATCCCGCTGAGTTTTTCTCTGCTAGATCCCAAAGCTTTTTGGCTGCCCTCTTGGCTATCTCTTCATTTTTGTAAGTCTTACAACCACTTAATAGTGCTGCCCATGCATTATGTTCAGGTAGAAATGGCATGGAATTAATACAATCTTCAGCTTCAGATAGACGACCTGATCGAGATAGCATATCCACCACACAGGTATAGTGTTGAACTTTTGGCTTTATATGATAAACATACTCCATTGAGTTAAAGTACTTAAGTCCTCTATCAACTAAACCTGAATGAGAACAAGCAAACAAAACAGATAACAGCATGATCTCATTAGGAGTAATAGATGTTTTTTCTATTTCCTCAAACAAAGTTAGAGATTCCTCTGCATAACCATTTTCTGCAAGCCCCTGAATCATAGCCGTCCAAGAGATTTCATTCTTCTTTGGCATTCTATCAAAGACCTGCTTAGAACTTTTGATATCCCCAGATTTTGCGTACATATCAGTGAGTGCAGTTCCCACAAAAACATCATATGGAAAACCAAGTTTAACTATTTTTCCATGAAGGTCCTTTCCTTTCTCTAATGAGGCCATGCTCGCAGAAGCACAAAGCACACTTGAAAAGGTGAACTTATTTGGAATTTCCCCCGACAAAAGCATCTCATTGAATACTTCAAACACCATATCAAATTGTTTATGCTCTAAGTAACCAGAAATTATAGCGCTCCAAGAGACATCATTTCGTTTTGGCATTTTATCAAACAATTCCTTGGCTTCTTCCACTTGGCCATTAAGACTATAGCCACCAATAATAGAATTCCATGAAACCACATTCTTTTTCTCGATAGAATTGAACACTAAGCGTCCATCTTTAGTTTCTCCACATTTACAGTACAAGTCAATAAGAGAGCTACTAATGAAGACATCCTTTTCAATCCCAACTTTTACAATATGGGCATGGATGTTCATCCCTGGTCTCAAAGCCTCAAAACTGGCCAATGCACTGACAATGGTGGAGAAGCATGAGGTATTTGGCTTAAACGAACACTGAACCATTTGGCGAAAGAGCCGCAAAGCCTCTTCAGGATAACCGCTCTGAGTATACCTTGCAATCATAGCACTCCAAGAAACTTCATTCCTTTCCGGCATCTCATCAAAGATTCTACGTGCTCTTCCCAAGTCTCCCATCTCAATATACATATCTAAGATTGCAGTCCAAGAAACAACATCTCTCTTCTCCATCCGATCAAACACCGTTCTAGCTAAAGGAACTTCACCCATCCTCAAGCATAGTGTGATCAAAGCATTAGAAACTGACACATTTTCTTCAAATCCAACCTTAACAATTAACCCAAGAACACTCATTCCTAAATGCAAATCACCAAAGCCTGCACATGCTCTAATAATAGAAGTGAAAGTAACTTCATTTGGTTTAACCCCAGATTCATGTAGCTTCAGGAAAAGTTTCCACGCTTCAAAATTGAAACCGTTTTGGACAAATCCACTAATAGCCGCAGTCCAAGAAACGACATTATGAAATGGGTTTCTCTCAAAGTACCACATTGACTCTTTAACTCGTCCATGTTTCATCAAGCCAGAAATCAACGCGGTCCATGAGACCTCGTTTCTTTCAGGCATTTCATCAAACAATCTTCGGGCTTCCTCAAGATTTCCCCATTGAATATTATAATTAATCATGCAATTATGAGCAACAAGATCGAACCAATTAAAATCCTTTACGATCTCATTCGCTTCAGCAGATTTCCTACTGTTTAGGTACATTATTAGAAGTTTAATTGCTAAATATCTCTCATTGGAAATACCTATTTTGATTAAATGGCCATGAAGAACACTCCCCTGAGTTACCAGGTTTTGCGTGGTGACGTTCTTCAAGAGGGAAAGACATGTTTCAATGTATGAATTGAATTTTGTTTTAGGATTGATAACGAAGAGAGTTCTCAGAGCAGGGTTCATGTCGTAACAGATAGTTATGTTTGTTAACGAGAAATTGAAGAGGAAGTGGGAAAAACTGGAACGAGGCTCATACTATCAAAACAAGGGATTTTGAAGTTCATTAGTAAAAATATATTTATTTCTCACGTTACTATTAAATAATTTTTTATAACTATATTTGCAAGTTCGTATCAATATAATCACTATTCATAGCCATCAGAACTTTAAAAATATACTAATATCATTATTGTTTTGAGTCATTAATTATTAATTAAAATTTTAAAACCAAGTGATTACTATAATACAGACCCAAAGGCATTAGTTTCGTTTTAAATACTTAAATTTTGTAGGTTAATTACTTAACATTTGTAGCTTAACAACAATTAAAATTGCCTCAAAATAGAACAAGATCAAAGTACAACAATAGTATTTTGCATATATTTTACTTTAATGGGCTGCCTTGGCCTCTAGTTTTTTTTTAAAAAAAAATTGAGTGATATCTTATCTTCTTTCACTAATAAAAAAAAAAGAAAATGCTGGGTGTAAATGTAGACATGAGAATAAAATTATAATAGTAATGATATAAATTCTTTTGCTACTTGCAATTAAAAAAAAAAAAAAAAAGAGAGAGAGAAAGAGATGGTATACCCTCCCTGTTTTATCATTTTGACTTGAAACTAACAAGCATCAAAATTTAAGTTAAGAAAGTTTGAACCTAAATTTTTTTATTTAAATTTAAATCTAAATTTTTATTCATTAAATTTGTGCAATCCAATAGTTAATATCTATATTTAATATTGCTAATTCTAACAATTTTATTTTATCTTTGGTTTGCACAAAACTAATGAGTAAAAATTTGTCATTATTTTAAATTAAAATTTATGTTAAAAAGAGTCTGATAGATAGATAGATAAAATCTTTTTCCAATAAAAACATCTTTACTAGACGCGATAAATTTTCATCTAATCCTGTTGACCTTCAACACCAAGCTCCCCATCCCCTATTTTTATACTACCAACACAACGTTTGATAAGTCTTCAAGTAACAACAGAACCAAGAAACACACACACACACCCCAAAAAAAAAAAAAGGATAAAACGACTGATTTTCTGTACATTTGCGTACTTAAATTTGACACAAATGTTACCAGTGTGTTATGGTTCGGATGTATTGCATTTGCAGGTCTCTGGGAGTGATATCAGGGATGACAGGGAGTGGAGGGACAGTATGAGCAGTTGTCACCCAATTGCTGTTGTTTTCAGGATCCATATTCTCCAAGCAAACAATCATTTCTCTAATGGGAATTATGATGATTGTTTGTACTCTTCCCGTCTCCCTTGTATACTTACCTAAATGGGTTGGTATGTTTTGCGGTCAGACCTCAGAGATCCTGTTGAACACGCTGAACATTATTGCCGCATGAGTAAGATTCCAATAAGGCAGAAATAGAGGAAGATGCTAATATCGAATGACTGAATATTGATCGAACCGAAGTTACATGACATAGAATGCTGTTTCTACAAAGTAAAGGGCAGTGATTTTACTGGAAGAGGAAAAGAGATCTCCAACAAGCTGCTGAAACTTGAATCTGCAGGGACCAAATGAACAAAGAAATGATCAATCTACAATTCATCTGATATTGCAGTAGATTATTAAAAGGACTTTCTATGTTCATTAATTTACATTATTTTATGGTATGTTTTTGGTCAAATAGCTACATAGTTATAAATCTGTGTATGAATAATTGCAGACCATTTGAAGAAATACTCAAAATATGAGTTGGACAGCAAGGATCTATTTATGATCCTTCGGTAGTCCGAGTATATAATTCTTGCATAATATGTATCTTGTCAATTCTCAGTATGATAGTAAATGATATCATTATTTCATTATTTTAGTGACAAAGGGGCAGTGATTAGCACTTTTCTGACACAAGGTTCAGATGTTCGCCACGATAAATGAAAATGCAAAGGGCAACAACCGAGTCAGATAGGAAAATTAAAAAAGAATGTTTTTCATTGGATAAAATACACCACTGCAAAGCTACAAGCAATTACTTTTATATCTTTCTGGTAAGTGAAATAGATCGTAAGTAAAAGAAACAAAAATGTGACTTTGCATGGATAAAATTTACAACCTCAAAGCTACAATCATGACTGCAGTGTAGATTACCGCCTACTAGTTACCTTGTTCCTCAATAACATTTGAAGTGAAGAAAACACTCCTTTTGATGATGGCAGTTCCCACCAACCTCCAAGAATCCCTACCAAATTTAACTTCTAATCTCCAACTTCAACTCTAGCAAGGCAAAGAAGCTTATAATCTTGCACTTCAACTTTGTTGGCATATAATGTCTGGAACATATCACCAACTAATACAAGTGGGTAAAAGTAAATTCAGTATATAGTATACGTCAGTCGTACAATTCTAATTGGGTATAGAAGATACAAAATGCCTTTCATCAATGTAGTACATTGAGGATAAATGCATGGCTGAACTATTTTGCATGTATAATGAAATCTTGTTTGCACCTAATTGACCAAGTCAGTTAGTTAATCCACCTATTGCTCCATCTTTTATTCTTGACTATAGTATTTCATTTAAAAATAAAAAAGATTCCTTTTTCTTGGTTCATGTTAAGGTCTAAGAAGCAAAGAGACTGCTGCCTAATAATAGTCAAAAGAGGGAACTGAGTTAAGATATAATAGTCTCCTCCAGAATGTACAGTATCATATGATAGCAATCTTTCGGGAAATATCAACTGTTGGAACCAGCTTTCCTTGATAAACATAAGTATAGTCACAGTAAAAGAAACTACTACAACATGATGCCTGTGTCCAAAGACAATGATAGCTTTTCAAAATTAATTTGTTGTAGGATGAACATTTACAAAACCTTAAAGAACATGCCAATTACTAAAAGGGACAATACTGTTCTAAAGAAACTAGATATTTTAATTGAGTCACAAAATTTCATATTAAGGTAATAGTAAAAGAAATATACTGATAACAGCATAATGCACCTTATATATATACAAGTAAGGTTTTTGATGCATGAATTGATGGCACAACAGCAACATCAAAATTTACAGTCAAGTTTCGGTCCAGTAATAGAATAGTGCAAAAGAAATACTGAACTTTCCGTTTCCACGATTATAAGTATAGCAATGAAAGGAAAAATTTACTATCAGATAATTCAGATAACTTTGGTAGCAGCTGAAAAATCTGGCATTCTAGTAGCAGAAAGCAACAGCAACAGGAGAAGCATTTTGGTTTCGGAGCTCATAGTTTATCAAAAGCTCATACTTAACTGGTAACCTAATCCCATAACATTTTTTTCTTTTGAGGTGTTTGTTGGGGGTGTAAAATCTTCATATTATTGGTCTAGCTATTAAACTATTGAGTCCATACTGGCCCCTCCAAATACTAAGTCATATCTATGACAAATTACACAATTTTAGCACAATTTACACTGCCACAAGTACCTAATACTTACGTCAATTATACATATATAAATATTTGATACTTACTTTCTTGTTCAAATCATTTCAACTTATAAAATTAGATATAAGGACAAGGACACGTTGCAGTACTGCCATAGTTTTAGTTATTAAAATTCCTCATTAGTCTTACTATTAGTAGTAAGCAACCCATAGCAACATATTAGAACGTGGTGTTTCCTGACCTGTTCAACATATAGATAAACAAACAAAGGACTGGGCTTTGAGCTGAGGAGCAAAACAATTATTTTTGTTGCAAGTGAGATCGGTTGATCCCAGTTTATCACCACAGGAAGAAGGAATGCTGGCAACCAGCATTTCCTTACAAACATCCAGAAGGCAATCGAATCTTTTTTGGGTCTGAGGCACCCAGCAAGTCAATGTGGTAATCATCCAACAGAACATCCTGGCCTGCATAATTGAAATTCAATAAGTGGAACAGTTAAAAGGCATTTCATTGAAAATACTTGACCTTCATAATCGACAGCTATGAAATCTGCTCACCATCCATAGTATATGCAATATGTGGTCGAAAGCATATTGATCCAAATACAACTGACACACCAAAATTGCCTCCAACAGCTTTGCTTCCTGAGACAATCCCAGCAATGAACAATCTTTTGATAACAAGAATCACACGAGGCGCATATCACACTGGAGAATTAAGCCACTAATTGAATCAAATAAAAAATAGGAATTTACGATGTATAACTCGAGCAGCAGAAAGAATTAATTACTAGAATAGCAATCGAAATACAATATTGAAATCATTTTGGGTTTCACAATCAAGCATCAATTATAATTTCCTAAAGAAAATTTCAACTCATTCACTGTGGACAAATCACGAGTTCAAATTTAGCCTTGAAACACAATTTGACAAAGACATAATAACAAAAAATTAACTAACATAACTAACAAAAATTCTGAAATACAAGAAAGAACAAACATTCAACCAAATTTTCAAGTGAGCTCATATAATATATAAAATGAATAATAATTCAACAGTGCAGATGATTGAAGCATCAAATAAAATAAACCAACTTGCCTGATAAGCTGAAATTCTGAATATATTTTCTTTGCAAACTTAATTTATATAGAAGTCTTGAAAAATTAGTAGGAAAAAAGGTCCTACGTTCTTTGTCCATGGCTTTAAAGGTTCGATTTTGCAATAACTTCACCTAAGAAACAATATAAATTGATACAAACCCCAGTTAACAAAAGGGAAAAATAAGAAATAAAAACAATAGTGATTAAAAACTAATAATAAATTTAAACTTGCATTGTTGGCTGGAGGGAGTAAGTGATGGAGATGAAGTGGTTATATCTGTCAGCAACCGCCTAATTGGATTTAAAAGTTCCGCGGCGTACGCCATTTTTGCTTCGCTTCATTTAAAATAAAAAACTTAAAATAGATAATTAAGAACACTGACAAAACGTTGTCGTTTGCTTAGCAGATAAAATAGTTCGTGTGGCCTGGAGGGCTTTGTAATTGATCATGATCACAAACTTTTTAAAATTAGGTTCCACTGCAAATGCAGGGCCCAGTAGCTCACGTGGAAAGTTTTTATGCCACCTGGAAGACGAAAAATATTGGATAAAAATCTTCATTCGGATTGAAGAGCAAAAATTTTAAACGAAAGAAAGAACATCCAAGAACACTGGATATGGCAGTTTCTGTGGTTCTAACTCAGTGTTATAATGTTTCAGAGCCTAAAGCTACTGCTTTAGTTCATGATTATTTTAGTCGAAACAATAACAGGTCAAGGTAATTTCAAGCAAAGCTTGAAACTTTGTTTATGGGTTTTGCAGAAATTGCAGTATAGTTTATGATAATGAGCTGGCAAGTTTGTGCTTAACAGAGCAAGATGGAGAAACAGATACAGTGCAATAACATGTTGCAGTCGAAGGAAGGGGGAAAGAGCAAATAAAGAGAAGAATTATTATGAGTTGCTGGGAGTTCCAGTTGAAGCCAACGTTCAAGAAATCAAAGAGGCGTATAGGAAGCTGCAGAAGAAGTATCTGTTAGAGATATGCCTATAATCAATCGTGTCAGATGGTTCAGACTTTAGGGTTATATTTTCTTGTGTATATATCTTATATAATTAATTGTAAATAATTTACGATTAATTAAATGGCATTTTAATCTATCTTGCATAATGTTCAGTTGCTAATTTATTTATTTCTTTTAAAGGATGCAAGATATGTCCCAGATTGTATTATGTGTCGAGATTCT
>JAVXUL010000001.1:7235721-7270773 GCA_035590515.1 Trichilia minutiflora | reverse complement strand
ATCGTATTCGGATGAGTATAAAAAAATACTGTAAGTTTATTGACACGACACGAATACGATACGTTTATACGAATTGATATCCTTAAGAACGAGGTGGAGTGAGTGAGGTGGGAGCTTGAAACACCTGTTGAAAGTCTTGAAGTAAGGGTCGAAATTGAGGTGGTATTGTAGCACCATCACTTGGTTCAGCAGGAGCAGTAGATTCGGCTGAAAGAACAAAAAGCTTGCAAGAAATGCCCTTCCAATCATTCTTAACTAATTTATTCAGTGATCAAGCACTCATTAATCGCAATGTCCCCTGCTCAGATAATCCCTTCAAAACCAACGATTTGAAGTTAAACAGAATCGACAACGTGTTTTTGTCAAAATCAAAAGTCACCGGTGAGTATTTATTCATCCAATCCACTCTCAGAATTAAATCATAATCCCCCAATTCCAATACCCTAAAATCAAACTGGAATGAGTTCCCTTGCATTGTCTATGTTGCTTGAGGAAATTTTCGATCAACCACTAGTTTACGTCCATCTGCAATCGTTACTGTGACTGGTTGGATAGCAATAATGGGCACTTTTAACTCCTTCACCAGCTTCGAATCGATGAAACTGTGAGTACTACAGCTGTCTATCAGCACCATCACAGACTTGTTCTTCAACTGACCCCTCAATTTTAAGTGTGTTATCACCAACACTCTCCCCTAATGCATTCATCGACAAGAATAGAGCCAAATCATTTTCATTAGTCTCCTGTTCGTCAAGTTCAATCAAGTCAAGATGAGTAGCTGAATCTTCATCTTCTATTTCTTCCGCTGCTGTCAAGGACAGCAGTGGTTTCGAGTTTCAACGGTGGTCGGGAAAATATTTATTGCCACACCGATAACAATTGCTGGAATTACGGCTATAGGTTTGGGTGTTTTGGGCGCTGGTGTTTGGTGGATTGTTTTGATTGGTGAAGGTCGATTTTTGGTGGGTGGTTTGTGAATTGATTTTTGGGTTAAAAGTAGAAATGGGTTTGGGCTAGAGGACTGTGGGTATTGCAGGTGGGTTATTAGGATCGTAAGTATTGGGTTGAGTTCTTGGCCCAATTGAATAAGTGGGTTTTTGTGGGTAAGAAGAATAGCTAGTTTTGGGTTTGTAGTTACTAACCTGTTGAGCCTGTACAAGGAGCTCTTGAAGACGGGCTTGCTCCATCGCGTCGTAAATGGTCACCGGACGGAACATCCTCACCGCTGTCCCTATTTCTTCTTTCAGTCCCCCTAGGAAACTCGACACACAGTAGCCCTCCGAGAAATGGGGATTCAATTGTTCCAGCCTCGATTTCAACTTCTCGAAGGCATTCTGATACTCAGAAACTTACCCAGTTTGCTTCAACATCTTTTAAACTCAATAATCACGTCCTCCACTATTGATTCCCTGAACCGTTTCACCAAATCCGTCGAGAACACATCCCAACCGCTATTTTCATTCACCTTCCTCCACCCCAGGTACCAATATTCAGCTTGTTCACCTAGAAACAGGCTGGCTAAATCCACCTTCTTATCATTCGGTATCTCATAAATTTGAAAATACTTACTGGACTTTTGGATCCAGGCATCTGGGTCATGTCATTCAAAGAGTGGTAAATCCATTTTTGGCAATAGTCTACTTAGATATCCTCGTCCCTGAACCTCCACATGGCTAGCTTCTCCCATTCCCTGTTCACTAGGAAGTGGCAGAATACCACGGGCATCCACCAGAGTTAGAGGAGAAGTTGGATCTACATGGGTTTGTTCTTTCCCTTTATCCGTATTCTGCATCAACTGTAATAATTGATTCAGTTGCCCACTCATCCTCATCTGTTCGTTTCTGACCTGATCGTGCAAACGCTGCTGTTCATTTTGAACTTGATCATGCAAACATTGCTGTTCCTTCTGAAAAGCTTCAAATCTCGAGTTATATTCAATACTCATTACTTCTATCTTCTGGTTAAGGGCACTGAGTTGCTCCTCCATCAAATTCACTTTTGGATCATCAGTGGGTAGGTTTTGATTCTTTTTTGTGCTTCTGCTCATCGTGAAAGGGTACAAAAAGAATATTCCAAAGGTGCAAAATCACGGCTCTGATACCAGTGTAACGTGAGGAAGAAGACAAACCAGAATACCAGGGTTGAGTAAGCAATAAGAAGAATTTAAAAGGAGGTACAGGTCGAAGAGGGAAACATAAGAGAGAGAATATATTCTGTATATTGATATCATCTCCTTTTTTTGTAACAAACGTATCCCATATATAGGTACATGTCAGATAAATAGAATAACAACTTTTCCCTATTATAAATACTAAAGTACCCCTTAACTAATTAGCAATGCAACCATAGGTTAAATTTCACGCAGGAGCTGTAGCAGATCTCCTCCTGTATATAACATATCCAGGCACATTTGCCTCTTTTGACATTGCAACTGGTGCCTTTCTTCTGCAATTGCTTGCAATCACACCCGCTTTTATTGTTGTGCTGCTTCTATTATCACCAACCGTATACTACTACCAAAATCACATGTATATGACCTTCTTGTTTAATAGGGTCAACTAGGTGTACTAACAAAATTAAAACTTGACATAAAACCTCTTCCCCTTTTATTTGTCGCGGAAACTTCCAATATGACATCCAACCGTGTTAGTCTGTTCCCTTGTTGAGTTTTGAGTTTCAGGATTTGTAATCTGTATATCCACGGGAAATTTAAAAAAAAAAATTAATGATTCTGTCAGGAAATTGATAATATCTATTATGAAACTGAGTACCGAAGAGAATGGTGCAGTAGCCAAGGGAAACCATCACCATGCTTCCTTTTTGCTAGAAAATTTACGAGGCCTGCTGCACTCCGCCTTCTTAATATGGTAAGTCTCCCGTTTACCTTTTCTTATGTAAAGAGCACAAGTTATAAAATTCTGAGGAACATTAAGGATTTGATAGAGCAATCCTATTTGGTTTTCTTCATTGATGCACGACTTATATATCCATATTGCCAAAAGAAACCTCATTTATTCGTGTGTTTTTGTGTCTGTTGGACAGTCTGTGCTGGGAGCTAACAAGAATGAAGCAACACGTGAATCCTAACTGAGTTGAAGTGCGTGTGTGTACACACACACACATATGTTGTAACTTGTAAGTTTAACATTAGGGTTAAAGAATATATATATATATGCGTACATCTGTTGTAAGTTTAACATTAGGTAGGATTTGTTATTCTTAACGTATATGAAAAAGCTTGTATTTTACAGTGAATTCGAGATACTGAGGAGTGAGGACGAAGGAAAATATTATGGGGGTGTATATTTTCTCATTTTTTGGAATAAATATAGGTATTCCAATCTCATTATTTTTCTTTCATCACCTTCTTGCACGTCGATAAACCTTTCTCGTTCAAATAAATAATTGCAAGAAACAATTATATGTGTTAAACCTTTTTCAGCTTCGAGTCCAAACTGATCATTGTTTAGAGGGGAATAGAATTAAATGGTTTGCATGTGTTTCATACTTGATTGTTTCTTAATCACATAATTAACATTTTATCAAAGGAAACGAAAAGAAGTCAAAATACTTTCTTCTTTTCTTCTTTTCTTCTTTTCTTTTTTCTTTTTCTTTTTCTTTTTTAAATTTTCGCAATCCTTATTTTGATTTTCATTAATTTTTAATAGACATATTTTAACTTTCAATTTTATTGAAGTAAATATAAATTAATAGTTGAAAAAAATTAAATAAATTTAAATCTCGTAAATGATTCTAAAACTTTATAAATAGTAAAAAAAAAAATTGGTTAAAACTAATTAAATTGGTTTATAATTTCTATTAATTTTATATGACATGAGATTGTACAACACGTCAATTTAATATTTCTCATTAAAAATTAAAGAGAATTGACAAGTCTGTAAAAGATATGAATTCGGACACGCAATGAAAAATGATAATAATTTCTCTCTGTCTTTTTTTTTCCCCTCTGTTAATTGGCAACAATAAAGAAATCCGGCAATTTTTGGAATAAAAATTGTTCAAATTTAAAGAAATCAAATAAAAAATAGATATTTTTAAATTTTATTAAAATATCTAGTTTTACATACAAAATATTTCAAATACTTATTTAATTAATATGTTATTATGTGTTACTCCTCGTATTAACTAAATTTAATAAATACTTTTAAAATAAATAATTAATTAATTAAATATGTAAATAAAAATACTTATATTTTAAATTTAATACATATGTAATTCTAATTAACCTTACCAAAAGAGTTGAGATGTTGTTAAATTTTTTGCTTTCTTTTTTTATTTACAAGTGGTTATTTTTAAAATATATTACAAATTAACGGTCAATATAGAAAAATCCATCACTAACACTACTGAATCTTCAATTCCACTTGACATGCATTAAAATGATAACAATTCTCAAGAATTTGTCAAAAGTGTCCTTCTTTTATTCGAATTCTTAGCAAATGGCACAATATTTAGGAGCATTATCAAATTAAAAAACTTTCATATACATACCTGGCCCACTCGTCACGATTTATTTTGAGTTTTTTTAATAATAATTATTGTTTTCAACTATGATTCTTTTAATAATAAAAAAAAAATCTATCATCTACTAAAATTTAGCATATATATTTTTATTTAATTTTATTAAACAATATTTTAAAGTGTAATATAGTGTATTTCGACTTTTGAAAAAAAAGTTATCAAATAAAACCCAATTCATTTTAATTTCGCTAAAATCAATTTTTAATATATATATGGCCTAAAACCTTCATACAAATGAATTAAAAATTTTGTGCTATATGAACTTAAAATTATTTTTATTTATTAATTAACAATTACAAACAAATTCATCTATTTGTAATAAAAATATAAATTTTTGTGTATAAATTAATGTGATAATATATTATTAATTAATAAAAATAAAAAATTAATAGAATTACTAATGATAAATTATTTTCAACCATAAAATTTTATTTATATCTTTATTCCACCACGGTAATAATAAGATACGAGCGATGAAAACAAATTATTTCAATTTTTGTGGGTTTGAAAATCTGAAAAAAGGGTAAAGAGTGAGTCCCACTCCCACCTTCATTTATTTGTCGTTTCGATTTGACGAAGATCCAAAAAGGTGTATCCCCTTTCCCCACGTTATTAGTAGAACCGGGTAACAGTGAACAGTGAACCGACATGGCCAAGTAAACTCAATAGTTTCACGACACGTATAATACCTTAAACTCACACACTCTTCCCAACAATTCTTCTACGTGGCAAATTTTCATTGGCCCTTGTGTACAATTGTTACGGCCAACGGATTCTAGATTATGACATTCTTAAACTGATTTCTTGTCTGATAAGCAATGAACGTGGTGGATTTTATATTTTACACGTCTTTGCCTTTCATAATATTTTAATAGCAAAGTATTTGGACTAAATAGGGTCGGTGGATGGGTGCCCGAGAAACCTACACGTGGCAATGGCTGCGCGCTGTTTATTTACCAAAACAAGTTGCAAGTATTAGACAACATGATATTTTTCACTTTTTTTTTTCCTATTTATCTTCTTTTAATCAATACACAACTTGGCAAAAAATTATGGGCTAAAAATCATAGTTGGCCCACAATCCCATTGCGCCTAGAAGAAAGCCCACACGCTTTGAATAAAGAATATTACTTTTTAATCCTCTCTCTCTCTCTCGTTTTTTTAATAAATTTTAAGGTTCTTTTGCTTCGACGTTAGGGACCATACGGAGCTCAAATTCCAAATTATTTACTAGAAAATAATCACCTGTGAACATGCCTAGATAGAAATGATATAAATATTTCTTTCCAACGTTTGTTACCAAAATCCTTTTGCATCTTCAATTGCATTATATCATCTTGACAAGTAAGTTTTGTACATTTACTTTTAAAACTATTAATAAGTTTAATAGTACACGTGTGTGTGTATATATATATATATATATAAATAATGTATTTTTATATTATGTTCATCCAAGAAAAAAAAAAAAAAAAGGTAGCCATTGTTATTTTTGTTACAGTGTTGTCCAAATTAAAGTTGGAATATTCATAAAAAGATAATAGCTTTATTCCATTCTTATGCCTTCTCTTTAATATTAATTCCTTAGTTTTTGTGTACAAGTGGACTATATACGTTTCTTTTTTAAGTTGGCAAATGTGATGGGTATTGAATCTTCATTTGTAGAAGAAAGATACCAAGATAATATATACTTATTGGTCCATTGAGTCGAATTATTTTTAACGTACGTATAATGTTTCCAAAAGGAAAAAAATATATAAAAGAAATTAAAAAAAATACTAAAATTATGGAAAGGAATTTCTATCGTGATAAAGAGGTCCAAACTCCTTTATAAAGAATCATATATAGCCCATGCATAACTCATTCCTTTCGGCATTTTATGTATATTATTATTATTCTTTTGAAAAGACGATCGGCAAATCCTTGAAATTTAATTGAAAATCCGAGTAAGTATATAGAGGTTGTATATACAATTGAAAGTATATATGATCGCAACCAATCAAATTGTTAAGCTTTTATTTGATGATCAATGGGATAATTAATTAACTTCTATTTAAGATTTTGAAAAATTTTATATCATTAAATTAGTATATTAAAACTGTTAATGTTAAAATTGATATATGTAATTAAACTATTAATATACTCTAATTAATACATTTTTAAGATCTAAATTAAATATTTAAAATATTTTAAGTTAATAATTAACGGTTAAATTTATTGAAACGTGGTTGAAAAAACATTTTTTTAATGAGCACTTTGACATTAAATTGTCATAGACTCATGACGATAATGTCTCATCTTTAATTACAGAAATATAGATTTTCTGTTTTAACAGACCAAAGAAAATTCACCACGAAAAAATCTCCCTAGCTTGCAACCTGCTTGCTAATTACATTTCAGGCAATTAATATATTTATAACTTAAATGTAACCCTTTAAAAAAAATCTCAAATGTGCATGTGTGGTGGAGATTTTTCTTCTTTTCCTATTTTCCTTTATAAGATTTTCTTATTTCTTCCTTTTTGAGATTCATGAAACTTGGAGTTTGAACCCGAACTAAGAGGAAGAAGTAAAGGAAAATTCAAAGGTTTTCCTTTCAAATTAAAAAGGAGTCAAATAATTTGGCCCGAGGGATTTTGGTGATCAAAACCCTAGAAGCCTTAGAACTGTACGATCGACTACCTTTATGATCAAGGGCACACTTGTCTTAATCTTCCCCACCATTGATTCCTCACAACGTGTTAAAACTTACAAAAGTGACCAATTGATGCCCTATCCCATACATCCTTTGGAAGAATTTATGGATTCCAAGCACTAATGAAATGTGTAGATTGAAAATGACCAATCCGAATATATAATTTTTCAAAGAAATACAAATATAAAGCAATTAATATTTTAATTAATTAGTTTATAATATATGATTGAATTAATATTATTTTCACTGCAAATTATTTGGTAGACGTCTGCATTCAAAGCATTATACACACGAGCATCGCTAATGGAGACAATCGGCCGAAATCTAGTTAATACGGTAGGGTATCTCCTCAGTCAATAGGGGCCATAATAATTTGAATTATGTACATTTATGTAAACCCATTTTCACTTGATAAAAATACAGATGTGGCCTTTACTAATTAGTCAAACCTAATGCTGTGGAGTCTTGATGTCTTCCCTTCGACAGCCAGTAAAGCACTTAATTTTATGCCTGTGTGGCTCGCGCACACACAAACATGTAAACCTATATAATAAAATTAATGGATAATGTTAAATAAAATTGACCTTTTCCACATTAGTTAACAGGACTGACCCACTAAAACCCAAGATCTTATTTTCAAACCCACCGCCACATTTTTTTTGAAAGTAGAAACAAAATTTTAGGAGGCTACCTGATTTTCCTCTTAAACTTTCTAGTTTCTACCTCATTGCTAGCCTATAAATATAATATACATACCATTTGCATACACCAACACAAACTGCAAGTTTAAGATCTCATTAACACAAAATCAAAGCTACTCTATATTTTTGTTTAGTTTTGCAGATCACAATATATTCTGATTCCGTTTCCTTTTCAGTCCCACACTTTCTGTTTATATATACCAGTCTTCTCTTCCTCAAATTTCACCACAAATTATTATCTCTTTCTGAAATACCCATTTAAGTTTTCTGCTTCTTTCAGTTTTCAACAATGGCTCCGAGTATAAACAAAAATGCTTCTGGTGTTACCACCATCATTGATGGGTTTAATAACCAGTCTGTTGTCACGATGGAGGAATCAAAACTCCATGCAAATGGCCACGTTTTTCTCTATGATGTTCCTGATAACATCGCAGTCACTCCCTCGCCCTATACCACCACCGAAAATTCCATCCCCACCGCTGCGTCCTTCGTCGGGTTTGACACTCTTGAGCCCCAAAGCCGCCATGTGGTTTCAATCGGCAAACTGAAGAACATTAGGTTCATGAGCATATTCAGGTTCAAGGTTTGGTGGACAACTCACTGGGTTGGCTCAAACGGCAGAGACATCGAAAACGAGACGCAAATTATGATTCTTGACAAGTCAGATTCAGGCAGGCCCTATGTTCTCCTTCTCCCTCTCATTGAAGGCGCTTTCCGGGCTTCTCTCGAGTCCGGTGCCGACGACAACGTCGATATCTGCGTTGAGAGTGGGTCGACCAAAGTCTCCGCCTCCTCCTTCCGCAGTGTTCTTTATGTGCATGTCGGCGATGATCCTTTCAATTTGGTCAAGGAAGCCATGAAAGTTATTAGGGTCCATCTAAGAACTTTCAGGCTTCTGGAGGAAAAAACTCCTCCTGCTGTAGTCGACAAGTTCGGCTGGTGCACATGGGATGCATTTTACCTGACGGTACACCCTGAAGGAGTCATGGAAGGCGTTAAAGGTCTTGTCGACGGCGGTTGCCCACCTGGTCTCGTCCTGATCGACGACGGTTGGCAGTCGATCAGTCATGACTCGGACCCCATTACGAAAGAAGGCATGAACCAAGCAGTTGCAGGAGAGCAAATGCCATGCAGGCTACTGAAATTCCAAGAGAATTACAAATTCAGGGACTACGTAAGCCATAAAAGCTCCGGCTTCGTTGGCGAAAATAAAAAAGGCATGGGAGCATTCATCAGAGACCTCAAAAACGAATTCAAGACCGTCGATCAGGTTTACGTCTGGCACGCTCTTTGCGGTTACTGGGGAGGCTTGCGTCCAAACGTTCCAGGACTTCCGCAAACGACGTTCGTGAAGCCGAAACTTTCGCCCGGATTGGAGAAGACCATGGAAGATCTGGCAGTTGATAAGATCGTTAACAACAGCATCGGATTGGTCCCACCAGAGCTCGTTGATCAGATGTACGAAGGGCTCCACTCACACTTGGAGACAGTTGGGATTGACGGGGTCAAGATCGACGTTATCCATGTTAGTTAATTCTCCTAACCAAAAAAAATTGCTTATCGTAAATTAAAAGTGCTTTTATTTATTTGATTATGGATTTTGGACATGCTTTTTTCACTTAACAAAAAACTGCTAGGTGTCAAATTTTCGGAAAAAACCTCCTTTAAATCTTTCTTATTTCTCAGAAATAGAAGTGTTGTTGCATGGTTATGTTATCGTTTCTGTTAGTTTTTGACCTCTTTGAGAGAGACCGTTAGTTATTTTCTTACTACTCTTGATGACTTGTTTGGTCGGCAGGTTATTGTTCTTTTATTCTTTTACGAAATCATTTTTCCTCGACAAAAAAAAAAAAAAATTAATTTCAGCTACTATATATTTTAACGTTTCTTTATTTTTTTTAAAATGAAAAATTACAGTTTTTAATAAATAATGATAATGATAATAATTATTTAAAGCTTTAATTTTCCATTCCTTTTCCAGATACTAGAAATGCTGTGTGAGAATTACGGTGGAAGAGTTGATCTTGCAAAAGAATATTTCAAGGCATTAACAGCTTCAGTGCGGAAGCATTTCAATGGCAATGGAGTAATTGCCAGCATGGAGCACTGCAACGATTTCATGTTTCTTGGGACAGAGGCCGTATCTCTTGGTCGTGTTGGTAGGTCTCTATTTTCTTTTATGATTAGGATTAATTAGTTCATTGTTTAAAGTAATTAGAATAAAATATTTTTAATTTTCTAAATACTATTATTACGTGCAATGGATTTAACTTATAGATAAGTGGGTCCCTTTAGTTGCAATATACCCTGTCTTTTGGGCAAGAAGATTTTGATTTGACCAGATCTCTACAAATAATTTGTAGATAGAATTGGAAGTGTGTGGATTCTTTGTTAATTGGTATTAAAATAATTTATTATTTCATTATCTTAACGTAATCT
The DNA here is from genome assembly GCA_035590515.1 of Trichilia minutiflora. Classification (NCBI taxonomy): domain Eukaryota; kingdom Viridiplantae; phylum Streptophyta; class Magnoliopsida; order Sapindales; family Meliaceae; genus Trichilia; species Trichilia minutiflora. The sequence continues at coordinate 7,260,400 of JAVXUL010000001.1, read as the reverse complement.
ATGATATCACCACGTGTACAAGATCTAATAGAGAAGTCAGTTAAAGGTTTCCTAATAGTCCCCTGATTAGGCGGACTATTTTGTTTTTTAACTTGGTTACTTTTCCCTAGCGGAAACATGCCTTAGCCCTTACTTTTCTCTAACAAATTTAGGTCTTCATGTTCAATTAAGAATATTGATTATGAAATTCAGAATATAACAAATTATTATGATATTCATAATATAACAAATTTATTACGATATATTTTCAAGAACTTTTTCAAAAACTATCAGGTATAAATTCATCTTTTAATATGAATTTCATGACTTCGGGTATTCTTAGTCTGCCACTAAATACAAAATTTAATATAAATAACTACCTATATGACAACACAAATCTTGAGCCCAATTTTAGGTCAATATGTTGTTGTAGTTTGCTAAATGAGTTGGCCTTAAGCCTAACTAATTCTGTTTCATTTGAATTGTCCACCAGGTGATGATTTTTGGTGCACTGATCCATCTGGTGATCCAAACGGTACATTTTGGCTCCAGGGTTGTCACATGGTGCACTGTGCCTACAACAGCTTGTGGATGGGAAACTTCATTCACCCAGATTGGGATATGTTCCAATCAACTCACCCCTGTGCTGCGTTTCATGCTGCTTCTAGGGCAATTTCTGGCGGTCCCATTTATGTCAGTGATACAGTTGGAAAGCACAACTTCCCGCTGCTGAAGCGCTTGGCAATGCCTGATGGAAAAATTCTCCGGTGCGAATACTATGCACTTCCGACCAGAGACTGCCTTTTCGAGGACCCTCTCCATGATGGCAAGACTATGCTCAAGATATGGAACTTGAACAAGGTTAGTTATTTTGGTACCATTTCATATGGTTTGTTCAAATTATTGGAGAACAACTTTGGGCCTCCGTTGTGGGCTAGCCTCATAGTCATAACCCAACCTGCATGAAACACGCATGTTTTCTTTGTTTTGCACAGTGCACTGGAGTTATTGGTGTATTTAACTGCCAAGGAGGAGGTTGGTGTCCAGAAACTAGACGCAACCAATGTTTTTCTCAATTTTCTCACAAAGTGACAACTAAGACCAACCCCAAAGACATTGAATGGAACAGCGGAAAAAAACCAATCTCCATTGAAGGAGTTCAAGTTTTCGCAATGTATTTATCCGAGTCGAAGCAGCTGGTTCTCTCCAAGCCATATGAAAACATTGAGTTATCATTGGAGCCATTCAATTTTGAACTAATCACCGTTTCTCCCGTGACTGTCCTCATCGGAAAAGCAGTGCAGTTTGCTCCCATCGGCTTGGTGAATATGTTGAACACCGGCGGTGCAATTGACTCTTTGTTGTACGATGATGATGAGAATTCGGTGCAAATTGGAGTGAAGGGAAGTGGAGAAATGAGAGTTTTTGCTTCAGAGAAACCAAGAGCTTGCAAGATTGATGAGCAAGAAGTTGCGTATGAGTACGAAGGACACATGGTTGTTATTCAAGTGCCATGGACTAGTCCTTCTGGCTTATCTGTAATTGAGTACTTATTTTAGACTTAGGTTATTTTAATATTCAGAAGTTCTAAGTTTGAAGTATTTTCCCGCAAATTATGGTCAAGTACTATAAGTGTTTTCAAATAATAAAACTACAGCAAAGTTTTACCGCTAGATTTCTCTCTTTCATATTTTTCTACGAGATATTTTCCTCCGAGTGTTATATGCATATGATGATGCTACCTATAGTATGATTTACCAATGCATGCATCAATGCTATTGAATTTGGTTAATCGATCTTGCTTCCACATGCAGTTCCAATCCATTTGAATCCATGGATCATGTTGTTGTTGTTGGGTGCCCTTTTTTTTTTTTAAAAAATTTTATTGTCATTAGTACTGAAGGATAAAACGATCTTCTTGTTGGAACCATCAACCTCGTCCGTTACCAAATCTTGTCGTTGATGCTGTTTTAATAGTTCTCGTTCATAGCCCTATCTAAGCCCCCTCTTAAATATTTGAATGTTATTCACAAGTAAATTAGTAATCTCGTCAACTTCCCGTAAAAACTTTTATAAAATTCTGTTTCAATTGTTTCTGACACAGCAACCATTGGTTCCTTAAACAATAAAGTTTAAGGTATGTTTGATATTATCAATTTTGTAATAAAATAATTTATCTTATTAAATAATATTAATATTTTAAAATTTTATCTCAAATAAATATAATTTTTTAAATTCAATACGTCTTGCAAGCAATGTCTGCATCACAGTACCAAACTAGAAACAACAATGCAAATGCAACAATAACTACCAAACTAGAACAACAACGCAAATGCAACAATGAGTGAATTCTTTGTGTACTTCAGATCACTAAACCAAACTCTTTTTTGTGTGTGTGTGTGTTCCGCATGCACACATGCATGTGCATGCGTGTATGCATTCATATAATATGTGTGTGTGAGTATTTTCAGATGAAATCCAACCTCAAGAAAAAGAAGAAATCAACCAAGAACCAACAAGCACTCAACGAAGAGTCTTGATACCAAGAGAACAAACCAATCTAGATTGCAATGCTAATCAAAAAGGATTAAAGAAAACAACACAAAAAATAAGAAGAAAACTTGACTTGCACTCTTATTGAATCAGAAGAAATAAAAGTAAACAATACTGCTGTAAATCAAGCTCACGCCCCCTTATCACAACTGCTCTCGGGTTTTATAGTTTTCAATCCTATCACTTACCTTTTGTAACCTGCAGCATACACTATCAAAATGCTACTAACATAATCCAACTAACTTTACCATTCACTTGTGCACTCTATAATTTTCTGTCTCCCAATTTTATTGTAACTAACAATAACTAACTTCAAGCTTCAGATTCTTTACTAGCATCCAGCTTCAATCTCAAGTTTTCAGCTTCAGTTTTTAGTTTTCAATTAAAGTTTATAGGATTACCTCTATAGTATATTTTTAATTTTGATAAAAAATCTGTATCAAAAGATAATTTAAATAAAATTTATAACTTAACTCCTTAAATATTTTAATAAAAAAATTTTAGAACAGAAATTGAACCTAAAATACAAAATTAGCATAAATTCGTCCCGCCAGGACATCGGTTCAAAATACTTGATTTTACCTGCTACGTAATTTGGCCTAACCTGTTGTCGAAAACTATGGTAGTGTTTACCTAATAATACAGTTAAGAATGCGAGTTAATAACGTCATGACGTGTAATTGCGCACTAAAACGGCAGCAACAATGCCGAACCAAACACTACGCAGTATAAGTCTAATCAAATTAGGAATTAGCTGAAGAGCGAAGCCAACGGATACCAGTTTCCGTACCAACTAAGGAAATCCAAACACAGCCTAAATTCCTGCAATCATCATCTGCGATGAATAAGTCGCAGTTTATGGACAAGCAAATAATGGATTTGACGTTGTCGCCCAACAGCAACAACAAGGACAAAGACTTCATCGATCTGATGAACCATCCGCAGCAAAAAGAGGAAGAGCATTATTTTAATAATGGGATTGGGATTAAGAAAGAAGAGATCGTAGCCAGTTACGATTTTCAGCCGGTTCGGGGTGGACCGTATCAAGCTCTTAATTTGGATTCTACCGCCAACGCCAACAATTCTAGGGTTTGGAATTCGGCTGAGAATAAAAGCAACTTATCTTCGTCTCCACTCAGAGTACAATATTATGCACTCTCGTTTGTTTTCTGTAATTGAATGGAAATGGGTTTTGACTGTTGTGCATTTGCATGTGTTTTGTATGGCTGAATTGACTGTTTCGTTGGTGATGAATGGGTATTGATTACTATCTTCTTCTTTAGTGGGCCAATGGAACAAAATGTTGAACATACATGTTGAAAGAGCTGAATTCTGAAGAGGATTCCTGTACTTCAAAACAATTGGATGAGGATTTGTTTGCTGACTTTGTGAGGTTGTTGAGCTTGCATAAAAAAAAAAAAAATTTATTGGTAGTTACTGAAGATCTGTTCTTCATTTAATGTTATGAGGTTTAATTTCTTGTTCAGTTCAACGGCCAAGTGTAACTGAACATATGCTGATCTGATGAGTTTTCACACTTGTTGGATTGTATTTATTCTTTACCTAAATGTTGCACGTTGCTCTGTGTTAAACTTTGTTACCAAAATCCTTGTGCTTAGGCATTGTAGATTATTTGTCATTGCCCTGTTTAGCTGTTTCCCTGCTCTACGTGACTGTGCAAAAAGTTGGTGTTTGGATTGAAAATTTCATTAGATCGTGTTGGACTCTGTGTTATTTTGGGTTATAGATTATTTTTTGCACGTTGTACTATTTAATGCTGGCTGTCGATTATGATAGAATTTGTATTTAACTTGTTTTTGTTCTCTATGTTTATATGCTTCCTTGTATGTGCAGAACTATGGTTCTCTGGACTGTATTGAGCCTTCAAAATTGATTTTGGGGAGGGACCTTAATGGTTCTGATGCAGTTATGGTATCTGAGATTGATCGAACAATGAAGAAATATGCTGATAATCTGCTGTACGTGTTAGAAGGTGTCAGTGCACGACTAACACAATTGGAGACTAGAACTCGCAACCTTGAGAGTTCTGTTGATGACTTGAAGGTATCTGTTGGGGACAATCATGGAAGCACTGATGGAAAAATGAGGCAGATGGAAAATATTCTGAGGGAGGTATCTTCTCTCATCGATCCTTTCTGTTAGTGCTCCCTCATTTAAATTTTGAGTGCCTCTGAATTAAGTGCACATGGTGAACAGCATAAGATCACTCTATTAGAATGCTCACTGCATCTGATAGTGATACCATACAAGTCTATTCAACAGTTAATATCAATTCACGTTGTGTCAAAGTGCTTCCTGCTTGAATTTCTCTATAAAATATTTGTTTTTAGATTTTTCAAATGTTCCAGATTTGGGATTCTCCTTTTAGAAGTAGGAGGGAAATTGATTTAATGTGCTATGAAGGCTGGTTGATTGGTGGGTAACAAATTATCTTTCCCCATTGTTTGTGACAACTATTGATTTGTGATGTCATAGTTTGAGTAGATCACAAAAATTGTTTCACCATTGAATCCTTCAAGAACTACCTTTTTTATGGGACGGTTTCTCTTACTGTTTTTGTTGTCAAAAGAGGTCCATATTTCCGCTTGATGTAATGATATTCTGGTTAATTGTATGTACCATTGTATCGCCCTTTTATACCATGGTGAACCTAAAATTAAGTATAGGAAGTAAGCCTAAGTTTTGCTGTATCAAAGATAGGATTTTGATGCTTCACCAAGTTGGAAGATATTGAATTCATTAGGATCATTGTATTGAAGTAAGTAGCTGGTAATTTGGAATGATGGGTTTTCCATGTTGAATATTTCAGGCAATGGCAGTTTTTTAATGAAACATAATTGTTCTAGTGCTAGTCAGTAGCATTTTGTGTTAAAATATTTAAATTCTATACCAACTGAGGTACAGAACAGGATGATGGCTCTTGGCTGGGGATTTGGACAGTAGACAGTGGCTGGTTTCTCTCTCTGTGTTTTCTGTTTCTTCTTAAAGACTAAGTTCTTTTATGAGAGTATTTTCATTTATGTGTCATGATGAAATACTAAAATTCTTTGGAAGACAAGGTTTTAAATGTATGTTCATTCTTGATTGTGTTGATGAATTGAAATCTTTGATTTTTTATGCATACCTGCTTATACTTATCATACACAATTTATGTATGATTGTTGTTACTAAATGCAGGTGCAATCGGGGGTGCTCATTTTGAAGGATAAGCAAGAGATATTGGAAGCTCAGCTGCAGCTTGGAAAGGTGCAACTGTCTAAAGGGGATAAGCCATCAGAAAGCCAGAGCACTGGGCACACAGATTCGGTGCAGCAAGTAGCATCTGCTGCCTTGCAATCTCACATACAGCCTCCTCCTGTTACTTTTCCTCAGTCAGTTCCTACTCTTCCTCCTGGTATTGTTCCTCCTCCACCTGCACCTCAACAGAATCTGCTACCTGCAAGTCAGCTCCCAAATCAGTTCCCTCAGAGCCAGATTCCCTCTGTCCCTCATCGAGAACCATTTCCTCCATTACCTGGTCAGACACAAGAAACCCCTAACCAACAATATCAAGTTCCACCAACTCAGCAGCAGCAGACCCCTCCTGCAGCTCCACCGCATCAACCATATCAACATGCTCCACAGCCCCCATTCCCCCTACCGCCCCAGCCTCAGTTCTCTCAGCCACCTCAGTTACCTCCACTTCAATCTTCATTAGGCCATGTTTCTGAAGAGACAGCTTATGTCCCCTCTCAAAACTACCGACCAAATGTTCGCCAGCCTGCTACTCAACCACCAAGTATATCCCCTACCTCTCAGAATTATTATGGAGCTCCTCCTCCTCACAAGTATGAGTCACCATCTGGCAGATCAAATTCTGGATTTCCTATGGGATATGGACCACAATCTGGGCCTAATGAATCATTTCCTTATGGTGGCATACCTTCTCAGTATGGTGGTGGCTCCACAATGAAACCTCCACAACACTCTTCTCCCATGGTTCAGAGTGGTGGAAGTGGTTACCCTCAGCTCCCAACTGCTCGGGTGTTACCCCATGCAATTCCTACTGCTTCTGGGGTTAGTGGAGGTCCAGGTTCTCCTGGAACTGGAAATAGGATTCCAAATGAAGATGTGATTGACAAGGTGACAAGTATGGGATTCCCAAGAGACCATGTAAGAGCAGCTGTTAGGAAGCTGACAGAGAATGGCCAGTCAGTTGACCTCAATGTGGTCCTGGATAAGCTGATGAATGATGGGGAATTCCAGCCACCGAGAGGTTGGTTTGGTCGGTAGCATGGTACCTTTGATTCATACTGATGTATAGAGTTATTACTTCTTTTCAGATAAACTTTTGCTGAGAGGACTATATGCCTGAAGATTTGGGGCTATCTGCCCTTTGGTTGGCTTGCTTGCTTGCTTTTAATTCTTTTATTTGGTTACTTGGTCACTTTGAAGCTGGTTTCTTGTTTGTCAAACTGGTTTGTGACTTTCTATCTTCATTTCATTTGTGTATACTAAAAATAATTTAAACTGAATTTGCAAGTGTTTTTCATTAACCGTAAGACAACCATCTACTGACTACTGATAGGGTAACTGGATTAGAATTTTGTATTGGACCCGCCAGCGAAGAAGATGAGAATTCAAGAGTTGAGGTAAGGATATTACATTATTCGGTGATTGTTGGTTTGATGCCTACTTGCAAAATGAAATTGTGCTCTTCCAGGACGGCAAATATGAGAATTTTCTGTCTCGTTATCGTCTTCTGGGTAAAACGTATGTTATGCGGAGAGGTTTTGTTGATTATTATAGTCCTTGACCGGTGCTAACGGGCAGCTGTCTTCTTTCTGTATTATGGGCTACAGAAGATTTTTGTTGGTAATAATCCAAAATCCCGCCTTCGAAAGACCAATGTATTCTTCTACCCAGAGTTTTGAAATTAGTTCCGGTTTAAAGCCAAAGGTCTGGTCTGTAGTAGAAGACTTGCCTTATTCTATGGCGGCTGTAATTTTTATTTCTTATTTATTGATCATTGATTCTGTAATCCTACATGGTGACTTTGAAGATGTGGTCATATTGTGCATAAAATGCAAACGAAACTTTTTCCAATCCTAATCTCGGCAGGACATAACTTGGTAATTTGATTTTTTTACTTTATTTTATTTATTTATAAATTTTTTACTTTACTTTTTTTTGTTTATTTTTATAAAGCTCTGTTTTTTTTTTCTTATGCACGATGAATTTTCATTTTCCAAGAATTGCAAACAGATTCACAAAAATGATCTCATTACCCATTAGATTCTCTAAACATCTGTCTGAAACTTAAACTATAATTTAATTTTTTGGAGTAATATTTGGTAATACAGCTATTATGAATTATTGAAAATTTATTTCTACGTCCTTATATTTAAATAAAATTTTATGTTATAAAAATCTGATTAAATGATTTGCAGAAATATATATATATATTTTAATGTGCATCGGTATTTAATTGTAATAGGATAACTTGCAGTAGTAAATCACTGCTTTTGACATTCATTTTTATTTGATTTTACAGCAAGTAAAAGAGTAAAAATATATATATAATTGGTCCTTTTTATTTATTTCAAACAAATATACAAAAAAAACAAATTAGTTACGACTATCACATGATCGTATATTAAACTATTTATTTACTTCATTTATTTAACATTAAAATTACAATCATCACCAAGAATTGATAATATATTTAAAAGATAATAATATTTGAAAGTAATTAATTTAATCCACTCCCATCTGAAAAAAAAAACACTTTAAGAAAATAATATTGCGGGTAATTTTAGATCATGGCCATGGCTGAAAAACAAGAACTTTGAATTTTCGTTATTGTCCTCGGTTGAATTTCATAATTACAATTTGGTACAGACTATCGTCCTTCTCTCTCTCTTTATTTTCTCTCTCCATTCTTAAACAAATCGTTTATTGCTTTCACAGCTTCCTCTTCCATCTGAAACAAACAAACAATTCGTAACTACCACTCGCAAAAAGCCTTCTCTTTCTCGGCTGCTCAGCCAGATTCCCCCATCATTTACCTCGTTATATACGATCCTGCCCCTCCTCTTTGCAGCTATTAATTTTACACGGGCTTCTAATTACATTTATCTGCATTGAACAGAGAAGCTCTTTCAATTTCTAATTGAATGAGAGTGTTGACGGCGTTCTTCACCCAATTATTCTAGAATATTCTGTAAGATATATATATGTTTATATATCTATCTTTTATTTGCTTGGTCTTCTCTTTTAATTATTTTATTTGTTATTTCATTAATTTATTGTTGTAAACCTAGATTATTGGCCTTATTGAATGGTCATGGAATTTTGTTGTCTAATTTTGATAATTATGTTGTTATTATTAACTTATATTGAGAGTTCATGTTTATGTATTTCTGTGTATTTATGCACCATTTCGTTGAATTTCAGCTTTTAGTTTAGGCTTGAATGGTTCGGTTTATTTTGTGTTTTAAATGTTTCGTTTTGAGGAAATTGTTGTTCAGAGTAGTTTAGCAATTTTGCTGAACGGTAGAATTTCATTTTAGTGATCCCTAGAGTAACATATTTCTTGTTGCCATTAATTAAGTTCAAATGTCCATGATGAAGCTATTAGTGTCTTCGCACCTTTTTCTTCTGTTTAAGCTCTAGTTTATTGACATTTGAAAGAAACTTTCCAGTTTAATTCGGTGCCTCTTGCTTAAGTTTAGCATGGAAAGTCATTTTTTGGTTATCATTGATGTAGTAGTGTTTTGATTGTAGATATTTATGGTAATTGCGGTCATGCTGGTATATTCTAATCATATTATGTCTAGCCAACAAATGAGGAGCTTATTAAGAAATACATGCTCAGTGGTAGATATGTTTTTGTTGTCATTTATTTAACATTATTTCTGAAATTGTGTCACGTGTTTAAAAGAAGTTAACTGTGTAGATATTTTACTGGTATTTGGTTTCAAATGCTCTGTGAGGTAAAATTCATATATTAGATAGGAAGTTTTTGGTGGTATCCAAATAGCTTATTGTGTTCAAGGATTAAGTGTTTTCCATAAGTATGGTTCCTTTTGACTTTTTTGTTTTGTGAATGTGAGTGTTTGGTTGTATTCTAGGCGTCTTTGTGACTGTGGCATATAGCTTTCTCCACCTGTATGACACGTTGTGGTGCTTTGTTCTCAAAATGACACTAAAAAAAGATTGAGTTGGGTATTGCTTCATTTAACGAACTAAGGCTTAAGATCCTAAGATTTGGACTTGGGCTTAATTTTAGGTACTCAGTCTGCCTTTGCTTGTTAGTGGCACTAGTATAAGAGTCTGTGACGGTTGAGCTAGGTTTTGTATTTGTAAATTTTGTTATGAAGTTTGTCATTAGCATTATAGGAGCTTAGATTTATGAATATTTGCATATATTAGCCATAATTATGTGCCTCGTAGAATTACTTGTAAATGAGGAAGAGAACATTTTGAATCATAGGAAAAGATCGACTTGTGTCCTAGTTGGTGAATTTCAAAGTGAATGCATAGAATAACTTGGAAAACGGAAGAATGAAACACAGGAATGGTACTTGGGAGGTTTTATTAAGAAAATTTAATAGAGTATATCTGACATGTGACTGTAGAATCATTCAGTATGAAGTCAAAATCTTGCTTCTTGCAATTTCATATCTGAGTAAAACAATGATGATAATACTGCACCAATTGAGGAAACATGTTATATTTGCATGTATTGGTTAAAAGGCACCTCATTGCGCTATAATAACTAGGTTATTATTTTTATTTATTCCATCATTTTGGACGTCAGTTAGAAACATATTTCAAGGCTGATCTTATTACTGCAAACGTCTCCATTAGAAAGAGCTTTCAAATTAATTTTCTATCGAATATTTGTTTGCTAAGGGTGGATGGATACTCATTAGCTCAGGGGTAGGTCTTATATAGATTGTTCCACTCTATTTTTCTCTTTTTGTTCATTTTTGTTGGCACTAAATCCACCTTTGTATCTTGTCTTTTTCCTGATTTAATGAATATTTCTTAGTCTTTTTAAAATTGTTATTTATTGATTTAATATGTTAGCCTATCTTTTCTAAGGTCTATAGTCATTGCTATTTTCTTGGAAAACCTTTAAAAAATTAACAATTTATGAGTTAGATAGTTTTGATGGATTTTGAAAATGTGGTTTCAATGGTTCTTTCCGTTTTAGAATCAAGCACGTCTTTATATGTAATTACCTTATATATGGGTTTATTTACCCAATTTTTAACCAGATAATTGCTCTATGGTATGCTAATAATTATATAACTTTAAATGGTGTTTACCCTTCTATGATCTTGTGTAAAGTTCCCCCTCCTCCCCCTCCCGTCTATTTACAAAATCATATTTACCAATTTTTGCATTTTGATTGACACTTTGTTTTGCTTATACTTAAATGGTGTCTATTCTGGAAACTTTGCTGGAGTCTAATTACTTCTAGAAGGCCTTAACTGCTACTAATAACTCTCTGTCAGTTTGCAGCTGTTAAACAACCTGGTAAAAAAGAGTGGTTGATTTGGCTTAGACATGTCTAGTGGAGAAATAAATGTGAGAGGGCATTGAGAAAGAGAGAGGATTGTTATATTGCTTCTCAACCCAATCTTATATATATATATATATATGATAAAGGACAATCGAAGCATGACCTCTGATTGTTGACTTTCATGTATTAGTTACAAAGATGGCATCTTGAGCTGCAGGGAGGGTTGGGGACTTGTATCTGCTTGTTTAATGAAATTAACTTCCGTTTCTGCTAGGAATTTGTGTAATTTGGTGCCTATGTGGCCTCATTAGTTTAATGTTTTCCTATTTCATTATTCTTGACCATCTTATTTTCATTGCATTACACGTTGTATTTTATTGAATGTGATAGTCTGTAAATTATCTATCTCAATATTTTGCTTTTCTTGTTTGCTTTCATCGTCATGGACATACATTGATGCCAATGTAACGTATGAGAACCATTGATTGTTCATGTTTGCATAAAGATTTGATGCATGAATGCTGTTTATATTGTGGTTGCCTACCTTAATTCTCTTTCCTGTTTTCAGGTTATGCTCTAGTTGCTGACTTCTTCCAGGCGGCCAAAGCAGTTTGATTACTGTTTCTGTTTGAGTTTGGAACTTTTAATGCAATAACCAACATTCTTTATAAGAATCAAATGGAGCTAAATGCTTCATCTCCTAAGCGATCAAGTCCTTCTCCTCCAGATTGTGTCAGTGATCATGAAGAGAAGGAATTCAGTGATGAGGATGATGATGATCGAAACCATAAGCATCGTAGGCGTGAGACACGGTCTCAATCTTTGGAGAGAGATGCTTTGGATCAAGTATATACAAGACCTTACAGAAAGTACAATAAACTTCTGGAAAATGGTCATTCTTTCAGGGAAAATGAATCTCAAGCAAGTGAATCCTGGAGAAACTATAACATTTCTCACCTAGAGAAAGACCTCACAGCAAAGTTTGAAAGAAGACGCTCTGGTTTACCATCACTATCCCGAACATCTTTGGATTCGAATCAAAGAATTAGGCCAAACCAAACATTTTATGGGGACCCTGGGCCTGGAAGAGGAAGAGGAAGGGACTTTGGTTCTTGGAGTCAACGTGATTCTAGGTTCAGCACAGTTGATATTGCTTCTCAAATGGTTCAGCCAGCATCAATGGCACCGAGTCTCTTTACCGGTAGAGGGATGCCTAGTGTTTCAAATTCTCAGAGTGCATCATGGAGTGCATTTGGATTAATTCCAGGACCAGGAGTACCAAATGGTGGCTTAGAGACACTCCATCCCATTGGTTTGCAACGCACACTTAGACCACCATTGAATTCTTCATTAAATATGGGCATCACTCGCCAACGATGTAGAGACTTTGAGGAGCGTGGATTTTGTCTAAGGGGAGACATGTGCCCGATGGAGCATGGTGTCAATCGTATTGTTGTTGAAGATGTTCAGGTATGCATGTTGAGAATGTTGTTTTTTGTTACTGGGACTTGGATGCTTATTGCCCACTTTGATACTGGCTATTGTTATTACTGTTATTTAAATTCTTTCTGTTGAAGTAAACTTTTGGCTAAATGAAAAAACATGTCCTGTGCCTGTCTATTAGAATCTTTTTGTATCTGTCCTATTTCCTGTCCAACACCTGCTAGATATTTGGTTATAACAATCTTAATGGATGAGGCTCCACATGCATCAGAGGCAGGGTTCATTTTTTGTTTTAAGTTTTTCTACATTGGATAACTGACCTGTCTTTTGTTGTTAGTATTCTCAAGGTTCTTTTCGTGCATAACACTTTTATGATACTTTTACATCCAGGACTGTTTATATTTTCTTGCAGACACTTGTTATATGCCGAGTCATGAATTGAATATGTCATTGGCTTTTGTACTTGGCATCTAATGCTTTTATTTTCAGTTGTTTAGTTCCTTCTATATCTTCCATGATTAATAGTATTTGAACAGTTAACTTGAGGAGAGACCCCTAGATGATGGGCTTTCCTGGTAGACAACTGATTTCCTTTTGCTTAGGGATCACATTTGTAGCTTGAGAAGCTACTAGATGAGCAGAATTAAGGGAGACCTCTGCAACTAGATTGTTCCCAGACATTTTCTTGATTTTCTGTTGTTAATGATGAGATGGTTCAAAGGAGATTGATTTTCTAACTTGTATAATTTTGTGTCTTGGGTACAATTCAAGAATTATAATGCATTAACTGGTTTGAAAACTAAATTGTATGTCAGGATACCTCCTGGCTTTTGTACTTTATTTCTTCCAAAATAGCCTTCTCTTTTGTTTGATTGTAGATTCAATGTTATAAGTAATTAAATCTGTTGCTTTGTGATTTACAGAGCCTTTCACAGTTTAACCTCACTGTTCCACTCCCAAGTGCAACACTACTGGCAACACCTGCTGGACCTGGAGCTCTATCTTCAGTAGGTGCTCCTTCAACCACATTGATGAGTAGCAAAGGAGTGCATAGCAGGGTTAACAAGCCTGGAGTGACTGATGATGAAGTGGGCTTAAATGGTGCATATTCTGACTCTGCTGTTGCAGGTGGAGCTGATTTGTATGATCCAGATGAACCCCTGTGGAATAACAATGGTCTAGAAACATCTTCACTTGCGGCACTACATTCATCTAATGATGAAACTGAATCCTTGTTTAATGATGATTCTTCTAACCATCATCATGTGAGGGCAAGTGATAGTGCTGATAATGAACTTCCTATGAGAAATGCTGGGACTAACATTGTTTCACAGAATACAAGTCAGTCTGTTTGGGGTAGAATTGGTGGTTTAAAAAATAGAGAAAATGTGAAAGAGAAAATTAATACAATGTCAAGTTCCTCAGATTTTCTTGAGAATGAAACCAAGGAAGATGAGGATACATTACCCAGCCTTGATGGTATTTCCCATAGAGGAAAGCGGATTACTGACGGGGATGCTAGTCAAAAAGCTATGGATGCATCATCTGCCAAGATACAGAGTGAGAGTATGCGTAATATCTGGAGACCATCACAAAAGGCTCTGCGTACCCTATTTGTCAACAACATTCCCCAGAAAATCAACAGGAGAGAGGCTCTTCTTTCTCATTTCCAAAAGTTTGGAGAGGTTGTTGACATTTATATTCCCTTAAATAGTGAACGAGCTTTTGTCCAGTTCTCCAAAAGAGAAGAGGCAGAATCTGCCCTAAAATCTCCTGATGCTGTTATGGCTAACCGCTTTATCAAGCTTTGGTGGGCTAATCGTGACAGCATACCAGATGATGGCATAAGTAGTGGCAGTAAAATATCTGGGACTTCTCATGGTTTGACAACTGCTTCCCTTCAAGCCTATCCTTCTGTTGCCAGTAAAATGAAAGATAATAATCTTCAATCTACTGCTCTGAAGGGTGGTAATATTCTTACTGATGCTGATTTTTCTCTGTCGGCCACTGATCACCCCCCATCTGTCATCACAAATGGTCTCAGGGTTCCACCTCCAGTGCAAAAGAAGATGGATAGTCTAGAGCAGTTGAAGGAGGAACTCCGAAAGAAGCAGCAATTGCTGGATCAGAAGCGGAGTGACTTCCGCCGTAAACTTGACAAATTGGAGAAACAGGTAATACTAATTATCCTTACCTTTAAATTTTCTAGTTTTGTCTTCTTCTTTTTTTCTTTTTTTGCCTTGGTATTATACCTGTAGTCTCTTGCCTGTCATTTTGGAAGTCATATCCTCTGTATTACTACTTGCTTAGTACTTGCCTAGTAGTTAGTAGTGACACCTAAATCCTGAAAACCGAAAGAGCTAGGGTACACTTGGTAGTGCTGGCTTCCACTTAACTTAAAAACAAAGTTAAAAAAAGTATTTGGTAAACACCAACTTTTAATGGGATCCACTCATCTTTTATACTATTGCTATGGCTTCAAAGTGACAGCACCTCAATCCCAAATATACCTTAGTCTTGTTACAGATTTTGGCTCTATTATGCCACCATGGAGAGTTAAGAGGGAAGGGTGCTTATGAGGGATTATCTAGAAAATAACTTGCTAACTTCTCATTTATCTAATACATATGAGGCAGTCTTGTTGAGGGGATCATAGGCTTCTCTCTTTACAAAGCACAGAGATAAAGAGTTTTTTGACCTTTTTTTTTCTTTTTTGGTTGTGTGTGTTTGCGTGTGCGTACACACACTTTAGAACTGCCAGAGAACTTATATTGCTCCATTGAGACTTCTTTTCTGTACCTCTTGACATTCACCGTTTTATTTTGTCAAAAAAAAGAAAAAAAGAAAGGATATGTATGTGAAATTATTGATTATGTACTAGTACAGATATCATTTATGTACAATGGCTATTATGTACTAGTACAGATATCATTTATATACAATGGCTATTCTCAAATTTTACATTTTGCAGGCTGCAGGAGGCAAAGGTGAGGTGGTGTCACAGCAAGCTGCTAAGAGACCTAAAGTGGGGATAGTAACTGATCTTGTAAAAACTACAGCAAGGTCCTCTGATCCTGCTGCTTCTGTAGCATCACCAGGTGAAGAGGTAATGGCAGACAAGAACAAATTAGCGGATAATATTGTGTCCAATAGTCAGAAATTAAACACAGCCACGGTGCTGCAGGAATCTACAAGCTTCAAGCAGCAGATTCGTCCATTTGCGCATGAAGGGCCTCCCTTTTTGACGAATAGATACAAATTGGATAACCGACCCACCACATTTAGAATTATTCCACCTTTACCACCAGGGTTTGCAGATGTAAGTCCTCTCTCTCTGATTCTGTCCCTCCCCTACTCCCACTTTAGTGTTTATGGTGTCCATGACATGCATTTTGCACCATGCCAAATGAATGGGTTCCTAGTTTTTTCTTGGATAATTTCTGATAATTTTGAGTCATAAACCATGTCTGGAAATTATGACATGGTCTTGCTTTTTTATCAGTTCTTTAGAAGGTGAAACTTTAGAAAGGCATTTAAGATTGTGATGCAAAAACCCCAAAAACAATTAATCTTGAAACCCCCAAATCAAGTATTCAAGAACCCTAAAACCCTTAATCTTGTAAGAACAGAATTTTAAACCCTAGAATAACAGTGTACTCAAGAACTTAGAATATTAATAGAAAAGAATTTGACATCACAAAGATTACTAACTTTTGATAAGTCAATCGCAGATCCGTGAAGAAACTACAGAGATTAGTTAATTCTCACTTAGAGAAAAATCAAAATTCATTCAATCAATAATAATATCCTTCTAAGTTTATAAGGCTATTTATAGTCTTAAAAGAAAAACCTAATTCTAAAAGGAATAGGAAAAAAAAACCCTAAAATTTTATGGATTTGGATCCAACTAGTAATTAATTAGAAACTCTAATGTTGGGCCTAAATTTGATCTTCACAAGTCCCAATAAGATGGATTAGCCTTGATTCTTCAGTTAAAACTCCTCTTTTAACCCATGCACGTCATTAGCTCTTGATCTATAATTCCTTGTACGAATCCATGAAATACTTCCTTAAGTTTCTTGACCTTAGAATGAGTAATAGTTCCATGTGGTACAACTATATCTTCTAGCTTGTCTTTTCTACGTTTCTCCTTCTCATGTACATTTGTACTCATATCAGATTCCCTTTGAGATAGTTTTATTTTCTGTCATTTTGGAATACACATGTAAATTTATAAAGGGTAAGGGAGAAATGTTGTCAGAGGTTTACACGTGTCTGTGTATGCATGCTGGCATGTGTATAGTTGATAAGAACGTTGATCTTAATTATGGTCTATTGATAAATACGTGAAGAAATTACATTATGCCTCTATTTTCAGGCATAATTTGAGGAACAGTGTAGAGGTTCTTGGGGATTAGAAAACCTTTTAGCCTTGGTCTTGGTCTTTGAGAATATTCAATTCAGCACCTAATTCCAATGGCTAAATTGGCCAGGTGCTCTTGCTTCCTTCAGTCTTTATTAGAAATTTGGGATAGGAGCATATATTTGATTGCCTTTTGAAACAAGCATTCTTTGGAAAATACTTCTTCATGAATTTACTACTAAATTAATTTGTTATTTTCGGAAATTCCTTTTTAATGACCTGGATTTTGGATAAATGCATTTATATCATCTTTTTTTAGTATCAGTATCTCATGCCCATATGTATGTATGAAAGCTGTATTAACATCTGTCTGCCTCTAGGTTGCTGTCTTGAAAGAGCATTTCTCATCCTATGGTGATCTTTCTACTGTTGATTTGGAAGATGGTGAAGTCCATGAAGGTGGTAATGATTCAGATGCATTAAACAGTTTCTCAGCTCGGATAACTTTTACAACCCGCCGTTCTGCTGAGAGGGCATTTCTAAATGGTAAATGCTGGCAAGGCCATGATTTACAGTTTACATGGTTGATGCCTAGTAGTTCTAGCAACGACCTTGGTAACAAAGGTAACCAAGAAAAATCTTCTTCAGCTCTTAAGGAATCTTCAGATACTGATATTCTGAAAGAAGAGAAATTGCCATCCCTTATACCCCAGGAAGCTACTGCATCAGGTAACACTGAATCTGAAAATTCCGAGAGAAAGAATAGTGTTGAGCATGGAGCGTTGCAGGAAGTTTCCCAGCCTAGTAGTCCCACCCGAATGTCTGGTAAGGAAGAATCACCTAAAGACAATGTTATTGAAACTTGAGAGTGGGCAGATAGTTGGAATTGTACAGTGAGGTAAAATCTTGTTGAAAAGTAATTTTCAGGAGTCTCTTCAGCTTTAGCAATTTCTGGAACTTGTTTTTCAATGCAACCTTTTTTGGTGATCGGATATGTAAAAAAGAAAGTTTTGTTTTTCGACTGACTGCCACAGGAGGATGTAAGGTTTAGTTGAGTGGCCATTTGTGTTTTCTTTCAGTTCAGCTTTAGATGTCTAGGATCAAAGGTTTAAATTGAGAAATTCTCTTGACATTTCGTTAAAAACTGTTACATGACATTAAAGGATATTGGATGGGTTTCTAATTCCCATTCTATTTCAATGTTGTAATTTTGGGCTGTTATTGATTCATAAATGATTTATCAGTAGCATTGGTATTGGCATTGCAAAAGATTTTTTCATGAAGATATTGTTAGCTCTTTTTTCTAGACTCATTGCCCATAAAAGAATGCCCCATTTTACTGAACTTGCCAATAAATTATGATCACAAAACGTAATGACCTTGTTGAATCTTAATTTTATTGTCTATTCATCGACATTTAGAAAACGTAAGTCAACACTCAACAGCACTAGGAATCATCCGCGGAAAAACTTAAAATGTATTTTGCTAAAATTCATAGTTAATTGTGATTCATCTTACGTGGTAGAAATCTTGCTTACGAGTGATAAGACTGAATTTCACTCCCTTTCAAATAAATACAGCCTCGGTTTGAACAATTTCAACAAAGCTTAATCCGTAAAATGAGAACGCAGTTACTGTAAGACATTGAAAATACAATAATTCCAATCCCTTTCACGGATTGTAGAACTACACCTGAGAGGAATCAGATCACGTTACAGATATTTTGAGGCAAACCTCTTCATCCATTACTTCATTTAGATTCTAGCCTCCTTCAGCTTCATTCTCACCTCCTTTATTTCCTCTCTTTGCAATCTCCAGTCAAGTATTTTTGGCAAGTTTCAGTTTGTATGACGTCCAACTAATCGAACTTTGAAGGCATAACCCCTCATTTATATTGCAGAATACCTTCAGTCTCCCACCTACATCAAATTCAGTACGAAGACTATTTGCCCTTCGTGAATATTAAACACAAATAGAGAAGGTACACATATACAATAGAAAGGAAAGTCTATAGATCGAGATAAAATCTTGGTATTCAGTTAAATATCTACCTAATAATGCTTCAGGCTTCTTTTTCTTTTTTTTTTTGGTTCTTATTGCATACCAGCTTTAAGGGCAGACTATTCACAAGAGATTTTTTGTCTAGCAGGTCTAGATCTAGTATAGGATGACACTTAAATTCAATTTAATTCAGGTTGAGATTTTGATGAACAATTTAATTCATATGAAATGATTCTTGTGTTCTAAATTTCCCACAGTGCATACTACATTTTAGTTAGTATCAGTATCGTCTTCATTTACCCATGAATTTGTCCTTCTTAGACACATAACATCACACACCTTGAACTGATGCTGCTGTTTGAACAATCGCAACTGCTTTCAACATAGCTTCCATCCCTTCACCATTCATATAGCATAGTAGACTGAAGACACGTTGAGCTTATAACTGGGGGCACATGGTACACTCCTCTGCTCATATAGCCTAGGGAAACAGGCATTCTTTCCTTGAAATCTTCTTGCAGTTTCATTCTGTTTGAAACTTGTGCTTCTCCATTCCTTTCAGTAAATCATAGATTACATACTTGCATGTAAGGCCATTGGGTGCAAACCCCAGTCACAGAAATCTACCCTGCAGCTCCATCAATTTTGATAAATCACCATCTTCAACAAAGATGCTGAAAACTGCATTGTAACTTTCAGTATCAAAAATCTAAAATTTATTGACAAAGAAACCCGATACTGCTTCTGCTTTATTTACATCCTTTTCCTTGCAGTACCCATGTACCAATGCATGGTGTATTTATGGATCAGGTAGCAACTAGACTCGAGCATTTGCACCATCAATGATTCAGCTTTGACACTTCTGCTTATTCTAGACAAGTAGCATATTAGGGCTCTATATGTAGAAAGACATGGTTTTATATTCCTATCCAGCATCTTGTCTTTCAGAAGAAATGCATCTGCCACTGAATCACATCTGCAAAGACACTCGATCAATGCATTATAGATTTCCGAGTTAGGCACATAGCGATCCGGAGAAATCCTTTCCAGAAGACTCTTGGCTGCAAATGATCGATTCTCATGACACAAAGCAATTATTAGATAGTCACGAATATCCTGAGAGATTGAGACTCCAAACTTCTGAAACTCAACAACCAAATTAAGAGCTGAAAGCAACCTACACTGTTTTCCATATCCTTGTACAATAGCATGAGAAGTATAATTATCTGGTAAATTCCATTTCCTTTCATCTCATATAGCAATAACTTTGACTCTAGTATCTTTCCCTCCTTGCAGTAGCCATAAATAAGAGAATTATATGCCACGCTGTCAGGACTCAACACTGTGTATCATCCTATGGAATAGCTGATGAACTTCTCTTGTTAAAGATTAATTCAAAAACTTCAAGATATCTATCAATTAAGATATGGTTATAAGATTTGCTCTTTATCTTTTGTTTTTTTTAAATAAGTTAGATAATGATTAGTTATAATTTTAAGTTATTTTATTATATATTTTATATATATAAATAGGTCTCTTGAGTATGAATAATATGAAAAAAAATATTCTCTTCCAAACTCCTTCTAAAAACTCCAACATCTCTCACCTTCCCTTCTTTGCAAAGACCATTCATCAATGCAGTGTATGTAACCATATCCGGTAACACATTTCTCCTGTACATGATCCAATACAAATAAAAAGCATCACTTAACCTTCCTTTCTTACAGTACCTCCTAATCAGTGTATTATATGTCAGTAAATCGGGATCAAACCCTTCTTCTTCCATCTTTTCCACAAATTCATTCACCTTATCCACGTCTCCTTTTCCTCATAAACATGCCAACACTGATAGGTACAATTCAACTTCAACTGCCCATTCAAAAGACAATTGCAAGCAACAGCACTGGGCACAAAACCAGCATCCGCAGTCTTTTTAAAAGCACCGAAACCTTCTCTAATCAAACCCACTTTCACATAAGCCTTAATCAGCATATCAAAAACAATAGTATCCCAATTGCAATCTACATTACATGAAATCAAATCATGAAAAATATCTACACCTTGTGAACAATCTTTAATCACGTCCACCAATTCACACAACAATTTCATTGCTAAAGAGAGCTTTCTATTCCAAGCCAATATATGAAAAATGAGACAATAGTTATTAGTAGTAGGTTAGATCTGGATCGGTTTTAACCCAGTTAAAGAAAGTGAGAGCTGATAACGGATCAGATTGGCATCTCAACAGAACGCTTGAAATATCATGAGTACCCATAAAGTCATCTTGATGAAGGGTTGATTGGGAATTGCCTTGTTTGAGAAATGAACAATGAGATTGACTATTTTGTTGGGGTTCCTTGTTTCAGGGAGAAAATTTTAAAGTGGGTTTGATAGTGATTTTTACTCGGAGTCTTGAATGGTTTGCAGAGATGATGAAGCAGAAGAAGAAAACGTCAGTTTTACTATGAAGTTGATGCAAAAAGCTCGTCTTTTAGCTAATGTACAACACATTTTTTATTGACAGAATGAGTTGGAGTTAAATTCACAAGCAGCTAACAAGAATCAAAGATGGAGAGAGGCGTACCAGGTTTGATACGTCGATGGACGAAGGTTGTGCTGTAATTGTCATTTGCAGAAATTATGGCCGTGAGGAATTATACCACCAACTCGAGAAGGCAAAGGCGGAAGCAGGGAAAAAATGATGGAAAAATCGAATAATAAGAGAGTTCTGACGGCAAGTAAAACTTGTGCAAGAGCTGAAGATTTTAGAGCGTTCTTACCCTGAAGAGGTTAAGTACCAATTTCTTGTAAAACTTTGTGCTAGTGCTGAAGTTAAAACAATTCTTACCTTGCAGAGGTCGAGATCCAATTTCTAGATTCTTTTAAATTCTTTTAATAAATTCTGGTAATAGTCTACGCTCACAAGTAAATTTAAATTGGGAGAATTCAAATCCAATATGATCTCTTTTCAAATCAAATGATTTATCCTGTTTTATAATCTTCTAAAATATTTGCATGCAGCTAAACCATGTATAAATAAAAAAAAAAAATAACAATAGTAATTTGGTACGAGGATAAATTGATCAATTTAGGATCTATTTAAATGGCTGGCCGTCACTTTGTTGTGAATAGCATCCAAAAATTTTTTTACGAAGGACTTATATTTTAACAAATATTTAATATTTTATTTTTATTTTTTTTTATAGACGAGAAAATTCGCACACTTAATTATTACTGTATCGTCTAATCAGACACGGAACGAAATCACACCCTTTTAGGATATGTGTAATTCAAGCACAGATCATGAGGTACCCGATTTTAATCAATAAGATGCATGTGCAAGGTTTACTAGCAGTAGTATCAAACACGCTAGTAAAAATCTCAACTGTCTAGGTTCTTACAAAGAGTGATAATTTAAGAAATTAAATACGAGACCGCAACACAAACGTAAATCGATCTTCCATACTCAATATCACCCAACTACGACCCTTGGGGCGATTTTTATTTTACAATCATAAATATAGCCCATCAAATACCAAACATCCTTTTAACCTTTCATCATAAAATTAATTATGTATAAAAGTAGTAATTTTAGAAACAAATTTATTTAATACAAATACTACACATAAATTATAAATTTGTATTTAATTACAATGATATGATTAATAATCATATTAACTTGCTGTCATTTTTTTATTAAATGAATTGTGTCCAAACTTGAGATTTTTAATATGAATCTTAAATTTAATTTTTAACACATATAACATATTATTTTACGAAGAAAATAATAAATAACTACTATAATTTTTTTAAAATGATATTTAATTATTATTGTTGAGGGATTTTAGTATGGTCCAACCTACGGGCCTAGGGCCACCTCCATATTCTTGTTCAAGTCCATTATACAGAGGTACTATTCCCCAGATGAACTCCCGACGCAACATCTTCCCGAGCAGCTGGTTACATCATCGGAGAGACGGTCAAAGCACCTCAGATACTCTGTCCGAATCTACTGCTCAGAGGACATCCAACGATTCATCCACGGCCAACTCGCACTTGGACTCGCGGACACTCGGGGTATACTAGTCTCCACCATTCTACCACTTGGCGACGCCGAGGCTACCACCCGCTGTGTGAAGGCCTCCCGGGAACTAGGAGATTTCATTCTCGAGAGAGCTGAAAGCTTCGCTCGGAGGTATAGACACTCGGACACTCGGTGGTGACGTGACAGGCGCATCATCATGGTGGGACCCTGCGCATTTATTACAGATATCCTATGCTTCCTTGGGACTGCCACCTTGCCACTTTAGCCTGCCAGCTCACCACCTCCTCTATATTATCACCATCCCTTCCCGTCAAAAAGGACTACGTGTGACTTGATTCCCCCACCACAGAAGAAGAGAGAGATAGACGGAAGAACTAGAAGAGAGAGAAGCACCAGAGGAACCAGAAGAGAAGAAATGAGAGAAGAGGGAAGGAAGGGGGGTACGTAGGCAGCTTAGATCTCTCCCAAGTTCAGTCACAAACACATCAAAAATCGATCAACCACCACACCTCCACCATGGGTCACTCTACCCTGAGGTGTTCTGTGTGTTTTACAGCCTCAAACTCAAGAACCAGAAGAAGAAAAAATCTGCTGGTGTAAGAAAATTGCCGTGACATTTTCTTGCATCAACAATTGGCACCGTCTGTGGGAAATAAACGAAAAGCCATTGAATCACCATTCACAGCAAAAATGACAACCGAATAAAAAAAGGTAAAAAAATTTCTCTCGATTCTGAAATTTTTTTCAGCCGTTACGGTCATGATTCTTGCTTGTAACTTTTCATCCGATCGTTGGATTAATATGATTTTTTGGTGGGAGAAATTTTACTTATCTATCTACAATCTGAACGAACGGATTCAGTAATAATCGTTCTAGTGAAAGTTCTAGTAGATCGATTTTACTGTAAGAACAGTGTTTTTCTCTTAGTTTCGGGGGCTTATTTCCATTGATGATTACGTCTCTTTCCACCGTTGGATTGATGTAAAATTTTGACAAAAATTTCGTCCATGTATGATCTTTATTTTGACCGTTCAGATTTGTATAATAATGCTCCATTCTAGATTTTGAAGGGGCACAAAATTTCTGTTCTGTTTAGCTTGGTTTTTTCAGATTGCACAGTATTGTAACTTTATAGCATATCGTTTTATTTCACCGTTGGATTGCAATGAAATTTTTTATAGAATATTTTGGAATGGTTTGTTTGGTTTGAACGGTTGAATTGCTGAGAAGAGCTTCAGGTAGAGAGATTGGTGTTTGGAATCAGAGGTAACCTGGAATTTGGTCACCCAATGAGCTCCGAACGTTCAACATGTTGTTTCTCTGAATTTAACCATTGGATCGTGCTAAATTTGGTCGGGATAA
Organism: Trichilia minutiflora; assembly: GCA_035590515.1. Taxonomy (NCBI): domain Eukaryota; kingdom Viridiplantae; phylum Streptophyta; class Magnoliopsida; order Sapindales; family Meliaceae; genus Trichilia; species Trichilia minutiflora. The sequence goes on along the minus strand of JAVXUL010000001.1, from coordinate 7,236,121 downwards.
TTATTAAACATGTTTCTTTGATATGGACGGTGGAGATGACGTTCTGTGTCTTTATCTTCAGATTTGGGCCATGAAGAGAACCTGCTATTTTGTAATCCCGACCCCCCGACCTGAGGTGACCCCGACTCCCCAACCCGAGATGATTTTCCATCAATCCGGGGTGATTCCGAGTCCCCGACCAGAGGTGTTTGCTCTCCTCCGCCGAAGATGAGTCCGAGTCCCCGACCAGAGATTTTTGCTCTCCTCCGCCGGAGATGAGTCCGAGTCCCCGACCAGAGATTTTTGCTCTCCTCCGTCGGAGATGAGTCCGAGTCCCCGACCAGAGATGTTTGCTCTCCTCTGTCGGAGATGAGTCTGAGTCCCCGACCAGAGGTTTTTGCTCTCATCCATCGAAGATGGT
>JAVXUL010000001.1:7207718-7231902 GCA_035590515.1 Trichilia minutiflora | reverse complement strand
ATAATAAAAATTATTTTAAGTATATAAATAATAGATTAGTGATATATGATAGTATTAATTAATAAAAATATAAAATTAATATGTTATTAAAAATAAAATAAATAATATATATATATACACAAAATTAATATTTATATATTAATAAAAATAAATAATATCAATAAAAATGATAATAAATAAAATTTAAAATTTTAAGTTAATATTACTAAATAAAATTTTAATTAATAAATTAAAAAATTAATAAAATCAAAACCGATCCGAAATCGAAACCGTTTGACAAATCGACTCAAACCAATCCAAATCATTACTGTTTTACTTTTCACTCCAATTTGATTTCATCAAACATGAATTGTGGAGCCGATCTAATTCGACTCGGATCATTAGAACTTTCGATTTAAATCCATTTTAAAAAATTAGAATCATCAAATCAAACTGATTTGATCCAAACTCATCGATTCAGATCCGTTAAACACTGCTACTCATCCTGCAGAGCTCGAGTCGAGTAGTACTAATTTCTAAGTTCTTTTATATTATTTTTATAATGGCAATTGTTTACAATTACAAGAGGAGAATTCAAATCCAATGTAGAGACGGGAATAAACCGTACCCGACCCGGCCTGCAAAAAACTCAGGTGTTCTGAGCGCGAGTTAACTCGTCCCGCATAATTGGAAAAAAATACGGTTTAAAATTTTAAAAATTCGTTTTGAGTGCGGACAGAATGCAGACTTTACATAATTCGAAAAATCCAGCCGGCACACTTAGCCGCCAGCCACTACTCCAATGAGAGAATCTGTCTCCTCTTAGGGTTTTGTTTATGCGAAAGGGGGCAATTAAGGTATGTTTGTTGTTTTGTAAGATTTTAGTTGTAAAAACAAATATCCCCTTTAAATTCATGAACGGTAGTATAATAATTGCAACCACACCAACATGGATTATTTTGTTGTTTTTAACTAAACCTTGTCCTCAAATGTTGTTTTGGCAAACCTCAGGGACTAAAATATTGTGATCCATTTACGAATCAAATTCATTTATCTTATTTTTATAATCTTCTAAAATATTTGCGTGCCCCCCAAACCATGTCAAATAAAAATTAAAAAAAAAATTTAGTGTGCTTTGCCATAATATATATTTTTCTAATCATATTAGTATAATACATTGAATGTATTTATACATAAAACTTGAGATATTTTACGTCAACTTAACATGTAAAACTAACACAAAATTTAAAAATTTAATACAAAAATTGAAGCATTAATATAAAATTTGGAAAAAAAATAATACAATAATACATCCATGTACCATAATCCCTCCCTTAATTTACAATGTAACAAAGAGAAAGTTGACATAAAACTATAAATAATTAAATTTATAATATTAGCATTAATGGTATCAATGCTAATCTAATACTGTAACATATTGAGTAATTAAGGATCAAATGACTTACCAAATTATAGATTAAGGATATTATTTGGGATAATAACTACAAGCTTCTACTTGGTTATAAAAACAAAGATAAAATAAGATTTGATATACCTAATATAATTACATTACAACTTGTGCACAATTCAATCATCTTTTCTAATATATAGACATTTATACAGCAGATAAAGAAAATTATAATAACTTGAAAAATCAAAATTTGATTGCATAATGTCCTATACATCCGACAGGAAGTCCCATTGTGATGAAAAACCATTAACAAAACAGAACCACATCTCATGTAACCAACATACTGCTGAGCCTAATTTGCTTCTCTAGAGGTAAGTAATCTTTCAAGCAGACACAGGCACGATGCATAACGTGTAATAGAACAGCAGCAATGTCGTTCTCGCTTTGGTCAATAGGCTGTGTAGTAGGTGATGATTCACCGGTGGCTATATGAGTTATCCAATTATAAATACGTTCTGTCGATGCCCAGAGATAAGATATTAATGACTCTGCAACAATTTCCCAACCGGGTTCTGATAGAAGAGAAGTGAGAGTTACTGGTAAATCATTCAACACGGTCAACCGGTCCACAATTAGAAGAGGCATATATCTGCAGCAGCTACCAGAAAGAAGACCGATAAACTGCAGTGCCTGCAGCAAGACAAAGGATTACTTCCAACAAAAAGCATTTTATCTCTCTGCTTTACTAGTTTATCATTCAATAAAAAATGATGGCAAACCACCAAAATAAAACAGAGCTGCATGTCAGTTACTTCAATGAAAAGCAAAAACCAGGGATCACTAATGTACCCAAGCACTTTAGTAAACAACTTTTAACATACTCCACTTAAAGTAAATTGATGATTATATAGAACAGGTCAACATGATTAATTGATGCAAACATGCAAAATTGACATGCTTGTCTAAATGAGATACAGAAAAAGTATTTACGTAATTATGCTTTACATTACAACATACTGAAGACTCTTGCATACCCTCTGGACAGGAACTCCTGCATGCCATTTCATGTTTCAACTTGCATTGCTTTTTGCTTTCTTATATATTAAAAGCGGTTATTCATGTTGAAATACAGTTAGATATTACCGTGGAGGGATAACATGAAACGCAGCTAATTTCAGCTGCGTCAACAAGCCACTGTCTTCTAACTCCTTCTTCCGCACATTGCAGAGCAGCCACAACTTCAATAATCACATCCCAGACACCTGAAATGAAGAAGTTAAATTCCTAATGGAAGCAGGTTTCAGCCAATTTCAACAAGCATCACAGGAAAATTCTTCTGTATTGTGACAAGCAAAGATTTCCAACTTTTAAGTTGTGATGAACTTGGTCATAATTCCCTCTTTTTCATAGGCTCTATAGAGAAACTAACCAACAGATTTGAAGTTCAATATGTAAGCTTTTAGTTTTCCCAGCTCAGTCAAGGGGAAGTAACCAATTCTAACTAGCTTGGCTTTTGCTTGGATCCTTTTCAGCTCTTCACTCAACGGGGTATCTCCTTCCACTGGATCCATTTGCGAAACCTGTATGGTGCCAATTGCTGTTACCAGTGATCATCCAATGACATGCATTATTAAAATACTAAGATGTGTACTCTTCAAAAGTCCTAAGCAGTCTGTCCACGTATTGTTACCATCAACCAAAGGATTACTAACAAAAAATTAATAAACGATGCAACCTGATAACATGCACCCCAAGAGCTCATATTAAGAGGTAAAATCATTAAGATGCATTTACCACAGAAAGATTGCAAATTAATTTATGAACTAAAATATTTGCTTCATATGATAATTTCAAATTAATGACTTAAAATTTTTAAGTTCTTAACATGTGTCCTAAAAGAACATGTTAACATATAATCCATTAAAGAAAACATAAAACCTGAGTGAGAAATAACCATACCTGCAGAAAGTCCAGTAGCCATCCCCGTCGAGCCTTCCCCAAGCATCTAACGGCAGCAGACCACTCTCCCACCAAATTCTTTTGATTTGCTCCAATGGTGGCAACATATTGTGACATGGGCAAAAAGGCAAAAAGAACCTCCATGCACTTTTCCAAGTTAGGAACATAATCTAGAGAATCAAGAGAAGCCTCTTCCAAACAACGATAAAGACCGTTCCAGCACGAGATTCGTAGGAGGATTTTCTGATCAGGATTATAAGAAGTAACTGAAGATAAGTAGTTTGCCATATCATCAAATAGTTTCTCAACCCTTGAACCTGCAAATAATTTTGTCAGGTCTGCAATATGGACAAGCAGAGACACCTGCAAGTTCAGCTCAAGTGTTTTGAACCTGGACAGATCAGATAGCTCATCGAGGAAAGTTAGAAGTGGATCAAATTGATTTGCATGAGCTAATGAGAATTGGATACATTCCTCCCTAAGGGTTCCACTCTTATAAGCTGAATCTGGCTGCAGCCCCCTGGCAAATTGGGCCTCATATCTCATACAGCCTCTGACTATTGCTCCCCAATCCAAAGTTGGCAGTCTGGGTGCACGGGCAAGGCACCTGAAAACAGTTGATATTGTTGCAACATGTGCAATAGTATCCATCTGCAGTTCAAAGTACAAAGTTATTATTCATATTAATAAGCAGAACTTTTTAAGCGACTCATAAATTCGTGTCCCTGTACACAAGTTTTTTTCCCTATTTCCATGTGAATGAGTTTCTATCTGCTTGCATGTGTGTGTGTGTGTGTGAGAGAGAGAGAGAGAGAGGTTTCCTTATTCAGAATCAAAGAAGCAAGAGCAAATTACGGGTACAAAATATATGCAAAACAAAAGAATCTGATTAACTAATGAAATGCTAAAATAAAATCTAAGAAAGCAAATCCGCTAGTAGTCGGTGATAACCACATAAGATGAATTAACTTGCAGATTGAGATAATAAATTTGAATTCATAAATCATTGTTTTCTTAAGGTATCACTTTTTCAATGAGGACAATGGCTCAATGATAACAAAAGCAAATAGGCGGTCTACATAAGAAGTAAGAATGAAATTTTTATAAAAAAAGAAGTGACTTTTAGTTCCTACTGAGAAGTCAAGTAACTAGTAAAACAATTCTGGCTAAATGAAAAATCAATATAACTATCATTGAAAAAGAACTTCTGAGAACAATCAGTTGTAAAAATCCCAATGAAGGAACCTGGTTGAGAGAATAAATAAGCATCATTTTAGCATGACCACAGAATTTAAGCAAGCAACCTACCCCAGAATAATTCATATTAGTTAGCCACAGGCCAAGCTTCATGACTGCATTATTCTCAGAAAAATGTTGAGGAACATATTTTGAACCAGCTACATCAGTCTGGATATTGCTGTCAGTATTTAATAGTTCTTTTGACCACAAGTGACATCTCAGGAATGACATTGCCCATGCTGCATACTGCTGCAGTTGATAGTCATCAGAATTTTGCGCCACAAGAAACATCTCTTGTATTAATGACGTCACGTCTTGTTTGTAATTGCGGTTAGAAAATAGAGGACCCAAAGCATAAGAATATTCCTGTTAAGTAAATATATGAATAGTTATGAAACCAAACAAGACAAAGTCAAGTTGGGAGGGAAGGAATCGAAAAAGAGACATGCACACAAATCCTTGTTACAACAGGAAGACAAGACTGACTACCTTTTGTTTACAGCCCACATACATGGATGAGGTCAAAGGATGAACATTAATAAAAAATCCAGCACCTGCTCCCAAAGCATTAACAATTCCAAGCATCCCACCCAAATGAACGATGGGAGGGTATGGATTCGAGTAACATTTTCTAAACAATTCTAGTAAACAATTTACATGATCAACTGTAATAAAGTGTACCCCTTCACTCAAACTGCTGGCAAGAAGGTTCCCTGCTCCGACACATGATGCCATCAAAAGGCTCTTATGGAAGTTGCCAGATTTACTAACGGATAATAACTCAGAAATAAGTTCATTGTAGCCATGCACAAGATGCACCAGTTCTTTATCCTCCATTAATTCTACTCTTCGACAGAAAGCCACTACAATAGGAAGTGCTAGACAGGATCCTACTGATAAAAGTATCTCAGATCTTTCATCAAGAGAACTATAATTTTCAATAAGAGAATTCACATGGGGAATCCAGGATATAATTAATTCTTTTATCTTCAGCACAGCATCATGTTCCCCAGCTCTGTATATTACACCAATGGAGCTAGCTAAACCAAGGACAAGTCCAGCGACACCCCATATGTCATCCTCCAACTCATCAACATTCTCATGCGACAATTCAGAAGTCATATTTATATTTACAGCACCTGTTTCCCCTGGAAAATGAGCAGAGAGACCTTTTAGAATATCAGATGAAGAGGGCGCCAGCTGACATATCATCATAGATAATGTTTTCAGTGCTCTTCCTAGTAATTCCATTTCCTCTTTCTTGTAGGTTTCTTTGTCCAAGTTAGAGTTATCAGCAGCTTCAATCCAGGTCAGAAGATCTTGACAAGAAAATCCCAAGCCAATACCGCAGGCTCCTCTGACAAGGATGCTCCTGCTACCGCACAAAACCTGAGAGCATTCAGTTTTGAAATGAGATAGAATGTAGAAACACTAATAATTTCATAATGCATATGAAGTTTACTCTCACTAGAAAAGGAAAACAGATCAAATCCTCTACTAAAGCTTTTTTCATTTTTTGTCCCTTTCCACCTCTGCAAAAGCACACCTCTGCTGATTATCACAACTGTTTTTGCATTGTTTTGGAATGTGTCTTCTTCAATCCCTTTCCATCCTTCTCTTATTTTTTATTTTTTAAATTTATGTGGAAAAAATAATTATTATTTCCCTAGAAAGGATCAATATGTTGAAAAGACAAATTAATGTGGCATTCAGAATCTCTTATTAATTTTTATTCTCCCAATCTATGCATTTCTGCATTTAAATACAAGAACTTCCCATAGTATTGCAAGAAGCATCCAAAAGTAAGAATTCTAACGAGAAATGCCATGAGGAACACAAAAATAGAAAGGAAAATAATGGCCAATGGCCAATGGTCAGAGACCCAAACATTTATTTTTCTTCTTCTAAAATAAGAACAAGAGAGAAACAGGATAGAATTTTCAATTACGACATGGACAAACACAATCAGCAACAATGAACCTGTAATTCTACCATTTTTATAAACCAATAAATGATCGTATCCTAAAGAAAAACAACTTGGTTTAGGTTAGATACAAAATTCCCAATATTATTCCCTTGATTTATCATTTTCAAGATAAATCAGAGAACAAAAGCGATGGGAAGCATGAAACTTTATACCAAAATTCCAAAATTGTTCCTTCAAAAATTTTCATCTTCAAGATAACTTAGAGAACAGAAGTAATGGAATAACGATGAAACTTTGTCTTTGATGGCTGGTCCTTAAGATGGAGAAATTGGAATATTGAAAGAAAATAACATTTAAAACAAAATCCTTGATCATATAGGAAAATGAAGAATTCAGCAAAAGAAATTGAAAGATTGTGGTTAAAACAAGGTGCATAACACAAAGATAAAAAATCAGATTAGACAACAGAATATCCACATGTTATGGTCTCTTATGAAGAATAAATCATAAAGTTAGTAACTAAAGAAGCAGGAAATTGTACCTAAGATCAAGACTCTGCTCAATCAGGAGGTAAAGCATACTGAAAATGATAATTATTATACTTTATAACATTGGCTGTTAAAAAATAATGAATTTGAAGTTATGTCATTTATTTAGAAAGAGGTTGCATTACCATATGTCATTCTATTTACTCCTACCCAGGTTGGTAACTTACAGATACTTCACTGATCCAGATGAACAAAACTACAAACGCCCTTATTTTGTTTTGTCGGGTATTTTAATATACACTTGTGCCCTTTTTCTACATAAAATGGTCCCAAACAACATCTAGTCATAATTCTGTTTACCTCCATGAGTCCAGTGATGTTTTGAAATCTCTGCTTATGGTCAGTAACATGAAGAGAGCTTGAGATCAATCCAAGAGAAATTGCAGCTGACCACTGGCGGTGTTCATGTTCATGCTGAAACAACCAACTCAACAGGAACTTAGAAGCCGTTGACTTAATAGTATGAGCCGATGGAGGCAATACCTGACAATAGTAAGCAAAACAAAAAATGCTGGAATTAGTAAAGATGGTCATTCATAAATCTGTTTGTATGCTACAAAAGCATTGTGAGTACTCCACAAAATTTATTAACTGGTCATGAGGAAGGCAAACATCAATATTCCGGAGAACATGAAATTAGCACCAAATTGGATTAAGATAGCTCCATTCTCATGTCAATTTATCCTATTACCAAATGAAAATTTCAGACAGAAATCAGACCATGAAGTGAAGTGAAAAAAATCCATTTGTTGAAATCTTACAGCACAGAGTGCACCAACAGCCAGTGCTATATTTTCAGCAGATCTTGGGATAGAATCTTCTGCAACTCGTATTAAAGTCTGCTTAATAAAAGTGGAGAAAAAAAAATATCAATTTTGATACAAAATCATTTTGACACTAGTATAGACTTATGATTGTTGTACAAACACAGAACTGTAAAAGCACAAGAAAATGGTGAACCTTCAGAATATCATTGGCAGCTTTGGAAGTTCTATCCAGTACAATGGATTCTGCTTTAGTACCAATGGACAAGATATTAGCTTTAATCCAGCGTTGCATGAAAAATTTCCATGATTGCAATGAAAGAAGTGCAACAAAAATGTTTCGTGAGAGCTGAAGGGATGCCGCTATATTCACCAGTGCATTTTCATATCCAGCCTGTACAATTTGCAATCTCTGAAGACAAACCAAACAGATTCAGCAGCATTGTAAATCCTCAATTAACACAATCTTAATAAGCACAAGGATCTTACTCTTGATGCCCCTTGATTCTTCAAATCTTTAGGCGTGAAGGAAAGACATAAGAGGGCTGCACCAGGTAACTCTCCAGCATTACTTTTCTTTTCTACAAAGGAAATGATTTACAGGTCACATATGAGAGGTTTCACGACCATAAAAATTCTTCACAGCCAACCATCAACAGGAAATTTTACCCTTTTTTTGCTAAATGCTTCAACGTAACGAATGGAAAAAAGATGTCTCTAACTTATATTTTCAGTTTCTTTCATTGTCTAAAACAGTTTATGCAATAAATTAGACGCCCATATTTTCTTACACTTTCACCTCTGTTTCTTGATTTCAGCGAAGTTGCACTAAAGGCTAAGGAAATCTAGTCATTTTGCACAAAATATACTTAACCATAATTATGTTATCAATTAGATGGTTATAAGATCACAGAGACAAAAGATACATAGTAAACAATTTTGATTGAAATTCATTTTTTGCCCAAGAACCAGGAGGAAACAACTCTGCAGGATCCTGCATTCTTTTTAATGACTAAGAACCACCAATCTCATTATTTTTAAGTTAATGCCCAACTCAGAAGCTCAAACTAGCAAACAAGAGCCCAAGAATAGTAGTTAAAACTCTTATAGCACCTAATGAATAATTATTCTGGTGGAAAAATAGATTGAAAGGTGATGCAAATATAGATTGGATACAAACGTGATATATGGAGGATTTGAACACTGGACCTAATCATGTTAACATAATTTAGAATCAACGTAGAGTGCATCTACAACACCTAAAGGGAGGAACCAAGATCTTGATTTTTATTCATTGAACAGTAGTGCATATATAAGAGATCAATGACAACTATTTTTAGACTAGTAAGTATTAATGTCAAAATATACAAAATTGCCTTCCGTTTACACTGACATTTGTACCTGAAGAGAAGACAACCTGAGGGAAAATATCCAGCAATTTCTCAATTTTACTTCTGGCAGTTTTCTTCTCCTTGATGAATCGTCGCCGAGTGCTGGTGCAAGTCGAAAAAAGGTTTTCAGTATATGGTATAGAAAGAAACAAAAACAGATTCTAAATACGAAATCTTTTACATGTGCTCATCCATAATAATCTTGACTTGAAATCCTTCGATAGCCCTAAGTATTTCTTCGTTTGTCTCTGAAAAAAGAAACTCCAAGCTCTTTTTCTTGAAATCTGAAATACTTTTATCCATATTTGACACCTGAGAAAATGTCACTTTATTTAGAGAAATCTGAACAAAGTTAGCAGAGTAGGGAAACAATTGTTAATATCAAATTTCAAGGTGCTCACAATAATCACCTCATATTGGTTTAAAGCCTCAAAAGCGGAGGCTCTAGCCTTAACCCATTGAAACTCATGGTCAAGATGGGTGGTGGTACCAACATCCCACAAAATCTTCAGAACAGTCCTTGAAGCTTCTGGATATGCTTCTGCATCCATTGCTCCCCATCTTAGAAGAAGGCATAAGCTGCCAATAAGCCAAGATTGGCAGGCATTAGAGCCTTTTTAACCGAAATATAAAATGGAAATATTGTTAATGATGTCATTGATTAAAATATTATATATAAATTATGCAGACTTCACCTTTAAATTACACAGAAAAAGTAGCATTGTAACAGACAGCAAAAGATGATAAAGCAACGCCAGAAAAATAATACAGAAAGAAATAGAACCTATAGAAAAAGAAATCACTTTTAATATATCAATTTGGTGGAAATCAAAATATGCCAGGAAATATTGCTAACGATGTCAATGCCCTGGCAGAATAAGGCTAGGTACTCCCTCGGTAATTTCACTGCCAAGGCTCGCCTTTTTCAAAGAAATTGTCGCCATAATTGACTAAATAATCAGTGGTGCCAAATTGCATCCTCAATTTACCAGTTGATACCAGGAAATGTTTACCTATTGGCAAGGATCGGATCCATGGAGTAGTCCAGTACATGCTTTGCAATGACATCCCAGGCAGTATAAAAATCTGGACCAATAAAATCAACAAAATAGACAATCAAAACTTTTGATATATGATTACATGTACACTACAAATGAAATTCACAAAATAAGATAAGATGAAATAAATCTAGAATGCAGTTTCAGTGTCATTACAAAAGAGAGTAACAATAATCTTTATGGCTTTGCTAACCATTCAAACAAATCAATTAAATGAGGTTTTATATATCCCCACATATTTTTTCCTTCTGATAAGAGACAGAAATGATGCTTATAATATTTTAGAGGAGAGAATACCATCTATGCTAGTGAAAGAGCATTAGATCAACAGTCTTAAAACAGGTTCACTTAAAGAAGATCAATTTTACAAAATTATGTACACTTCCAAAATACTCTTTAGCCTTGAAAGAAATGATATTTGATTATTCATTTTTTATGAACAGAAAATCTAAAATGAAGAATCATGATTATGGTGATGTATATAAAACAATGGACTACCATTTACTGGTATTTTATGATAAACTGGCCACACAAAAAACTGATGTCTTGTGTTATCAGAAAATTGAAATGTACTATCCTTTTCATAAGTATCAAAGGGACCTGAATTTTAAAGAAAAAGGGATGTACAAAAGTGGAATGTACAAAAGTGGATATGCTGTCCATAGAAAGGTGCTACACGGTGAATGCACTACCATAATCATAAAAGCTTCAAAAGAAAAGCACAGAATAGAAATCTTTTGTTTAAATTTTCTCTGCCCAAAAACATAGTAAAAACAATTACTCAAAGCAGATATTTGAAGTTAAGATCAACAAAAAGAAAAAGAAAATTGAGTGATGAAGCATGACCAGATTGCTAGTGATAAATTGCGAAAGGATTTTGGTAGTCACCTGTTTATTATTTCCAATGATAACTGAAAATATGTCCACTTTTTATATTTATGTTAAAAACTAAGAGGGACCACACTTTCAAATTTAAGCCAAATCCCTGAAAAAACAACAAAGCTGACACCCAAAAAGAGGGAAAAAAAAGTGATACGGACTGAAAGAACAGTTAATATGTTGTTCATGAAATCACTTAAGTTCATACAGTAAAGATTACCAATTAAGTCGGCTTCACAAAGATGGGCAAGGCTATGAAAACCAAGAGCTTGAATTATTGGATCTTGGCTCTCAATGCAAGCCTGTCAGATGAAGGGAAAAGGTGAAAACACCATCAGAACTGCATGCATAGGCCAAAGCAAAGACCAAACAACTTTAGGGAAACACATACCGAAACAGATAAGATAAGATCCACACCCCTATCAGGGTCTTTTCTGCAAATATCCCGAATAGAAGCAGCCATGCTTATACAAATGTTTCGCTCAGATTTGAAGTCAGCAAACAATTTAGGCTGTAACACTCCCTATAAGTTTAGAAAAAAGCGTAATCAAAAAGACAAAGGAAAAAGCAAAAGGAGCCAGAGTAACAAGCAACATTGTGCACAGAAAGAAATACAATAGTGGTCATTGGCCTTATTGGCAGTAAAGTCTAACGCTACTTATATTATCATGCAGATCAAGCTATGGATAATGTCCTGCTTCAGTTGCCTAATCCAAATTTCCCTAGTAATCTTATCAACCTTTAAATGCAGTTCTTCAAATATAATCACCATTAAGGATACAATATCAAAAGTTCCATGTAACATAAAAACTTAAGGATAACAACTAAAAAGCCTTCTTATGATTGAGCAAGCCATGATGGTCAGCATTGAGGTAACAAGTGCCCAAAAAATCTTACCTGCAAACTCCCAAAGGCACGATCGTTGATCTCCCAGGTCTGACAAAGCAAACGAGCTGCTGTAGCATATAACACTCTAGATATGAAATAAAGAACTAATGTTACTAGATAAAACAATTCCTAAGGAAAACAAACAATTTTAAAATCTATTACAACAATATGATCAATAAAGCAACAATAATGCCAAGAAACTGTTTGATAACTATTGAAAATATTGACCATGTGACTTTTTTCATAAGAATGAATGCAACTTTGCAGGAATATAGCACTGGGAATTTTTTAGAGTTGTTATAAAACCATCTCAAGGCTCCTATTGAAGCCAGTTATAAATTTCACACAAGGCATGCACAATTAGACACCCCTATAGCCCAGGTCAGCCAAGTGAAGCTCATATGAGTAAATCACAGCAAGAACTAGACAGCGCAACTAAATACCAGTTTGAGACTATCACAATACAACACAGATGCAAGCACCAATGGGAATCACATGCAAAACAAAGGCTATCCTGTTTGAACATTAAAAGTATCAAATGTCATAGAAAGCAGCTGGTACACAAGTGAACCACTAAAACAACAATAATTTGGATATGAACTAAAAGCAGGCTCCTCATGGATCCCAAAATCCAACATCACAGTTCAAGAGCCCACCATTTCGACTTAATGCTAGACATTCTCTACTTTTCAGAAGATGGATTCACAGAAAGGATTACTCAAAATTTTGCATCTGATAAAATGACCATCTTAAGTCACATCCTAAAGCTAAAAACCAAAAAAATGAGAGCTTCCACTGTGACATTTAAAGAGTGATAAGCTTCTTTCCTTTCCAAAAGTTGAGAACTAAGCTACCTACTAAAAATTTTTAAAAACTTGTCGAGGTATGGTTCAAAGTTTAATGAAGACACTTAACAAAAATCCTACTATGGAGAGAGAGAGAAAGTCCAGTTTATTGCAACTATTTTCTTATTAGATACAAATAGCAGCCAATACCAGTAAGAGTATGACAATTTTAAGCTGATATATCTACTGACAAAACAACCAAACTCATAAAAATATTCTAAAATCTTTAGTAGCTTCATTTTGTTGTGTTTAGACATAACTTCAGGAATATATATTTAACCATCAAAAACAAATAAATGTTGACACCAACACTATTTTTCAGAGGAAAAATCACAAACCTTAAGAAGATAGATTAAAATTAATTGAAATGTAAGACTTATTGATTAATGGTTGCACTACCTAGATACCAGGACATTGTCGAAGCAGCCCATCGAAAAAGTTGTTATGCATGAAAAGGTACTGAAAAAGTAATAAAAAGAGGACCATAAAATATTATGCATTAAGAGGACATACGGCTTTGCATCCTTGCACAGCATTGGCAAGATGGTTTGAACTACAAGTGGAATCATCGCAGACTGTGATGCAATTGATGGCAGCAGTCCCAAAATCTTTGGCTGCAGGAATAGTTAACAATTACTCGTATCTTACTAACCATGACCAATGATCTCTGTTAAATACACAGCACATGATTTGAGGACATTAAAGGAAACCTCACCAACTTATCCTGGCATATAAAATCTTTTCTGGTAAATATATTACTGTAAAATAAAATGGCTAGCAATAACGGAACTCCCAGTTTAGGATCCAACATGCCAACAGCAGCCAAAGTATCTACAGCAAAACTCCCAGATGATGGATGCATCATCAAAACACTGGCAATGGAGCCAAGTAAAAACGACATTTCTGCAAGGACAAATATTGGTGATAATACAGAACTTGATAAAAAATACACCAATCTGTTCTTATTTATTACACGACAAAAGTGAACAGAACTTATCATCATTATACCAGTTGATAAAGTCTCTTGATATCCAGAGATAGGTTTGGAGGATTTTTTTCCATCAATAATGCATAGCAAAAATTCTCTCAGTTGAGAAGTCCAAGGTTTTGGCCCTTCGTCCATTTCTTTGATGCCAGAAGCCCATACTGAACCAAAACTTAGAAAGAAAGAACCTGACAGTGAATTGTCGTACTGTAACGCATAACACAAAAAGATAAGTACAAAAATCCTGAATCCTCGTTTGCTACTAAAAGTAACATTTCAGATTTTTCAAACTGCTTTGAACTGTCCTCTTCTCGTTCACAGTAGATCAATTAAAATAAATGTAGTTAAAAAATCATGAACTACAACTCTAGCAAGGATAACAGATTTTCTGTTGAAAATATCATAGCCAATAACTGAGTACTGATGACTGACCTAAATTAAGTATATTAGTCCAACAATTGAAAGAAAAAAGGAAAGAGAGAGAGAGAGAGAGAGAGAGTAAATTGAACAAAGAAAGATGAGATATGAGATAATAGAAATAAACCTGAAACCACAGATGTTTCAAAAGCCTAAAAACAATAGATTCAGGTCCAATGGTGGGTGGATACCCTGCTTTCATGGCCACTTCAATCTTCGGTGCTGCCAACAATAGTACTAAAGACTTTTCTAACATAACAAGCAAATCAGTTGCTGCTCCTTTGACTGACTTCGAAGGTGACGACATAAGGTTTAGGGTAGGAAATATCAACAAAAGCTCCTCCCCAAGACCATATGTAGCTCCACCAATCCCACATTCTGTAAAATGTGAAAATCCAGTAAAGCATTCAAATACATAACAAACCACAATGCAAAATGATATGAGATTATTTGTCAAGCCTTCCCAGCACCCTCGCAGCCAAGGGAAGGGCAAAACGGAAAAGGAAGAAGAATAAAGTGACCTAATAGTCACTTACATTCATTTCAAGCAGTAGAGTCCTAGATCAAAGGGTTCTGTACATATTTGACGGTAAATAACAAAAATAGCAGGAATGACAACAAAACTTCATACACTAGTAAGAATTTAACCTCTCTTAAATATTCACAAAGCATCTGAGAAAAATAAAGGTAAAGCAATATGACATAGCGTGTAGCTTGTTTATATGAATCCACCATAAGATTAAAACTCAAAAACCTTGGAATCTACTAAGAAAATTAAAGAGGCCCTAGAATTTAAGGCAAAATTCTATTATTCAAAAAAAATTCTCTAAAACAACAAAAAAACCTTCTTGTCCTAAACCCTAAGATTAGAACCCTTTTTATACTAACAAATTAGAACTAAACCTAAGTATAATTAAAGTAATCTTATTCTTAAATTTGAATTAAAACAAAATATATAGAAGGATAAAAATATAAATTTATCTAAGATGTCCCCGAATAAAAAATTTAGAATCCAAACGCTCCGCGGCATTCTCTCACTTAAAAAGAACTCGTCCCCGAATTGTTGTGAATTTAAAACTCAACATTTTATGGATTTCACCAACATACCAACCATGTTTCTTAGTCATCAATTCAATAAAATCGGCTTCAATTCTTGCCAATTTCATCTCCACTTCAGCCATGCGAATCATATCTAGAATCCATAACTCCTTGAAACTATCAACAATAATGAGAATTAAATGTTCATTATTCCTCTTAAATTTCCACTTGTGGTAAACCTGGACTCCACCATGAATGGCTTCGATTAGCATGTCCATAACTCCATTGTCTCCCCCAATAAGCATGTACACAAATTTGTTACCTTCCCTGTGGCTCAACTCTATCAACTTTCTAAAACTTTTACATTTTGTTAACAACCTATCCAAAGCCCAAAATGTACCACTACCAACAATTGTTCCACCAGCTTGCTCAAACTCTCCATCACTATCCACTTTGTAGGATCCTCTAATAATAGTCTCGTACATGATGCGTCGAGATTGACTAGGAACATTATTCAACCCGAATAGCATAATTAACCACTCAAACAAACTATCACAGGTCTTGAATTTAGTTTTCCATTCCACTCCAAACTTGATCCTAGCATGATAGTACCCACTCTGAATATTAATCTTGACAAACATAACGGCCCCATTCAATTGGCCCCACATGTCACACAAATCATATTCGGTGAAAATCAATGTGTCCCCTATATCGTTAACTAGTGAAGCTAAATGATCATCACATGCGAATTTTACCCCCTCACAACATAACTTATTGGCAAATGAGTACGACTCCAAAGTCCAAACAATTCCCGGGCAAAATAATTCCGTTCCTCGAGTCCTAGCATACAATTCTATAACCCTCATTTCTTTAGAATATACTCCAACTTGTAAGAAGTCTATATTTACCCTTTGAGACTCAACAAAACCATTATGCAACATTCTTTAAACTGCTTTGAGAATTATGTAATTTTATTGCTAGTAACATCAATATCCATATTACCTATATAGAATATAACATCACTACTTCTCTCGTTAGCCTTACGTTTAGCTACTCGTATAATTTCATCCCGAAGAAGTGCAGATAATAACCTATAATCACACCTTGCTTTAGCCATTCTCAAATAAAACTCATATTGAACACCAAAATTCCAATAACAGGCAAGACAGCGCCTCTTCAGAACAACCTCTCCTATCTCTTCTCAATATAATATCAACCTCTTAGTCATATACGAAAGTAATTTACCTTCACCCTCTGCTTGTTACACTTGTTCTAGAGCAGATGTTACCCTGTTCTTGGCATCCCAAATATCACTCATTGCCCCATATTGGCCAAAGTGAACCCACAATTTGATTCTAGTAAAGCTCTCACACCACGGAATCTTTAATGCGTATTCAACCACACCAATCAAGTCTTTAGCCAAAATCCATCCATCTAAGGGTTTAAACCAATCAACTTGAGCCAAAAAAAAATCATCTCTTGGTTTCAAATCCCAATGTCATCGTATGTCGAGCATTGGAAACAACCTTTTGGAATAACTTCTTGAGATTCAGCTAACGATGATTTAATTGGTTTCAGATCATATTCTTCTTCAGTAAGCACCTCCTTTAATGCCATCCATGGCGATCTTATAGCTTCATTAATATCATCAACTTTCTCATCTTTGTCGTCTTCATCATCCTCATTTCATCATTCAAACCACATATAACTTCCTCCATACCTTCCTCTCCTTGATCACGAATAAACCCATTCCCTTTAACCTCAAAAGTTTCAGAGACAAGCTTATTCATAGGTGATTCAGGTAGCTTAATTTTCAAATCGGGTTTACTAGTGTGATACTTGGGTTCTTGTCGAAAGACACATCCGACTTTTAATCCCAATGACATTTTCGAAACTGTAAAAACTCGTATTGCTCATAATCGGGTGACAAAAATTTAGCCTGCAACATTTGTCGCGTCCTACGCCAAGTATAAATAGGTGCTCTACCTTCTCTCTTTCGGTTTTCTTGCACTCTATCCCACCAAATAGCAACTCTCCCCTTTAACCTATATGCAACTAACTTCACTCCTTGTATGCAACTAACTTCACTTGTCTTTTCTTGAGAATATCCATGTACTCAAAGAAATTTTCAACTTCTGACAACCAATCTAAAAATTTATCTTCACCTAAATAACCATCAAAAATTAAAAGGGTTACCTCAAATCAAAAATTCTTCCGCTTCCATTTAGCTCCTCAATTGTCAACGAGTTCCCTATTGTAACCACCATGGCCACAACCTCTCATATTCCTCGGATTTTCTAGGTTACCCACGTACTGCGTACTTCCACCATATTCGTCCTCCGAGTTTTCTTCATAGATTGGCGACCTACAAAGGATAGGACTCTGTCTAACAACAGGTCGATCACGGGGCAAACTCCCGGTCACCACCACTTGCAACTCTCAACTCTCTATTTACGCTCACCTGATAGGTGTTTGAGTCTTCCCAGATACTCTGAAAGTTTTTCTTTATAATACCACTTCTTACTTTGTACCTTTCAAAGATCCGATCCAACATAATCAACGTCAGCATTCTTTATTCATCAACATCGGAACAGTTGCTCCACACTTCATTCGTCATGGTTTCAAGATTACGCGCTCCTGTTCTGATACCAAACTGAAGCAGCGTGTAACATATTTATACAAGTTCAAGATTGAAACTCTAAAACCTTGTAATCCACCAAGAAAATTAAAGAAACCCTAGAATTTAGGAAAAATTTCTATTATTCAAGAAAAAGTTCTCTAAAACAACAAAAAACCTTCTTATCCTAAACCCTAACATTAGAACTCCTTTTATACTAATAAATTAAGACTAAGACTAAGTATAGTTAAAGTAAACTTGTCCTTAAATTTGAATTAAAACAAAATATATAGAAGGATAAATATAAATTTATCTAGGATGTTCCCTAATGAAAAATTTAGAATCCAAATGCTCCGCGTCACAATATACCACTTGTATTGGTAGAAAATGTTCATAGCTAAAGTCATTGATTATTCGTGCATAAAAGTAACAAAGTAAAGTAGCACAAAGAAATTATAGTCAACTAAGCTAAATCATAACAGCTGACATCTGTAACTAGGAACAAGATAACCAAGCAAGATGGTGGAATCATCAAAGGAGATTGGAAAACATACCATTTTCACTCTTCCAGTGTATGAGGAATAGTAGAAATCTCAGGATACACAGTTGTTCATGTTCAAGCTCTGAATCAATGAGGATAGCAAATAAAGAAAGTATCACTGATGATAGCTCAGATTTATATTGCAATGACAGATTGTATTGAGCAACCAATACATGCTTCAATAGTTCAACTATGGACTGAATGCCACTAGAGTGCCTATGAGGTGACTGAAAGAGTGAAAGTACAGTTCCCAACAGGTCCACGCCACTCACTTGAGCTTCTATAACTAGCTGCTGACATAAAGGGAAAACAAAGTAACTTTAAATGACCCCCTGAGGGAAAAGTGAACTAAGAATAGCAATGTGAGTTTCAACTCATTGATTAATTCCCATAGCTGCACTGAAAGAACAGCAAAAAGAGAGCATGGGAGACTCCGTCATAAAAGGGTAGCAATATGATAATTGTAAATTTAAGAACATACCAGTCCATTCGCAACCAAGTGTCTCAACACCACTATATACGAGTCAACAAGGCATTCCACGACGTAATAAATATTTGTATGTTCCTGAAAATTCTCAACAAATGAGAACCTTTAATAATGAGGTTGCAGTGAAACCATTAATACTAAACCTAAGTAGCCAGTTCCGTGAAAATGACAGCCACCACCTACAGAGAAAGAAATGAAATCATCCCTTCAAGAATACTTACACTCGAATTCTTGAGTGGCAAATATTCGAGACAGCCAACTAAAAGCTTGAAAATCGGTAGTGCTTCATCAGGAAATGAGCAACAAAGTGATGCTATTGATGATACCAACTGCCTTACAAACAAAGACGACAAAGAATCCGAAAGGGGCATTTGTAAAATTGAATATTTGAAAAAGGGACCCAAAAATTTGCAAACTTTCTCCATTCCCAATCGCTTATTATGCATCATAAATAATAATACTTGCCGTACAAGCTCACTATGAACCTCATTTCGACTTGATAGAATCTGCAATTCGAGAACCAGAAAAATGGCATAAAAGATCCAAAATTGAAAATGACAGGCCAGTGTTTCAATTTTGAAATTCTTAAGCACTCTCACTAATCTAAGAAAACACTTCAAATGTTGTGAATTGCTTTAACTCACTAACAAATGTTTCTTTTGTAATGTAATTCAAAATCTAGAAGCCAGAATCACAAAAGCAATGTCAATAATGTGCTTGTATAATCAATTTCATTGAAAACAATCAAATATTTTGATATTATCCAAAATCAAAAGAATTGGAAACTAATCATAAACGTGAAGTCATAAAAAGCAAAATTAATTAACGCTTAAAAGCAAAGGCAACTGCATTTCCTAATTCCAAAAGAACTAAGATCGTTTTCTGTATCTAAATTATTGCGAAAAACTCCCTCACCTTAACAAACGGATGACTCTCCGTAGACCCAAACTTCCACGACCCATTGAACCTCTCAAAGCCGACCCGAACAATAAACCCCAAGGCCTTAACGAACAATATAACAAATTTCGAGTCGCAACCTTCGAGAGCGGACTGGAGTTCTAATAACCCGGAAGGAATGTCCAATTTGGAGTCGTGCACGAGACGACAAAGCTCACGAACGGATTGGTCGACTACGGCGGTAGAACTGGAGTGAAGGCAGTGACTAATTGCCTCTTTTCCGGGTACAGAATCGGGTCCAAAGTGAGTCGGGGATGATCGGAGCTTCGAGAAGATTGAAATTACCGCAAATTTTTGTAGGGAAGGTTGTGGAACTCGAGTTTTCTCGAGTAGAGAAGTGTAAGTGTCCATTGTTGGTTTAACACTGTGGATTGATCTAGCAAGCTGAGAGGGAATGAACTTGTACAGTAGATACAGGACGCGAATGCAACGTAAGAACCCAAGCCATGGGCACTACACAGGAACTGGGGAAATTCTCTGCCGAAGAAACGTTAAACAATAATTAAGAAGATTGAAAATAAAAAGTTATGGGACAAAATATATTATTGCTAATTAAATAACGTTAATTATGTCCCTGCAGTTGAAATGTTTTAAGACTTAAGTAATTAGGAGTAAACAAATCCCAATCCATGCAATATAAATCCATTAAATCTTTTAATTAGATTAGTTTAAATTAATTTTAAAAATTTTTGAATTAATATTTTATAAAAAAATTATTATTAATTTAAATTATGAATTAAATTAATTTTAAATTATAAATTATCAAATCAAAATTTATTTTAATTTAAACTTAAAATTTAAATTCCAAATCTAAATCATATAATACATTTTGAATTAATTATTGTTTGTGATATATTATTAAATTAAATTAAATTGAATTATCTAAAATTTAAATCAATTTAAAATTTTATCTCAAATTAATCTAAACTATAATTCATTAAAAATGAGAAAAAGTCAATCAACATAAACAAAACTTATAAAAATAAAATTATTTAAAATTAGTAAATGTTTAGGAAAATTAGTTTTAGTTATTTTTCTAAGTTGACAGTAATTTACAATAAAGTTTTAGATATTTACAAAAATAATGAACATTTAATCACATAACATGACATATATATATATATATTAGTGCATACTTAAGTAATTATCCTATTTGTAGGAAAATTTATTGAAATGAAAAAATTTTTGCTCTCATTTTTTAAATTGACTACATAAAAAAATAAAAATAAAAACTTTCTTAATTTAACCCAAATTTTATTTTTTTGATAATTTTACGAACATAAAGCAAATATAAAACTCCATCTTTCTAACTTTTGATCAATTTCATTCAAAATCAACTATCATTTTTCAAATTTTTCTTAAATTATTTTAGTTTGAAATTCATCAATATCTTTCAATCAAAAACATTTGAAGGTCATAATAGAAGACTTTGTTTGTAACAATTTTTCTTAAAAATCAATAAGTTTTGTTTACTTTTTTATATTAAATTTTGAATTTTTTACGAATTAAGATATAAATCATAGTTTAGATGTTATAATTTAATTAAAAAGTGAAAAAATGATAATGTTGATTGCAATGAGTAAATTGTTTGTCAAAAAATTATTCACCCAAAGAATTGTTTTGACACTTTTAATTAATGATTTTTACTTTGGTTAAATATAGGGTTTTGTTTTGATTGAATATAAATTTTTAATTTGATCAAATATATATTTTTAATTTGATAGAATGTAGTTTTTTTTATCTTGATCTAACATATTATTTTATCTTAGTCAAATTGTAAATCATATTTTACAAATTAGTGATAATATAATCATTTTTATAACTAGTGATATTTTTGTGTTTTTTTTGTTATATACATGCAAACATATAATTAACGAGTGATCGATACAACATTAAGGCTTAAAATATAATTGGGAAAGATTTAGTTAATAAATGGTTAATTATAAAAGAAGTTACTTATGTCATCAGCTGAACTTTTGAGTTTTAGAGAAAATTTTATGTCAATCGAGCTAACAATTGGGTGATAAAATATTGATATTTTAAGAAAGATAAAAGATTTTATGGTTAAGGTAAAAACTATGCAAAAATACCAATTACATGAAGGTAAAAATAAGGTTGAAAATAGGGAAAAACAGGTGTCGGAAGACAAAGAAAATAAGGTAGGAAGGCAGCGAAGAACGGCTTTAGGCATCCTCCAAAACTGGCATCGGTTATAAGCAATTGAGGGAGACTAATGTCGGTCTTGACTTTAATCATTGGGCCGATTTCCCCCTAAATTTCATATGGTATTGGGTGTACTAAAACTCCTATAAAATTTTGTTTTTACCTTTTTTTAGAGTTTTCTTTTTTTTATTCTCTCAATAACATTTTTATAATTTTATAAGACATTATAAATAAGGCCAACAAAGGGGGAATGATCATTTTCTCCTTCTCTTATTCTTCTTCCTCTCCTCCTTTTTTATGTTTTCCTCCCTAGTATTACAAATCTCTCTCTTTCTTTTACCATTCTCCTTATTACTCAAAATAATAATAACTTAATGTCTTTTGCACAGTACAAGCTTTATTTCTTCAATTTGAGCAAGAAATTAACACGAGAGAAAAACATAGCGTTTTGACCATTTTATAACTTTCTAAATTTGGTAAGAATTAAAGTTTTTTAAAGCTTAAATTACACTATTGGTAAGATTCCTAACCTATTTTAAATGTTAATTTAATGATTTAAAGAATTTGTGTCATACCCTGGGAAAGGATATAAACATGTTCAAATGAATCTAGGGTTTACTAACCATAAATGACAAACATATGCAAACATAATGTCATTTTTCATGGAATCAAGGCTAAATGATGTACCTAGCTTATTTCTTGATGAAGATTTAACCTCAAAAGAATGAGATTTCCAAGAATTAAAACTCAAGAGCCCCTCTTTTACTTTGGCCAAATTTGAGAGAGAAAGAGAGAGAAGTTTTGCAAAATTTATAAAATTTGGCAATTTATACAATTTTGAAAATTTTGATCTCTATCTATAGATATATGCACATTTATTAACTTGTCCTAACCTTTTAAGATAAAGATAAATGAGTCCCAAAGCTTGTCCAACAAGCTTTTTAATAGTAAATATAAAATTTTACTTAGATCCTAAAACTTTAAAAATATTATATTTTGGTCCCTAACCCAGTCAAACAAACTTTAATCAAATTTATTTCAATTCCATTTTAATATCTAAATATAAATAAAATAATATAATTAACTTTAAATCATATTAGGGTTAAAATAAAATTGTTAGATCAAAATATTCCATAACGAGTAAACGATTTGCCTCTATTCGGCCTTATATTGTCTCCGAACGTGCTAGGCCTCTTGTGGACATTATAAAATCTCTATCAAAGCAAGGAGGAGTCCCTATGTTAGTTGTGACATCTTAGGTTCATTGTAAAATCAGTTATGAGCCGAAAACGATCTTATCGTGCTCGTTTATATTCCATTCGAGCACTCAACGACTATAACTAACATCAACAATGTGTCATAGCCCTTGAATCATAATGAAGAAACTCTTTATCGAACCTTTGTCTATAATTGTATATACCGTATGAATAAATTTCTTCTGCACATCTAATCCCGATCAAGTTAAAGCTCATGGAAGTCAAAAACCCTAAACTCGATCATATGCCGAATCTATGGTTATGGCGTACTGAACTCGTTATCATGAACTCTTTCATGTAACTATAAAATACTCTGACCAAAGATTTGGGTTTCAAACACCTACAAATATTTGAAAGGGAACTTGAATATGGACCAAGTCAATGGTACGCCGAAATTCTAATATTCGAGTCAATTGATTCCCTATTGATAATCATTTGCATCTCGATATAAATAATATATGACCAAACGGACTTTTTCATACAAAGCATGATTAACCTCGTACTTATACAACTTATGAACTATATGTATCTATACCGAATGACAATAATAATATCTCAAGTCTGAGAAACACATTTTATACTAGTACAATTCTATGATGAATTATTGACAGCATACATCCGTGCAATTCATCATATCTCGGTCACGTTCAAAAAACAATTCTCTAACTATTAATCCACACTAATACCATGATAACATGACTATCATATTACTCGTACTAATATCATCTTATGATATTCATTGAAGATATCTAGTGAGCTGATGAGTACATAAAAGTGTATGTGTATTAAGGGTTAAATTTATCATTTTACACTTAAAGTAAGATTAACTCTCTCC
>JAVXUL010000001.1:7185785-7207618 GCA_035590515.1 Trichilia minutiflora | reverse complement strand
CATTGTTTTGTTGAAGTGATCTTCACGTTAAGTGTTGTTTACCTTGTCTTTAGGATTATCTTAATAAAAGAGATTAGTGCTTTACTACACCTTTTGTAATGTTATATCTACAAAATTTAGGATTGTTGTTGTTGAAATTTAATTTTCGTGTTAAAAGTTCTATAAATAAAATTTTATCTTTTATATTAGAATTTGTCATATCAAATTTTAGATACGTTCGAGGATGTGTTGTTATTTTGAATTTACTGTTATTATGAAATGAAATCGTTATATATCAAATATAAATAGGAATAATTTAATATTGATGTGTGATGAAGTCATTAAATACTAACTATAAAAATATCCAGTGATGGTTGGTTAACATTAATTTTCAAATTAAAAATATGAGTTTACCAAGCACATTAGTTACAATACTTTCAAAATTAAGTAAAAAGCAATAGTTTCAAGCATATCCTTTATCTTGTTTAAGGTTTTAAAGTTTGTAATATACAATAAAGTGTTTAAAAATAATACTCATTATGGACAATCAGTCAATCACATTGTCTCAAAATCTTTCAAGCTAAATTTATATGATTGACTAATAGAAAAATCTATCGACTTACAAATTTTAATCTTGCATATAAGAGTTAAATATTATAAAAAATTTTTAAAATTTTAACATGTTAACTAAATTCGATATGAGCAACCACTCTTGACTTGATATGTCCTCGAAAACTGAAAAGAAGACATCGAATCTCTTATTTGTGAAAATAAACACTTTACATATGTTCATTGTTATTTTACTAAGAAATAAATGTGTTTATAGATCTCTAATTAAATGTGTGTTAAATTAAAAAAATAAAATAAAATAAAAAATCACTATGTATTATATCCCAAATTTTTAATGCCATTTGTACCTCCTTTATTGTCTTACTAAATTTTGGTTAGAAATTCAGATGTAAATCAATTATTCATGATAGAAAACTTTAATTAACTGCATGTTGAATATGAATTTGTAGGTGAGTGTAATGATATTTATAAGTTAATAAAATTTGAATCCGAAGAAAATGTATGTAAGTTTTTCGAAAAAATAATGATTAGTGTAAAAGATAAAAAAATTTGTGTACATTTTTTTTGAGAATTTAATTTGGATATGAGTTGATTTAACTAATAAAATTTATTAGTTAAATTGATACTTAAACAGCGGAAGACTTTATATAACTAGAGGACAAGATGAAGTTCCCTCCTTTCAAGCCAAGGCCTTTATTTGTTGTCTGAATTTGATTCACTGATTTGGCAATAATGATTCTATGTTATTTATTATGTGATTGGTCATGTTGCTTTCCACGTAGTTAAGAGATAGGGTATAATAATATATAGGTCCTTAAGTTTATAAGTTTTCACAACTAAGGGTGCAGTGTGTCCATTTGTTATATGTAGGTTCCTAATCTATATTAAAATGATTGAAATTCCTTTCTAAAGTTAAGTTATCTGAGTTAATATTTTTTAATATAATAATGGTTATAGATACGAAAAGCAATCAGAATTATTGTGTTGTATGAATTAAAATATAATTATTTTAAATTAATTTTAATTTGACTTTTCTGTATATTTATATATATCTATATATCTATATACATATCTATATATAATATATATATATAGATATAGATATAGAGAGGCACGTATGTAAGTAGACTTTAGAGTTTCAATAAAATCCACTTATTTTATTGACTAACCAAACAAAATTTATTTGTTTGGTTATTACTTATAAATTATTTAGAAGGATTCTTATCCTTTTATCCTTTTATGTGGGATTTAAATTTTATTATTTAAATACTTTTATACACATAACATAATTATTATACACAGTATTCAAAAATGAACAGTTGTTCTGGTTCTGGTAATTGTACCCCGACAGCCTATTCCAGGTTTTTCAAGGATTTATGCCTAGATGCGTTTTCTTACGCGTTTGATGATCCTACAAGAGTGTTCGCTTGACTTACTGGATCCAGCTACAGCGTTGTGTTCTGCCCTTCGAAGCAAGGTTGCTTGTTCTTTACCAATTTACCCTGTTAAATGATTAATGGATTTTTTTGTAATTTTCTTTTAAATTATATTAGAATGCTGTTGGGGGATTTTAGTGTGGCTCAACCCACGGGTCCAAGCTCATCTCCATGTCCTTGTCCAAATTCATCATATAGAGGTGCTATTTTTTAGATGAACTCCCCGATATAACGTCTTTCCGAGAAGCTAGTTACATCATCGGAGAGACAGCCAAAGCATCTCAGATATTTTGGCCGAGTCTACTGCTCAGAGGACCTCCATCGAGTTATCCACGATTAACTCGCACTCGCACTCGAACTCGCGGACACTCGGAGTATACTAGTTTCTACCATTCTACCACCTGGCGTCTTCAGAACTATCGTCTACTGCATGAAGACCTCCCGAGAACCAGGGGATTTCATTCTCAGAAGAGCTGGAAGCTCTACTTGGAGGTACCGACACTCGGGGGTGATGTGGCAGAGGCATCATCACAGTGGGACCCTACACATTTAATACAGCCGCCCTATGCTTCCTTAGGCTGTTATCCTATCACCCTAGCCTACCAGCTCACCACCTCCTCTATATTATCACCATCCCTTCCCGCCAAAAAGAACTACGTGTGACTTGATTCCCCCACCACAGAAGAAGAGAGAGAGACGGAAGAACCAGAAGAGAGAGAAGCACCAGAGGAACTAGGAGAGAAGAAATGAAAGAAGAAGGAAGGAAGGGGGGTACGTAGGCAGCTTAGGTCTCTCCCAAGTCCAGTCACAAACACACAAAACCGATTGACCACTGCACCACCACCGCGAATCAACACAGTTTGGGACATTTTCTGTGTGTTTCGCAGCATCAAGTTCAAGAACAACAAGAAGAAAAAATCTGCTGGTGTAGGAAAATCGCCGTGACATTTTCTTCCATCAACAGTTGGCGCCGTCTGTGGGAAACGAACTAAAAGCCATTGAAGCACCATTCACAGTAAAAATGACAATTGAATTAAAGAAGGTAGAAGAATTTCTCTTGATTCTGAAATTTTTTCAGCCGTCACGGTCATGCTTTTTACTTGTAACTTTTCATCCGACCGTTGGATTAATCTGATTTTTTGGTAGGAGAAATTTTACTTGTCTATATACAATTTGAACGAACGGATTTCAATAATAATCGTTCTAGTGAAAGTTCTGGTAGATCGATTTTACTGCAAGAACAGTCTGGTTTTCTACTAGTTTTGGGGAGCTTATTTACATTGATGATCGTTTCTTATTCCACCGTTAGATTGATGTAAAATTTTTACATAAGTTTATTCCATGTATTTTCTTTATTTGGACCGTTCAGATTTGAAGAATAATGCTCCATTACATATTTTGAAGTTGCACAAAATTTCTGTTCTGTTTAGCTGGGTTTTTTCAGATTGTACATCCTTACAACTTTATTGGATATCATTTTATTTCACTGTTGGATTGAGATGAAACTTTTTCTGGCATATCGTGTAATGTTTTTGTTTGGTTTAAACGGTTGGATTTGCTGAGAAGAGCTTCTGATGGAGATATTGGTGTTTGGAATCAGAGGCAACCTGGAACTTGATCATTCAGCGAACTCTGAGCATTCAACATTTTGTTTCTCTAAATTTAACCGTTGGATCATTCTGAAATTTGGTCGGGGTAATTATGAACCATGTTTATTTGATATTAACCGTGGAGATGATCCTCTACCTTTAGATATTGTCTGTGAAGAGAGCCTGTTATTTTTTGACTCCGACCCCCCGACCTGAGGTGACCCTGACTCCCCGACCTGAGATGATTTTCTTTGAATCCGGGGTGATTCCGAGTCCCCGACCTAAGATGATTCTAAGTACCCGACCATAGGTGTTTGTTCTTCTCCGTCGGAGATGATTCTGAGTCCCCGACCAGAGGTGTTTGCTCTTCTCCGCCGGAGATGAGTCCGAGTCCCCGACCAGAGGTGTTTGCTTTTCTCCGCCGGAGATGATTCCGAGTCCCTGACCAGAGGTGTTTGCTCTCCTCCGTCGGCGATGAGTCCGAGTCCCCGACCAGAGGTGTTTACTCTCCTCCGCCCGACATGAGTTCGAGTCCCCGACCAGAGGTGTTTGCTCTCCTCCGCCGGAGATGATTCCGAGTCCCCGACCAGAGGTGTTTGCTCTCCTCTGCCGAAGATGAGTCCAAGTCCTTGACCCGAGGTGTTTGCTCTTCCCCCGAGCCTGAGGTGTTTGCTCTTCTCTCGAGTCTGAGGTGTTTGCTCTTCCCCCGAGTCTGAGGTGTTTGCCCTTCCCTCGAGTCCGAGGTGTTTGCTCTTCCCCCAAGTCCAAGGTGAGTCTGGTCTTCCCCCGAGTCCGAGGTGATTCTGCTCTCCCCCCGATTCCGAGATGATTCTGGTCTCCCGACCGGAGAGGGCATTTTTCACTCCAACAGAGAGGATATTTTTCACTCATCTTGGAGGAATTTTTCATTCATCTAGTGGGGGATATTTTTCACTCATCCAAAGGGGATTTTTCACTCATCCAGGGGATATTTTTCACTAATCCAGAGAGGAATTTTTGAGTCTTCCAGAGGGAGATTTCCACTCTTCTCAGAGGGTATTTCTGCTCATCCAGGGAAGTTTCTCTAACACTCTTTATCGCTTATTCTGAGTATGAATGCTAATTACATGTTGTTTATTTAGCAACCATTATGAAATGTTATTTGCATGGAATTACGTTTACATATCTGCTGTGATTGAGTCTGAAAATTATGGATATGCATGTTATTAGAATTGCATAATATTTGTTGAATATTATGACTTGTGTTGCTTGTCAAAGATAAGTTTTTTGCCTCAGGTGCCGAACGCTTCGCTCGATGATCCCGAGCTCTTTAGCTCGTTACCAAGCATTCTGCTCGATGATCCCGAGCTCTTTAGCTCGATACCGAGTATTTCGCTCGATGATTCTGAGCTCTTTTAGCTCGATGTCGAGCATTTCGCTCGATGATTCTGAGCTCTTTATCTAGATGCCGAGCGTTTCGCTCGATGATTCTGAGCTATTCAGCTCGATGTCGACCGTTTCGCTCGATGATTCTGAGCTATTCAGCTCGATGCCCAGCGTTTCGCTCGATGCCCAGTGTTCCGTTCGATGATCCCGAGCTCTTCAACTCGATGCCGAGCATTCCGCTCGATGATCCCGAGCTCTTCAGTTCAATGCCGAGTGCTTTACTCGATGATTCCCAGGACCCACAGACCATCTTGTGTGGGGTCATATCCTAAGAAGACGGAACCATCCTTTTTATAGGGCCCACGGACCATCTTGTGCGGGCTCGGTTCCGAGGATCCACGGACCATCTTGTGCAGGGTCATATCCTGAGAAGACGAAATCATCCTTTTTACAGGGCCCATGGACCATCTTGTGCGGGGTTCGATTTTGAGGATCCACGGACCATCTTGTGCGGGGCCCAGTTCCGAGGGCCCACGGACCATTTTGTCCGGGGCTAGCTGCCTATATAGCCTGATGCGCTGATTCTGGGATAGGATATGCGGACCTTTGCCTGTCGGGATTGGTTATATGGACCTTTGCCCGATGTATAGATTCCGGGACTGGTTGCATGGACCTTTATCCGCTGGGACTGGTTACATACCTGCTTGCCCGATACAGCGATTCTGAGATTGGGTCAGCTATGCCTAGGGCCCAGAGAGGGCACCGAATGTGCGGATTCGGGGACAGGTCATACGTACCCCTTTGCTCGATGTATGAATTCCAAGCTCTTTAGCTCGATACCGAGCGTTCTTCTCGATGATCCCGAGCTCTTTAGCTCGATACCGAGCGTTTCGCTTGATGATTCTGAGCTTTTAAGCTCGATGTCGAGCGGTATGCTCGATGATCCCGAGCTCTTTCGCTCGATGTCGAGCGCTCCGCTCGATGATCCCAAGCTCTTTCGCTCGATGCCGAGCGTTTCGCTCGATGATTTTGATTTTTCTTACTTCATGTTCCCGAGCTTATAGGCTCGACGGTTATCTATCCTCTCGCTTATATTTCTGAGCTCTTCAGCTCGATGATTTTGGGCCCTCCATTCTGTTATATCGAGCTTACGCGGTCGATGGTTATCTACCCATGTTTCTGAGCTTATTCGCTCGATGCCGAGCTTACGCGCTCGAGGATTTGGAGCTCTCTCGCTCCATGTTTCTGAGCCGTCTTAGCTCGATGCTGAGCTTATACGCTCGAGGTTTTTTGCTTTCTGCTTATATTTTCGAGCTTATTCGCTTGATGCTGAGCTTACGTGCTCGATGATTCGACGATCTCTCACTCCATATTCCCGAGTTGTCTTAGCTAGATGTCAAGCTTACGCGCTCGATGATTCGGAGCTTTCTCGCTCCATGTTCCTGAGTTGTCTTAGCTTGATGCCGATCTTACGCGCTCGAGGATTCGAAGCTCTCTCGTTCTATGTTTTCGAGCTCTTCAGCTCGATGCTGAGCTTACGCGCTCGAGGATTTGGAGCTCTCTCGTTCTATGTTTCCGAGCTCTTCAGCTCGATGCCGAGCTTACGCGCTCGAGGATTCGTAGCTCTCTCGCTCCCTGTTTTCGAGCTCTTCAGCTCGATGCTGAGCTTACGCGCTCGAGGTTTTGGAGCTCCCTCGCCCTTGTTTCCGAGCTTATTCGCTCGATGCCGAGCTTACGCGCTCGATGATTCAGAGCTCTCTCGCTCTATGTTCCCAAGCCGTCTTAGCTCGATGCCGAGCTTACACGCTCAAGGGTTTTCTGCTTTCTTATGTTTCCGAGCTTGTTAGCTCGATGCCGAGCTTACGAGCTCGAGGATTCGGAGCTCTCTCGCTCCATGTTTTCGAGCTTTTTCGCTCGATGCCGAGCTTACCCGCTCGATGATTCGGAGCTCTCTTGCTCCATGGTCCCGAGCTTACATGCTCGATGATTCTGAGTCTGCCCGCTCGATGGTGTCAAGATTCTGTACAGAGCTCAGGTTCCTACGAGAGGCCGATACAGACTGTTTTCAGTAAAATTATATTTTTACTGAAAACTGGGGGGCTTAATATTGAGGGATTTTAATGTGGCCCAGCCCGCAAGCCCAAGCCCACCTCCATATTCTTGTCCAGGCCCATCATACAGAGGTGCTGCTCCCCAGATGGACTCCCCAACGTGACGTCTTCTCGAGCAGCTGGTTACATCATCGGAGATACGGTCAAAGCGTCTCAGATATTCTGCCTGAATCTACTGCTCAGAGGACCTCCAACAATTCATCCACGACCAACTCGCACTTGGACTTGCGGACACTCGGGGTATACTAGTCTCCACTATTCTACCACTTGGCGACGCCGAGGCTACCACCCGCTGTGTGAAGGCCTCCCGAAAATTAGGAGATTTCATTCTCGGGAGAGCTGAAAGCTTCGCTCGGAGGTACAAACACTCGAACACTCGGTGATGACGTGACAAGCGCATTATCATGGTGGGACCCTGTGCATTTATTACAGCCACCCTATGCTTCCTTGGAACTGTCACCTTACCACCAACTCACCACCTCCTTTATATTATCACCATCCCTTCCCACCAAAAAGAATTACGTGTGACTTAACCCCCTCACCACATAAGAAGAGAGAGATAGACGAAAGAACCAGAAGAGAGAGAAGCACCAGAAGAACCAGGAGAGAAGAAATGAGAGAAGAGGGAAGGAAGAGGGGTACGTAGGCAGCTTAGGTCTCTCCCAAGTCTAGTCACAAACACACCAAAAATCGATCAACCACCACACCTCCACCGTGGGTCACTCCACCCTGAGGTATTCTGTGTGTTTTGCAACCTCAGGTTCAAGAACCAGAAGAAAAAAAAATCTGTTGGTGTAAGAAAATCGCCGTGACATTTTCTTGCATCAACAATTATTAAAAAAAATTGTGATAAGTACTTATATGATCTCTTAAAATGTCATTTATCTTCTTATCATAATATTTGTAATAAATATACTAAATTAACAAAAACTACTCCTATATATATATATATATATAATATCACATCTTGATACGTAGATCTCACATTTGATCATTGTCGTAAACTCTTTATATTTATTCTAAAATCCTTGATTATATATGAAGAGCCTATAAGATTTCTTAATAGCGAAAAACTGAAAGAATTATATGTCCTAAAAGTCAATCATGATATGATTTGTGATTGTAAATTATGTAAACAAACTCTTGTAAGTCTTATGATTAACAAAATGAGTATTTTATTTTATATTCTCTTTTATCATTAATATATGTATAACTGTTTAATTTACATATAATGATAAAACCCATGAAATATATGTAATACATATTATTATGATGAATTCATATTTATGAGACTTTATGTTAGTAGTATCATTCCTAAATGTTTCTAATCGTATAACTATAAAGTGGTGTTTTTATAATACCGAAAATATTAGTATATCTACCCTTATTCTATGTGATATGGGGTAATCGATCTCATAGATTACTTATGTAAAGACACTAAAAGAAGTGTACAGGTGCTCATTGGTTGATTATAAGTTCACTTAACAAAATCGCATAAATTATCTAAATACTAATTACACTTAATCGTCAATTGGATATTCGTTATTGTAATGGTGTAAATAATTCTTACATTTTACAATATCATGGTTACCTTGTGAGTGAATTATCATACTTTAATACTACTCATAGTAAATCTGTATTTAGGCTTGATAGGTAGTTATTGGATGTGGTGAAACATTCGTGGAGTTATGTGAATGTTTGAGAAAAGATCTATTAACGTTAATATTTGAGATAGAATACTCTATGTAAATAATTCATATTAGACTCGTAAAATTCTCGATCAGGATTATATATTGTGTGTGACTGAAAAATGTGTTCTCAATAAAAATACACAATATAGTCATTATCTGTTATTTATTATATATAACATTGAATCCAATAGAGTTTGACGATTATAGTATATACTTGATTCAATTGGAACATTATGTGACAGAAAGATTGAATTACACAGTAACTGATGACAGAAAGGTTCATAATTAAAGTTTCATACTTCATCGTAATCCAGAAACTATATTACATTATTAGGTATTAATATTGGTATATAGATATATTTAATTAATCTTATTAAAGATTAATTAAGTAAAAGAATTAAAATATTTAATTTAGGATATAAAAAAAATTAAAAAAATTTAATTCGATTATATTATTTACTATCGATATTACGGTGAGCCTTGTTTATAATTAGCTCGATTTTTTTAATTATTTATATATTATTTTAATATATTAAATTAAGATAATTTAATTAATTAACCTGGTAACAAAATAAGTGATATATATTAATATTTTTATTATAATAAATAAAATATTGATAAATGATAAAATCTTGATCTTATACTTAATTTACGCATAGATGATAAATACACATTAGATGTGTATGATTTTTATCTCTTCATTTGATAATATAATATCTAAGAATTTAATTTAATTAAATATTAATAATTATATATAAAAATTTGAAAATGATGGCTAAATGGGTTTTCTTCTTCTCTTCACCGTGAACATCTTATGGCTGGAAAGTGAAAATGACATGTCAGTGCTTCAACTTCGAAATTCTTAAACACCCTCACGAATCTAAGAAATAAACTTCAAATTTAGTGAATTGCATTTGAACTCACTAACAAATGTTTAATTTGTATTGTAATTCAAATTCTAGAGGCCAGAATCACAAACCAAAGTCAACAATGTGATTGTATAACCAACTTTCATTGAAAATAATCAAATATCCTGATGCTATCCACAATCAAAAGAATTGGAAACTAATCATAAACGTCAATTCATCAAAGAGCAAAATTAATTAACACTTAAAAGCTAAGGCAATGGCATTTTCCAATTTCAAAAGAACTAAGATCGTTTTTTGAATTTAAATAAATGCTATAAAATCCCTCACCTTAACAAACGGACGACTCTCCGTAGTCCGTACCATTGAACCTCTCGAAGCCGACAAGAGCAATAAACCCGATGGCCTTAACCAAAAATGTAACAAATTTCGAGTTGGAACCTTCGAGACCGGACTGGAGTTCTACCAACCTGGAAGGAACGTCCAATTTGGAGTCGTGCACAAGGCTACAACGCTCGCGCATGGATTGGTCGACTACGGCGGGAGAACCGGAGTGAAAGCAGTGTAATTGCGTCTCTTCCGGGTTCTGAATCGGGTCCAAGGTTAGCCGGGGAGGATGGGACACTGGAGAAGATTGAAATTACAGCAAATTTTTGTAGGGAAGGTTGCATAGCAAACAGAGAGGGACTGAACTTGTACAGTGGCTACAGGACGCGAATGCAATGACCCAGGCCAGATCATGGGCACAACACAGTAACTCTGGAAATTCTTTCCCAAAGAGACATTAAAATTAATAATAAGATTAAGAATGATTTTTTTTTTTATGGGAGAAAATTTTACGTCCAGACACAATCCTAATTTTTTTTGACACTTTAATAAAATAAATTTTATGATAAAAATCGAATATAAAACATAAAGTCTACGTAGATTTAACCATCATTGTCAGACCACTTCAGAGAGAGTTTGAATAATGTTTTCTTATTAATACAAAAAATTTATGGCACAAAATATATTATTATGACTTAATTTATATTAGTTATTTATTATAGCATTTGAAATGTTTTAAGACAGAAGAAGTTAATCAATATAAAAGAAAATTATGAAAATAAAGTTTCTTAAAATTAATAATAAATTAGATTTAATTATTTTTCTAAATTCATGGTAGTTTGCAATACAGATTTAAGTGTTTACATAAACAAGAAACTCATTACATTATTATATGAACATTTAATCACATGACATAACATATTGTTACATATGTGTATATAAAATAAATCTGTAACAAGTTGAACCAGCAAATTTTAGATAAATATTAGGGTGGTTATATATTTAAAATATGAAATATTTAGTAATTATTTTTAAAGATATTGTGTAATTAGATATTTTCTTTTTAAATATATTTTTTTCCGAAAAAATGATTTTCAATTTTAAATATGAAATAAATAATTTCTCATCAACTTGTTAAATAATTTTAATTATCACGTAAAAAAAGTACGAAATAAATAAACAATATTTTAATTATTTTTTTTTATTTAACTCAATTTTTAAAAGGTCATATGTTTTTTTCGATGTAAGTAGTAGTCATCGTCAGAGAAGACCGACGACAGAACTTTCAATACGGCATCGTTCAGTCTCAGCTGTTCTAGTGTTCTTTCTCCTTCAACCCTGGTTTTGTGCTTCTGTAAAATTCTGAAACCTCTCTCTTATCAGAAGTTATCATCGTGTCGATGTCGCTCACAGGACTTGATGACGAAATCGTGAACAGCATGGCAATGGCCGCAATTTTCCCGGACTTTGTAAATTTTCTCTTCGTCCATCTTATGCTCGTAATCTTTTTCTGCTCACTGGAAAAAAAACATTCAAACGAACTACTATTAATTTTGCTATGCAACTATAATGGTTATGAGGTTGAAAAAAATTAATTAAATTTGAATAATTTCAGGGTGGGAAGATAAATTCACTTGACTTTCATCGGAAAGACGATTTGTTGGTGACGGCTAGCGACGATGACTCCGTGCGACTTTTTGATATTGCCAGTGCTAAGTAAGTAGGTCAATCTTTCTTCACAATTTTATAGTTCATTCTGAAGAGTGATTGATTTTAGACCTTAATTTACTTGTGACATTAGGTTCGTAATTAAATTGAGTTAGATAACGATATTAGTGTACATCGATTTCTATCTAATGAATATTCAGAATCTTCATATAAATGGATTTATTTTTTATAACTAGATTTAATAAAAAATTTCATTGCTTTGAAGTATAATTTAAGAATTTACTGTTTTAAGAGGCCGATTCAAAGGAATATTGATCTAGATGGGAATGTGGACAAGATTTAAAGATGAAGGAAAACAGTAGTGGCATTGTTTTTTTTTTTAAACATTTAATTTGATTATGCAAATGAACATTAGGTTGATCAAGACCACATTTCACAAGAAACATGGCGCTGATCGTGTTTGCTTTACCCATCATCCAAGCTCCGTTATTTGCTCAACAAAATACAATCTTGATTCTACCGGAGGTGTGTTTCACAATATCAAATATTCATTGTTGGAGAAATATACAGTATTCTATTTATTGGTGAAAAAATAGCAATATTCTCTTTTTAAAGTGAATAATTGAGACTTGATATCAGTGATTTTAATTGATGTTGATGCAATAATTATATCTCAATTTTCTTGACAGAATCTCTGCGGTATCTATCCATGTATGATAATCGAATTCTTCGCTACTTCAAAGGGCATAAGGAGAGGTTTGAATCTTGATTTGTTGGTGCCTTAGTATTTATATAACAGTTTAGTTGACAAAAAGAAGTAAACCTACGTCTATATTGTTATGAAGAAGATTCTACCTGAGTGACAATAAAAGAAAATGATCTTATGAAAACATACGGGGTGGAAGGTCACTTCTTAGACAATTTTTGTAAAGTTACAAGCTGAAGTTCTATATGCTATATGCTTGCATCATAGACATTTTCTTACTGACATACACAAAGGTCAATTCAGTGGTAATAAGGAGCATTGGGGTCCTCCCTCTAGAGGGTGTGCCAGGTTGGCCAATCTGTGTTTGAATCCTAGGGGTTGGCTGTGTGTATTTACTCTAGGTTTTTAGTTTAGAAGGCTTGAGGCTCTTGGGTGTTTGAGTCTAGTCCACCTACCTTGTGTAATTCAAAAGGCTCGGTGTTTGGGCCATGCCTGCTTACATTGTGTAGTTTATAAGTCTCAAGGCTCCTTAGAACCCTCTTTGTTTGGCTAATAGCCTTCCTATGATTCTGGAGTGGGGGTGGGTTTCAAAAAAATAATAATAATAATAAATAAAAAAGGAGCATTGGGGTGCTTCTTATGACCTTTTTCTCCCAGTCAATCTTAAAATGCAATCTTAAATATTATTATTACCATCAGTAAATTAATCCGTTTATATTAATCCTGCACAATTGTTATTCTGATTATTGTACTTTTATTTGATGCCGTAGGGTTGTTTCACTCTGTATGTCTCCGGTAAACGACAGCTTCATGTCTGGTTCTCTTGACCACAGTGTTAGAATATGGGATCTTCGTGTAAATGCTTGCCAGGTTGGTTTCTTGTCTCTCACGGATCTAATGCAGACTATAGAGTTCATCTAGAAATTGATCAGTATTGCATATAAAGAACAAAAAAGTCTGATCAATCTTGAATGAGTGGAGATGTGTCACCTCCTCTTGTCAATACTATAGAAAAATGGTAATTGGAATCAGTGGTTTTAAATCTGTTAGCTTGAAACGTATATACAATATTCTTTGTGTACAAGATACGAGTCAGTTTCTTCCCTAAGGCGTTATCAAGAGGCAGTTCAGTTATCACCCATATGATTATGATCATAATTTATTGTCAGCAATGGTGGCTTGCTGTAATTTGTATTTTCACTTTATTATACAAAATATGTTTTTTATACTTACTGCTGTAGTTTTCAGGGAATTCTACATCTACGAGGTAGACCTACGGTTGCTTATGACCAACAAGGCCTGGTCTTTGCGGTGGCAATGGAAGGGGGGGCTATCAAACTATTTGATTCACGTTCCTATGACAAGGTTCTTATATACAATGCATTTGGTTGTATTTTGGCTTGTATTATTGTGAATTTGATTCATTTCAACAACTGTAGGGTCCCTTTGATACCTTTTTAGTAGGTGGAGATACAGCTGAGGTTTGTGATATTAAATTTAGCAATGATGGTAAATCAATGCTGTTGACAACCACAAATAACAACATTTATGTTCTTGACGCATATGCAGGCGAGAAGGTTCGTTCTATCTATTTCAAAGAATTCTGACTCATGGTTCATATGAATAGTAGTTGTATGGTTGTATCTTCTTCTAAAGCCTGTCTGGAGTCCTCTGGAGGGTTCCTAAGCAAGCCCATCTATTCTGTTTTTTCCTTTGTTATATGCTTAGTATAGATATGATTTTAATAACTAGTTGTAAAACATTTATTTGTGCAGCGCTGTGGGTTCAGCTTGGAGCCATCTCCAAATACAACTATTGAGGCAACTTTTACACCGGATGGCCAGTATGTGGTATCGGGTATTATTCCGTGATATTGAATGTTTATTGTATTGCTAGTTAAAATAAATCTGGATTCTATATATAATTTCATATATTCCAAGCTTCAAATGGAATGCCATTCATTTGACTGATTGTTGTCCAAAGACTGATATGTATGGCGAATTAAATTACTTCTTTTTTTTTCATGCATTAGATGCCATAGATTGTATACTTTTATGTCAGTCAGTCATCAACTGGATTCATTTTTGTTTCCCAAGATAAGTTGATCAGCAATTGAATGCTAGTTGCAAGTTGCTTCCAGCCCTAGCAACTGGAAACTTTTTGCAGCCCTCGTGGATTTGAAGTTGAAATCCCCAACTGTAACTCAACAGATGACATAAGCAATCCAGA
The DNA here is from genome assembly GCA_035590515.1 of Trichilia minutiflora. Taxonomy (NCBI): domain Eukaryota; kingdom Viridiplantae; phylum Streptophyta; class Magnoliopsida; order Sapindales; family Meliaceae; genus Trichilia; species Trichilia minutiflora. Next base: position 7,193,081 of record JAVXUL010000001.1, on the reverse strand, counting down.
CTGGAATGATAGGAATTTTCATTCATTAAACTACTGTTGTCAATTCTGCTTAAGATTTTATAATATTGTGTTTGAATCACTAAGAATACTTTTTTATCAACTCAAGGATCGGGAGATGGAACCTTGCATGCCTGGAATATCAACATGCGAAATGAGGTGTCAATCTTCTTTCCTGTTGAAAAGCTTTTTTTTTTTTTTTTAAATACTACTTGTGAATTTATTGAAATCATTCTTATTTAAAAAAAGGTATTATAATAGATTGCTTGTCTCACTGTTAAAATGGTTATTTGTTGGAAGGTGGCATGTTGGAATGGGAACATAGGAGTTGTCTCGTGCTTGAAGTGGGCTCCTCGGCGGGCCATGTTTGTTGCTGCTGCTACTACAGTTCTCTCGTTCTGGATACCCAACCCTTCTTCAAATTCAACTGATGATCCACCAGTTCCTATGGACGCTCAAGCAGCAGCCGTAAAATCCGATCAATTGTGATGTACCATTGTTATTGTAATGTCCGCCTTTAAAACCATTTTGATACACTTTTGTTAAATTGAGAAAAAAATTTATTGTATTTGCTTTTTCCATTCTGGATAGTGGAACGGCAAAAGGGAAAATATGAAATAGCAGTGGGGGGTTTGCTTTGTTCTCCACCAACGAAAAAATGTTTCATCAGGATTCATGCAAGACAAGCAAATTTGATAATGGAATTGTAAATTTTAACTCAAATTAAAAGAGAAAAAAAATAGAAATGAACAGAGCCAGCAAAGCACATAAAGAAAATAGGATAGAACACATAACACTACACATTCAAATTTTAACAATGTTGCCCACATTCCACAATACATGAAGAAAAATCAAATACCCACATTCCACAGCCGAGCCAAGAGCAAAAGTCTTTCGTTTCCAAACAGACACCTGCAACTACGTGCAAAAATTTAAAAACCTACAAACCCAACATTAGAACCCTGAAAAGAAACAAACATTACTTCCCTTCCTTTGATTTTTGAAGCTTAGATCAAAATTTTACGTCCTCCCGGTCTTTACTTCTTGGGGACATTCTTTCTCCTACGCAGGGATACCTCTCCTGGTCTGGATCTCCCGCCCAGTTTCTTTAGTCTTCTCTCCCACATTTTCCTCCATTCCTGCCAAATGCCTCTTTGCTTGGTCTGCCGCCCAGGAGAGTGCCGACAAGGCAGTAAGCCCGAAAGCCCCTGAGCTAAAAAAGCCAGTGATTGCAAGCCCAACAACAAACGCAGCTGGGACAAGAACTGGACTGAAGATGATGAAAAGAGGTGTTGCCACCAAAATGCCGCCAATAGTGCCAGCCAGCGTGATGCTAGCCAGTGCAAGGAAGGTTCCGCCAACAGGTAGAAGCGTAATAACTGCAAGAACTTTGCTTGCGGAAGGGCCACTCTGTAGCGTAAGCAGCTTGCCAACGGCATAGCAACGGTTTTGTGGGTGAACTTGAACTTGGTGTGCCTGAGGACGCTCAGCCATTTATGACTTTAATTCAAAAGAGCTTATACAAAGAGACGTAAGAACTAAGAAGAGCCCCCGGGCATCTAAGGGGAAAGAGACGTGAATAAGAAAAATGAATTGGGTTTATTTTTGGGAAATAACCAAATCTGACTACTGTTTATTACCTACAATCAAATTTAACCACTGTTCATAATTTTAATTGAATATAATCCCAAAAACAGTGAATTATAAAAAAAGCATCAAATTTTGAATTCTGTGCTACAGTATTCAAAATCACTATAGTTACAGTACTTTCGGGTACTGTAGCGGCAGAAAATTTTTTTTTTTTTTAATTTTATACTGATACAGTGCACCCGAGCGTGTCTGTTATAGTGCACGCTCGGGATTGCTACAGTGCACGCTCGGGGTGCACTGTAGCAGTATAAAATTTAAAAAAAAAAATTTATATTAGTAAATTATTTTTCTTTAATAATATTATATAATAAAAATTATTTATAATTTTTTTTAAAAATAAATTTAATAAAATAATAGATAAAAATAATATTAATTATTTACAAATTCTAATTTTAAATTAAATTATTATAATAAATAATATTAATTATTTAATATTATTTAAATATTTAATTAATATAGTAACATCTAATATAAATAATTAATATTATTTTATTTAAAATTTTATTAATTTTATTATTAATTTATAAATTTTATAAATAATATTTAATTAAATATTATTAAATAATTTTTAATATTTTTAAATTATACATTATATAATAACATTAAATATATTTTTTAATTAAATATTATTATATATTATGTAATAATATTAAATAGAATATTTTTAATAAATATTAAAAAACAAAAAAATTAAAATAACTATTTAATGTTATTTAAAATATTTAATTAAATATTATTATATATTATATAATCATAGTAAATAAATTTTTTTATAAATATTTGAATAAAAATAAAATATATTTAGATGATATATTATTTAATATATAATTAATTAATAAAAATTAATATATTATTATTTTTAACTAATTAATATTATATAATTGTGAGTCCCGTGCGCATATCTCAAGGGTATAACGGTCATTTTATATTTTTACTATTCGTGCATTTGTATCCATCTCATATCTCATGTGCGTGGGAGCGTGTTTTCGTAACTTAGATTGAGAATTTCATTGAGTAAGATAGAGTTTTGGGGTTGTAAATGTAGGGACCTCAACGTAATTAAAAGTATGTTTTATTTTGAGTGAAACCCAAATGATATTTTCCAAATTTGGAGAGCATTTAAGTAAAAATTCGAATTTTGACGGGTTCGGTCGACCGAATGGATGATTCTTTTGACCGACATTTTGAGGACTCTCTGAAAAATTTGTGGCATTAGATTCGTTCAAACGAATAGGGGGATTCATTCGACCGAATGGATGATTCGTTCGACCGAAGTGTTGATTCGTTCTGTCGAACATCATTTCGTTCGACTGGCAATTTGGGAGCTCTCTGACTTCTGTAGACGCTGAAGGCTTCGTTCGAACGAACTAATATTCGTTTGACCGAATCAGCGTGAATTGATGATTTTACCCTCTTCTAGAAGCTTCTCCCTTAAAAAAACTTAAGGGCAAATTGATAATTTCATCATTTTTCTATAAATAGGGGTCAGAGGGTCAAATTTGTAGGGTTTTCTCCTACTTTTTCTCTTTTTCTCTCTTCTCTTCCTCTCCTCTCACGTTCTCTCTATCTCTCTCTCTAACTTTGCCACATTTATCCAATTTTCGATTTCTCTTCACCAACGACTTACATTTCACGTGTATAACACACTGGGAGCATCAATTTGGTTGTAGAGACGTGGATTTGCGAAAGAGAAGTTAGGGTTCCGGGAGAGAAATTGGGGGTTTTCTAGTTAGAGGTGAAATCAGAGCAAACCAACCATACCACAAGGTTCGTAGCTTCGATTCTAACTCGTCTGTGTGTTCATTTCGTCATTTTAAGCATTTTGATTCGATGGGTTTTCGTATCGATTTTCTTAGATTTATCACTTAAATCTTAGTTTTAATGCGCAATGTGGGTTGTAGAGGAGTCGTAGAAGTCGTAGGAAGCTAGAAATATGATTTCAGAGATTTTGGGTAAATATGAACAGTAATTCCGATTATTGTTCCGACGAAGGCATGGGATCCACTAGTCAAAATCACGTAGATTAGTCGAAATGAGTTAGTCTAGACACAATGTGGGTTCGTAGCGATAATAATTTGGTAATTCGAGGTCTAGCGAGGATTTTAGGTGTTTGCAGATAATAGTTCGACGTTAGAAATCCGGGATTAGCACGCACTTCATGCATTTGAATTTAAGTGCATATTGGAATGTATATTGATAGTGTTCTATGTATGTGGTTAGGCGACGGTTCGAGGTTGAAGTACTCGCGTGGTTCGTCGAAGAATGAGGGGAACTAGGGAATGTATACCCTCCCTACGCTGTGAGTGGACTGTTTTCTACTTGATTACTTTATTTCAACTTATTATTATAATTTCGAGGAAAAACATGTATGCATAAATGATTTTTATTTACAAACTTTCGATATAACACCCGTGTATGTACCTTAAGGGCATATTTGTAACTTCACCGTATTTTTTATTCATACTTTTGCTTCCATCGTGCATAATGGTAGCTTGTCCGTATATTTTTGGATATATTTGGCATTTTGGTTGATTAAGAAGCGTTTATGTGAGTGTACGTTGGGACCTCGTTTGTAAATTTTCGGTTTTGGAAGGGACTTAAGTGGCAAAGTCCATTTTTGACAAATTTGATCGACCGAATGGGTAGCTCGTTCGACCGATGTTGTGGCTTCAGATTCGTTCGAACGAATAGGGGATTTGTTCGACCAAATTGGGAATTCGTTCGGTTGAACATCGATTTATTCGACCGATAATTTGCAAGCTCTCTGAGTATTATTCACACCGAGGGATTCGACTGACCGAAATGCTATTCGTTTGATCGAAGGGGTAGTTCGATTGATCGAATCTTCGATTCGTTCGACCGAATCGGTGCGAAATGATGAAAATGCCCTCTTCTAGAAGCTTCCTCCTTAAGAAAACTTAAGGGCAAAATGGTAATTTCATTCTTTTTCTATAAATAGGGGTCCTAGGGTCGAAATTTCAGCTTTGGCTTTCTCTTTTCTTCTTCTTCTTCATCTCCCATGGTCTTTCCATCTCTCTCTTTAGACTTTGCACGATTTTGATCCAAATCTCGATTTCTCTTCGCAGACGAGCTACATTCCACGCGTCTATCGTGCTGGAAGCATTAATTTGGTATTGGGAACGCAACATTGGGTTTGGAGAGCCAGGGTTTCGAAGTTGAATTTGGGGCTTTTCGTGTTAGAGGCAAAATCGGAGCAAATCGACCACACCACGAGGTTCGTAGCTTCGATTCTAACATGTCTGTATGTTTATTTTGCTGTTTTAAGCATTTTTATTCATATGGGTTTCGTATTATTTTTAGTAGATTTAACGCCCAATTCTTAGATTCTACGCGTAATATGACTTATAACGAAGTCGTAGAAAGTTAGAAATATAATTTTAAAGATTTTGGGTATGCGTGAACAATAACTCTGATTACTGTTTCGACGAAAAGATGAGGCCCACAAGTCAAAATCACGTATATTAATCGAAATGAGTCCTCTTAACCATAATATGGGTCTATGTCGACGATAATTGAGTAATTTGGCGTATAATGGAAATTTTAGGAACGTTGCAAAATAGTTCGCATATTAGAAACCCGGATACAACGTGCATTTCATGCATTCGAGTATAGACGCATTGAGCGTGTAATTAATGATATTGTTATGTGTGTGTATAGGCGACGGTTTGAGATCGAGATATTCACGTGAGTCGTCGAAGAACGAGGGAAACTAGAGAGTGTGTACCCTCCCTATACAGTGAGTGGATTTATTTCTTTTAATTGGCTATATTTCTTGTATCTTTTTAATTGATTTTTAAACTTATTTTCGACCTTAGGGTGATAAAAAACTTTTATATTGAATTCACATGTGGCGGAGTTGGATTTTATTGTGTGATGGTCGGGAGGGCCCCTTGTTTGTGCTAGAATAAACTCTTTATGAAATGTTTTTATGAATTCCATGTTTTGATTTTGATGATGATTATGATGATATGGCCTTTGTGCCATTTTATTGCTTATGATGATGATACGGCCTGAGGGCCTAGTTTATGATCATGTGCATTGGTGATAACGGCCCCGAGTACCAGTTTACTGTAGCTACAGGCTGGTAGCCTGGGATAGTGTTCACTGGGATGTGGACCCCCAGGTGAGTGTATAGTAGTAGCTTAGGGTTGACCTGGGATAGAGGTCACCTAGGTGAGTGGAGGTTACATAGGTGGACCATTATGTGATTATGGTTGCTGTGGTGTTATGATATTGTGTTGGGATTTGTTCACCTATGAGTCTCGTCGAGTTAGTTACGGATGTCACCCCGTGACAGCTCGAGGCAAACGTCAGTGATGGGCACTTTTTCTGATAAAGCTTCATATTTTATAATTTTTGCATTTTAAACCCTTTTTCTTTAAATAACATGTGTTCTTGTATACAAAACCCACTGACGACCTCGAAACACCCATGGTTAGGGTAGTTGCTGGGAAAAGAGCCAGTCCAATGATTTTATAATACGGTTTTGGAAACTTTATTTAAATGTATATACGTATTCACTGCACAGTTTCTGATTATGTTTTATTACATTCAGTCACTGAGTATATTCCCGTATACTCATCCCCCTCACTTCTCAATTTCAAGGATAAGCGCTAGGTCGAGATTTAGTGGTGGTGGTTGCTTCGGATTGAAGGCTCAGGTATAGCCAGATCGACTCACTTGATAGAGTCCTTAATCCACAGGTAGCTATTGTACTTTTCCTTGTTTGTGAACATTTTATGAATAAGAATAAGATGTGTAATAAATATTTTAAATTTGTTTTGGGGACGGATTGACCCCCATGGATTTTATTCAGGATGAATGTTTTATCTATTTTGTGCACATTGAATATATTTGAAGTGTTTGAGATCTTGTTTATACATATTTGGAGTTTGGGTGTTAGACTGGTCTGTTTTGAAAACAGGTTTTGCGAATGCCTTACAGGCCTACAGGGGGTATTCTGTGTGATTGGGTGCACCCTGGAGGTCTGTGACACCTGTCACAGGTGGGTCCCACGGGTTAGGGTGTGACAGAATAGTTGGTATCAGAGCTTTTGGTTCAAAAACGGTTTTTGAAAACACCCAAACTTGGTTTTAAACCTGATTTGAAATCTGTGTTTGATTTTATTGTTTTAAAAATCCAGTGGACTAAGTGAGTCAAGTCAAGCACCACCACCATGTTAAATGTGTTGTTAAACTTCTGTGTTCTTTTGTAGTAATCATGTCGTTGAGATCTAGGCGAGGTCGTGGTAGACCACAAAGGGAGGTAGTGCCCGATGTCGATGAAGAGGCTACGTCGAATATGCCTCAGCCAGAGCCCGAGGAACAGCACGAACCTCCTCCGTCTCAACATCAGCAGCCGGGTATGGGGATGCCTCCGAATATGACTCCTGAGCAATGGATGGTATTTATGGCCTATTGCAATACTCAAGCTGCGGAAGCATCTGGATCAACTCCGAAATTGTCCAAATTGATTAAGGAAGTGCGACAGTTGGGAAGTGTGCCTTTTGAGGGTACTACGGATGCGGCGGAAGCCAACAGGTGGTTCAGAAAGCTGGATGGTGATTTGACTGATATGGAGCTAGAGGACAGATATAAATTAAAGGTGGCTGTCAGACTATGGGAGGGT
>JAVXUL010000001.1:7162946-7185685 GCA_035590515.1 Trichilia minutiflora | reverse complement strand
TTTGCTCGATGCATCGATTTCAGAACTGGTTATATGGACCTCTTTGCCCGATGTTCAGATTTTGGGCTCGATCGTATGGACCTTTGCCCGATGTACGGATTTTGGGACTGGTTATATGGACCTTTGCCCGATGTTCAAATTTTGAGCCCGATTGTATGGATTTCGGGCACCTAATGCACGGATTTCGGGCCAACTACTATTTTTGAGACCACGTCGTCCCTGATCCGAGACATCTGAGATGAGAGATGATCGGTATCTACAGTATTATGGTATATGCACTTGATTCTGAGCTCTCAGCTCGATGTTGAGCTTACGCTCTCGATGTTTTCGAGCTTTTTAGCTCGATATCAAGCACTTCGCTCGATGATTCTGAGCTCTATTAGCTCGATGCCGAGTTTACGCGCTCGATATTTTTGGGTTTTTTAGTTCGATGCCGAGCGCTTCGCTTGATGATATCGAGCTCTCTCAGCTCTTTAGCTCGATGTTTTCGATGTAAAGAGCTCGATATTATCGAGTGAAGTGCTGGCATCAACCATGATTCCGAGCTCTTTAGCTCGATGTCGAGCTTATACGTTCGATGGTTCTCTGCTCTCTTGTTCATGTTACCGGGCTTGTTTGTCTAATACCGAGCTTATACGCTCGATGATTTAGAACTTTTCTGCTCTATATTTTCGAGCTTATTAGCTCGATACCGAGCGCTTCGCTCTATGATTTCGAGCTCTCTCAGCTCGATGCTGAGCTTATGTGCTCGATGATTTCAAACTCTTTTAGCTCGATGCCGAGCTTACGCGCTCGATGATTCAGAGCTCTTCTGCTACATATTTTCGAGCTTATTAGCTCAATGTTGAGCGTTTCGCTCGATGATTCCAAGCTCTTTTAGCTCGATGCCGTGCTTACATGCTCGATGATTCGGAGCTCTCTCGCTCTATGTTATCGAGCTTATTTGCTCGAGTCTGAGCCTACGAGCTTGATGATTCTGATTTTATCCACTCCATATTTCCGAGCTCTCTCAGCTCGATATCGAGCTTACGCACTCGATGATTTTGGACTTTCTTACTTCATGATATCGAGCTTACGAGCTCGATGATTCTGGTTTTATCCATTCTATGTTTTGGAGCTCTCTCAGCTCGATGTCGTGCTTACGTGCTTGATGATTTTGGACTCTCTCACTCATGGTATTGAGCTTACGCGCTCGATGATTTTGGATTTTCTTACTTCAGGGTATCGAGCTTACGCGCTCGATGATTTTGATTTCGCCCACTCTATATTATTGAGTAGATTCGTTTGATCCCGAGCTTACGCGCTCGATGATTCTCTGCTTTTTCCTTCGATGATGCCTAGATCTTGTATAGAGCATCTGTTCCTATGAGAGGCCTATATAAACTGTAATTTTCAATAAAATTATATTTTTACTGAAAACTGGGGGGTTTAGTATTGGGGGATTTTAGTGTGGCCTAGCCCACGGGCCCAAACCCGTCTCCAAGTCTTTGTCCAGACTCATCATACAGAGGTGCTGTTCTCTGAATGGGCTCGTTGACACGACGTCGTCTCAAGAGCTATCAGCACTATACAGAAAGCAACAAGATTGTCTCGGGCAGTGAGCCCAAGTCCATTAATCGGGTAGATTCCTTCGGGTCATTCTTGGTTAATCTAAAAACGGATAGTAGTTGTTCAATGGCGAATCTTCTAGACCTTGTCTCGGGGTCTTGGGGTGACGTGACAGGGGCATCATTACAGTGGAGCCCTACGTATTTAATACAACCATCTTATGCTTCTTTAGGGCTATAATACTGTCACTCTAACCAGCTCACCATCTTCTCTATAATATCATCATCCCTCTTCCAAAATAAGAACTATATGTGATTTGATTCTTCCACCAAAAAAGAAGAAGAGAGAGAACAGAAAGAACTAGAAAGAAAAGAATCGAAAGAGCTAGAAAAGAGAAAATAAGAAAAAAAAAAGGGATATATAAATAATTTAGAAGAGATCTAAGTCTAATAATAAATACACAAAATATCGTCGATCAATCAACCACATCATCACCGCGAATCACTTAACGAGTTAGTGATGTAAGAAAATCACCGCACACTTTCTTGCAATTTTTCCAGACTATGTAAATCTTCTCTTAGTCCCTCTCATGCTCCTAATACTTTTCAGCTCACTGGAAAAACATACAAATTAACTACTCTTGATTTTACCATGCAACTATAATGGTTATGTAGTTGAAAAAAAATTTAATTAAACTTCAACTGTTTCGGGGTGGGAAGATACATTCACTTGACTTTCATCGTAAAGACGATTTGTTGGTGACGGCTAGCGACGATTTCTCCGTGCGATTTTATGATATTGCCAGTGCTAAGTGAGTAGTTCAATCTTTCTTGGAAATTTTATAGTTCATACTGAAGGGCTGATTTTGGACCCTAATTTACCTGTGACATAACGGTAGTTATTAGTTTAAGATTGTGTTAGATAACGAAATTAGTGTAAATCGATTTCATTCTAATGCATATTCAGAATTTTCATGTAAATGGATTTATTTTCTGCTAATTAGATCTAATAAGATACTTAATTACTTTGAAGTATAATTGAAGGATGGTACTGTTTGAGAGGTTGATTCAAAGGAATATTGATCTAGATGGGAATTTGAACAAGATATAAAGATGCAGGAAAACAGTAGTGGCATTGATTTTATTTTTTAATATTTAATTTGATTCTGTAAATGAACATTAGGTTGATCAAGACCACATATCATAAGAAACATGCTCATCTTGTTTGCTCTACCCATCACCGGAGCTCGGTAATTTGCTCAACAAAATACAGTCTTGATTCTACTGGAGTTGTGTTTCACAATATCAAATATTTATTGTTGGAAAAATGAATAATATTCTGTTTATTGGTGGAAAAATAGTATATTCTCTTTTTTAAACTGAATAATTGAGACCTGATATCAGTGATTTGAATCGGTGTTGATGCAATATTTATATATCAATATCAATATAAATATTTTTGCGGTATCTATCCATGTTTGATAATCGAATTCTTCCCTACTTCAAAGGGCATAAGGAGAGGTTTGAATCACGACTTCTTGGTGCATTAGTATTAATAATAGTTTAGTTTAAAAAAGAGTAAACCTGCGTCTATATGGTTATGAAGAAGGTTCTATATAACGATAAAAGAAAATGATCCGGTGAAAGCATATGCGTGCAAAGTCTCTTCCTAGACAACCTGTGTAAAGTTACAAGCTTAAGTTCTCAAGACTTCTTGGTGAGTTAGTATTAATAACAGTTTAGCTGAAAAAAAGGAAGTAAACCTACATCTATATGGTTATGAAAGAAAAGGAAGTAAACCTACACCTATATGTTTATGAAAGAAGGTTCTATATAACAATAAAAGAAAATGATCCAGTGAAAGCATATGCGTGGAGAATTTCTTCCTAGGCAACCTGTCTAAAGTTACATGCTTAAATTCTCACGACTTCTTGGTGAGTTAGTATTAATAACAGTCTAGCTGAAAAAAAGAAGTAAACCTACGTCTATATGGTTATGAAGAAGGTTCTATATAACAATAAAAGAAAATGATCTGGTGAAAGCATATGAGTGGAAAGTCAATTCTTAGGCAACCTGTGTAAAGTTACAAGCTTAAGTTCTATCTGTTGTATGCTTGCATCATAGACGTTTTCAAATTGGCACACACGTAAGTCAATTCACTGGTAATACAGATCAATGGGGTGCTTTTATAACTTATTTCTCCGAGCAATCTTAAAATGCTATCTTAATACTATTATTACCATTAGTAGACTAATCCATTTATATTCATTCTGCACATTTGTTATTCTGATTATTGTACACTTATTTGATGCTGTAGGGTGGTTTCCCTCTTCGTGTCTCCAGTAAACCACAGCTTCATGTCTATTTCTCTTGACCACAGTGTTAGAATATGGGACCTTTGTGTAAATGCTTCCCAGATTGGTTTCTTGTCTCTTATGAATCTGATGCAAACTATGGAGTTCATCTAGAAATTGATCAACAATGAGAAAAACAGTCTGATCAATCTTGAATGAGTGGAGATATGTTACCTCCTTTTGTCAATACTATAGATTAATGGTAATTAGGATCAATGGTTTTAATCTGTTAGCTTGAAATCTATACAATATTCTTTGTATATAAGATACAAATAAGTTCCTTCCCTGCAACAGTGGCTTGCTGTAATTTGTATTTTCACTTAATTATACAAAATGTGTCATTTAAACTTACTGCTATATTTTCAGGGAATTCTACATCTTGCGGTAGACCTATAGTTGCATATGACCAACAAGGCTTGGTCTTTGCAGTGGCAATGGAAGGGGATGCTATGACCAAAATGCGTGATTTAAACTTACTGCCATATTTTCAGGGAATTCTACGTCTTGCAGTAGACCTATAGTTGCATATGACCAACAAGGCTTGGTCTTTGCGGTGGCAATGGAAGCGGGTGCTATAAAACTATTTGGTTCGCGTTCCTATGACAAGGCTCTTACCTACAATGCACTTAGTTGTATTTTGGCTTTTGTTATTGTGAATTTGACTCATTTCAACAACTGTAGGGTCCCTTTGACATCTTTTTAGTAGACGGAGATACAGCAGAGGTTTGTGGTATTAAATTTAACAATGATGGTAAATCCATGCTCTTGACAACGATGAATAACAACATTTATTTTCTTGATGCATATACTGGAGAGAAGGTTCGTCTATCTATTTCAAAGAATTTGACTTATGGTTCATATGAATAATAGTTGTTTGGTTTTACCTTCTTCTAAATTCTGTCTGGAGTCCTATGGAGCGTTTCTAAGCAACCCCACAGATCCTTTTTTTTAAAATCCTTTATCATATGCTTAGTAGGGATATGGCTTTAATAACTAGTTGTAAAACATTGTTGGTGGAGCACTGTGGGGGAGCTGCTCCAAATACAACTATTGAGGGAATTTTTATAACGGACGGCCAGTATGTGGTATCAGGTATAATTCAGCAATATTGAATGTTTATTATATTGCTATTTAAAAATAAATCTAGCTTCTAGAATATGACTTTTTAAGTTCCAAGCTTCAAATGGGAATGCCATTCATTTGGGTTATTGTATGACGAAACTACTGATATATTTGACGAATGAAATTGTCTTTTTTTTTTTCATGCATTAGATGCCATAGACTGTATGCTTTTATATCAATCATTCATCAACTAAATTCATTTTCGTTTCCCAATATAAGTTGATCAGCAATTGAATGATAGTTGCAAATTGCTTCCAAACCTAACCATCGGAAACTTTTTGCAGCCATCATAGTGGATTTGAAGTCCAACTGTAAACCAAGTTTAGGTAACAAGATCACTAGATTGATCCCTAACTGAAACACAACAGATAACACACGCAATCCAAGCTGGAATGATAGGAATTTTTAGTCATTAAACTACAATTCTCAATCCTGCTTAAGATTTTCTAATGTTGTGTTTGAATCACTAAGAATACTCTTTCAAGCTGCATAAGGATCGGGAGATATGGAACCTTGCATGCCTGGAATATCAACGTGCGAAATGATGTATCCATCTTCTTTCCTGTTGAAGAGCCTATTGTTTTTAAATAGTACTTGTGAATTCATTGAAATCGTTCCTATTTATAAAAGTTATAATTGATTTTTTGTCTCCACTGTTAAAATGGTTATAGTTGGCAGGTGGCGTGTTGGAATGGAAGCGTAGTTGTGTCGTGCTTGAAGGCGGCTCCTCGTGTGGCCATGTTTGTTGCTGCTGCTTCAGTTCTCTCGTTCTGGATACCCAACCCTTCTTCAAATTCAACTGATGATTCATCAACTCCCATGGACGTCAAGCAGCGGATCCGACCAATTGCGATGTACTATTACATTGTAATGTCCGCCCTTGAAATAATTTTGATACACTCGTGATAAACTGAGGGAGAAATTTTCTTTTATTTGTGTTTTTCATTCTGGCCTTCACGGAGAGGAACGGCAAAAGGGAAAATAAGAAATAGCAAGTGTGAGCCGGCAAATGTTTCCTAAGGATTCATACAAGACCAGCAAAGTTGATAATGGAATTGTAAATTTTAACTCAAATTAAAAGAGACAAAAAAAATAGAAATGAACACATACAGCAGAGCACATAAAGAAAATAGGATAGAACACATAACACTACATATTCAAATTCTAACTTTGTAACCAACAATACATGAAGAAAAAAGACAAATGCCCGCATTCTACGGACGAGCCGAGAGGAAAACTCTTCCATCTCCAAGAGACACCTGGCACTGCATACAGAAACTTAAACTCTGCACACCCAACTTTAAAGCCCCGAAAAGAGCCAAACATTATTTCCTTTACTTCATTTTTAAAGCTTAGAACAACAACTTTACGTCCTCCCTGTCTTTGGTACTTGGGGACCTTCCTTCTCCTCCGCTGTGGTCGCTCTCCTGCTCTGGATTTCCTGCCCAGATTTCTGGATCTCCTGCCCAGTTTCCTTAGCCTTCTGTCCCATGTATTCCATCGTTCCCGCCAAACGCCTCTTTGCTTGGTCCGCCATCTCTGGCGACTTTTGCCGTAAGCTGTTGATGACCCAGGAGAGTGATGACAAGGCAGTAAGCCCGAAAGCTCCCGATATAAAAAAGCCAGTGATTGCAAGCCCAACAACAAGAGCAGCTGGGATAAGGACTGGACTGAAGATGATGAAAAGAGGTATTGCCACCAAAAGCCCGATAACAGTGCCAGCCAGCGTGAAGCCAGCCAGTGCAAGCAAGGTTCCACCAACAGGTAAAATGATAATAACTGCAAGAACATGGCTTGCGGACGGTCCTCTCTGCTGCGTAAGTGACTTGGCACCAGCATCATAACGGTATTGTGGGTGGACTTGAACTTGGTGTGGCTGAGGACGGTCAGCCATTTATGACTTAAAAGTACTTCTACAAAAAAGAAACGAGAGCAGCTGCTGGGTTTGTAAGAGGAAATAGAGATGTGAATAAGAGAAATGAATTGGAGTTATTTTTTATAGCGTGGTGGGAGTTTCAAAATGGTGACACTTAAAGTTGGATGGGTGACTAAAGGCTTTGCATGAGAAACAAGTTTCTTTCAAGTTATTAGACATACAAACAAAGAAGCCGAAATTTTACAAATGAGGTGGCTTTTGAGAAGACGACTTCATTGCCACATTGCTGTAGTGGTTCATATTGCTGTGTTGTGCATTTTACCTAAAAACATGTCGGCATTTTGGGCCCCGGGGTGTGTGACTCAATGATAAGGGCTTGGGGTTGTCTGCACTCTTGAGTTCAAATCTGCAAATCTTGGATACTGAATCAGTTCGAATCTAAACTGATTCACATATTATTTATAAGAGTTTTAAATAATTAGGGTTTTACCGTTTATTTGATACTATCGACCTAGATAGTTATCGGTCTGTTTGTTAATTTATGGGTATCTTTTGATTTAGGGTCTGGTCCATCCCTATAACATTGTTTTCGGATAATCAAAGACCTGAGTCACCCGTGATGAATTCCAAAACACGAATCCCGTGCTGTTGGCTGATGAACGGAGGTTTCCGTCTCAAAAAAAAAAAAATATCGGCATTTTGGACTCATCTTATCATCAACAAAGAATCACTTCTTCTAGGACTTCCTAGTTCCGACTTTCTACCCTGTTGAAATTTCAAATGAAACAAGGACAACAATTTGCAAGCCCCTCCACCTTACAATGTGCACCACAAAACTTAATATTGGAAAAATAAATAACAATAATAATAATCTATCCTTTCCTCATCGTTTCCTTAGACAGCTTATATTTAATTTTAGAATTGATTTTTCTTTTATGTTTATTTGATTTTAACCAAAATAAAACAAAATACCTAAACTTTAATTGAATCCAACTCTAAGATTTGCAGACTAACAGGAATTCAGGTATCTAATTAGATGTTTGCTCATCTACATCCAACCCAGTACAGCTTCTTGATAATTAAGAGTTAGTGACACTTGTCAAACCCTGTGTATTATCCATTTTCCTTAAAAGATCTCTCTTAAACCAAAACTACGGTCCATCCAACCCAGGAATTCAGCTTCTTGATAATTTAGAATTGATAACGGTCCATTCTTTCAGTAAAAAGTCGTAATGCTTTAATCTTAAACATTATCATAAAGTCATTAATTCTTAAATTTTGTTGCTACATAAAAGTGGTTATTGGCTTTAATAACTTTGGAGCAAATTTTTATACATGCAAAAAAAGAATTCCCGTAGGCATCAATTTAAACAATTAAAATTGATAATTTATATCGATTTAAAAAATTTTTAAAATTAATTTATAAATTAATATTTTTAAATTACTATTTATAATTTAGATTTTAGATTAAATCAATTTCAAATTGTAAAAGATTTTTATTATTATTTATTTATTATCTTAAATTATATATGACTCTTTTTATCTTTTCACTTGATAACAAATAAAAAAATTATTTATGAAGAAATTAAAAAAAATATTATTTATAAAATTTTATTGAAATTGACATAAGATTATAAAATTGATAATAATTAATTATTATATAGTTATTTTTATGATATAATTAAATTATTTTAAACTGTATTTTATAATTTCAAATTTATCTGAATTTTAAATTATAATATTTAAATTAATTTAAAATTTTATTTTACACTAAACACCCCTTCCAAAAAAAGTGAGTTTATAAAAAAATATGAAATGGCACCGTAAAGCCGGCTGAGAGTCTGTATTGCAGATTGGCAAGAGACCCCAAGATCTTATGGGCCTTTACAGAAGTCCCATAATATGGGAGTGGTGTTCATAGAAATGGACAAGGATGTATTGGAAGAGATTCAAAATGGCCTAAACAAACCGGCCCACTAACCCATGCAAAATAGCAAATTTTTTCCAGTTTAATTAGCAGTATCTTAGATAAATTTAAATAATAATGTTTGGTGATTTGAAAAAATAATAAATTAATGATAAAAAAATGTAAGTGATATTTTCTTTTTATCTGAATGATCTATGTGAACCAAAAAGAAAATTCGAAAATCTTTGGAAACGTAAATGATAATTCCCTTGGTAAAAAAGAAAGAAAAGAAAACAACCAAAGTCGTTATGCCTAGGCTAGGGTATATAGGGACAAACCCATGAGATGCAATGCTGAAGGTTTGTTCTCTTTTCATTTCGTATTAGATGAGATTTTAGGATCCTCTGTTCACAAAACATGTGGTAAGGCCCACCGGACATCGGAGGAACTTGTAAACAAATAAATCAAATCAAATCAAATCAAATCAATCAATCAATCAAACTCAGATGCAATTGCAATTACAACTTTTGGAATAGAGCTGTCTTCGGCTTTAGACCTCTCGGGCTATTTGATTCCCCTTGTTTGGGCGGTTGGTATGGCCCATCAACTTGAAAAAATGTTGAAAAATGACCTATTCTCGAATGGTTGATTTGGGTCCATTGATTATGACCTTCGTGCTGTTTCGTGCGCATGCTTGTTTTTATGGCATTGCATGTCGGGAGAGACATTTTGGATTTCTTTGATGCAATTCATCTATCAGCTTAAAATCAAATCATACTTCTACTCTATTGATTTGTGAATGAAACTATACCCGCTATATAAAGATTGAGATTAATCGTATTTGAATCCCAAATTCCGTTGATACGTCACACCTTGGCAACTTTGATGCCCCCTTTAAGACAATTGTTTATTATTATTTTAGGGTTTCTCAAAGAATCCATTATCTAAATGTGCGTGGTCGGTTTAATATGCTCTTGCAAAAGTAATGGATAACAAGTGGAATCATTAGGTCAGATCCTTCAATTGAATTCAATTCTTACATTTCAGGAAAAATACGTCTAGCTATTTGTGTGATGAGATTGAGAAATACCACACTACTCTTATTTTGCATCAATTGAGAATTCCTTTGATTACCCTACTGAAGCTTACAATCTTGTTGAATGAAGGTTAAACTTTTACATCAAATATGTTCTCCATTCTTTGTGTAGTTCAGTGAGTGTGATACAGAGCTAGCATACAAAGGAATGGTGAAAAGTGAAGGATAGAAATAATTTAGGGAAGACAAAGGTGAAAAATCCAAACTAAGATTCGCATGCAATTTACTATTCTGCAGCAGCACGTACCTCTCACATGGGTAAACAATTCCCTTTGTGTTTCCATTCCTATGAGACTAGGTAGGCATCTGTAGCAGCTATATTACTGTTAACAGACAATGAAAATGACTCTAAAATTCACTAGATAAACGGTTTTTTAAATATATGTGTAGGTTAAAAAAGATTATATATATATATTGGGTTGAAAATAATCAAATTGAGTGATTCAAGATGAGCAGGAGCTTGAAATTGATGATGGACAGAAAGGAAAGCTTTGAAATTTTTTCTCTAATTTTCCTTTTGTTCACACTTAGCTAGCTATATATCTAGGTATTATAAAGTTAAAACCCTAACCGAAAAGGGAAGTTCTTCATCTGTTGGATTAGATGTGTGCGTGGTTTGCCCTTTTTTGTTACGACAGTGTTGGTATCTTAGAACAGATGAGTAATGTGTGTGTTTCCCCCGGACCCTTTTGTCTTGATAGTGATGTTAGTTAGTGTTTATTTAATTATCTACTTAATTATGAATTAAAACTATATGAACATCTAATTAAGCTGGACTTATATCCTAATTAAGCAAATCCTTTGTCGTATATTAAGACAAAATTCACTGTTTGTGCAAGTAATCAGAAAGATATGATAAGATACTGCAGTTTGGCCTTTGGCATAGGTTCACATATGATATCATCTCTATAAACATATACAGTGCTTACTATCTACCTTTAAAGCATCTCAAAGATATCTCTTAAATACCCAAAATGCATTTTCATTCTCAAGGAAAACTAGAATATATATGTTAAAATAAGAGAAAATTATTACTCAAAATCCATGGGCAAACACATATGAGATGATCATATTGATACAATTCCACACATGAAAATATGATATTAATAGTGATACCAATATTTGTAGTATAAAGATAAAAAATTCTTAAATACTAGAAGTTATAATTTTGGACATATTGGTCTTGAAATAGATTAATTGATCTAAAAATATAATAAAGAATATGAAAACATCTATAACTGAAAACTATTTTCTTTTATTTTTTAAAAATTATTTTCGAATTATATATTAAAACATAGATCAAAAGCTAGTTTTCTGAAAATTGATTTCGGACAGGAAAGCATAATTTGTTCTCAACCTTCACATTATAGCTAAATGAAATTTTATGATTTCAACAGGAGAAATCATTCATATATATATATGTGTGTGTGTTTGTGTATAACTGCACTAGCGATACACTGATAATAAAAAAATGATGTCATACCCGGATATCTATCAGTGATTGTTGCTTTTACAAGACCAATTCTACATGTAGTGTGCTTCTTAAATTATGAATTCATATCAGTATTAATTTTCTCGTGTAGCTGGTGGCTTCTAATCTTTATAACTTTATAATTTTGGTGGTCATATAAACTATGTTGGGTTGGTGATTGAATTGCATAAACTATATATGTTAGTTTGGTTAACATGTATTTTAAGGATACATTTCTGATATGACAAGACAGAAAACATAAAATTCGATCGGAATAGTCTTATGCTTCCTTTTGCTTTTTTTTTTTTTTCACTTTTTTATTTTAAGTACTGACGTTCCTAGTCAAGGACTCAAGGTTCTACATGTTGGAGTGTCTAAAACCTTGTCCTTGAGGGTAAAGAGGTGAACACCTACTAACAGGTGATATTCTTTTCATGCTTGAAATTAAAATAGTTCAATAATTTTTAGAAAACCTTTAATTGGGACATAGGGCAAACAATCCTATTAAAGAAAAATATAAAACTGTATATAGATGTAAGTTATAATAGGAAGATATGGTGGTGAAAAAAAAAAAAACAGAGATGGATTATACTTTCTTAGATCCTGGGTAGGATTCACTATCTGCGGAGAGATACCAAATGTAGTAATGCATTGTAAAAGAAACAGCAGAACGATCCTCAGCCAAGTGAATATTTGTTACTTCGGCAGAAGAAAGTAAAACTTCACATTTTTTGAGTCTTTGACAAGATATAGCTCTAGGAATTACTCAAAACAACAGTATCGGGGGAACAAAGCAAGTTCGACGGCAGCCACATAGTCACATCCTGGAGACAAATTAACCCAATTGATTTCCAATTCAGCATTCAATGTTCTAACATAATGACCATATCACATATGCTATTAAGAGATATTCTTTCACAAAATTAGAATATTGAAAACTATCACATGATAATAAACTAATTAATAACACAGTCCGTAATTAATTAACATTCCATGAGAAACCCTAAATCGGTTTTCCTCACAATACTGCAAATTAATACAGTGATATATATATTGATAAGAGTCTTAATCTTACAGGGTGCCTTCTCCTCCCTCATGCCCATCATTGTTATTCCAGTGAGATGGAAAATAAAACCCAGAATTTTGCTCAAAAGATCCTTCTCCATGGCCGGAATTCCTTCTTCCAAACTGTGATGTCGCCGGCTGTTCATTGCAGGCATAACGGATCAAATCAGCGTTTGTAGCATCCAGTTCTCTTTGGAGTTTGATAACTTCTCTTTGAAGAACTGAGATCGCTCCAACACAACCATAAACTGGGTCTTTCATCCTTGCTTCTGCTTCATAGGCAAGAGAGTTGACTGCATCTTCCCTCTGATGAGGCAGAACCTCGTTCAAGAGCTTGCTAACGTTGCTTGCACCAAAAATTTTGTGAACATTAACAAATTTTTGAGGCTCTTCAGGTGGAAAATACGGTGCAAAAATGCAATCAGGCATGCATTTTCTCCTTAAAAACTTGCAGGCAGCACAGGGTGAATTGGAGTAGCTGGAAGAAGCCATCTTCTCTCTGCAACAACAACGAAATATAGAATTAGCTTATAACTTAATACCCATGATTGTTTTTCCAATTTCTCTAACAAATTATTGGAAGGTTTACATTTTTTTCCTTTTTTAGTTTGTGTAGTTAGCTGAGGATTTATGTTGACTTTATAAAGTGAGAACTAGGCTGAGGAACACATTTCTTAGTATGAAATTGCATTATGTAGCAGTAGAACACGAACGGTCATCTTTTTTCCAACCTACGCTTTTACTTTCTTGTCCTGCAACGCAGTCTTTGTTGAATTTAAACAGTATTTTCCATACCTAGAATTTCAGGCAAAACCCTATAGTCAAAGCAAACAGTGTAAAATAAATAAAATATATAGTATTAAAAACGAAGAAAAAACATACATAAATATATATAATAGACCAAATATACTCTGGTCTGATAGATCTATCAATTTCTCCTGTTTGGATTCTCTCGAATTTGGTCAAATATTTTCTTGAACTTTCAAAATGATAAATCATTTTCGTTCTTTTGCATACACCCTCTCCACAGTTTACCGAGATATTGAAACTCAAGATGTCCACAAAACACCCCATGTACAGTATTGCTAGTGTAGATAGAGCATGAGATGGATCTCAGTCGATGCAGCTAGTAATCTTAAACTTCGATTACATAATTTATATTTATATTTGTCTTCCTATGTATAACTTCTTGTATAGAAAAATGAAATATGGGATGTGCAAAAAATTTCATCAAGAAAAAAAATATATATTTCAAAATAAAAGGGTGGGCTGCTCTTGCTGCTCTTGCTCGTACTTACCTTTTTACAACTAGGCTCTAGCTTTGAAGCTGATCTGTTCCTACTTCCTTGATCGTTTCCAAGGAAAAAGAACAAGACCATGCAGGCGTAGAATTGATTCTTTAAGGTTTTTATTGTTAGATGTGAGAGTTGAAAGAGTGAAAACCCCTAGCTAGTTGTAGGAGAGAGAGAGAGAGAGAGAGAGAGAGAGAGAGAGAGAGAGGAACCTGCAAATACAGTAACAAAAGGTAAGGAAGAGGAGAGAAAAATGAGGCAAAGAGCATTTAATGAGAAGGAATGGAAGGCACAAGACAAGTGTAATTATTGGGGCTACATGAAGAGGACACTGTCCTTACAATAATTTTAAATCACCATTTGGGCAAATTATTCAATTAACTTCAAATCCTCACATACAAAATTAAATATATAAAAAAACAAAAGGAAAAACATCTATACATAAACAGATTTTTCCTAAGATGGAGCTAGAGGAAAACCTTATTTACCTATAAATTGAAATCAAAATATGCATACAGATTCCCTTAAAATAATCTAAGAAAAAGAAATAAAACTCAACGCATGCCAATGAAGAGGCAAGTTATGACTTGTGTGTGCTTGTGAATTTAGATCATCACACCCTGCATCACACATTAAAATAAAATTAAAGAGAGTTTATTGTATATTTTATTGTATACGATGTCAAATTAACCGAAACTTTGACAATTGATATGATTTGTTGGGTTGCTATCTCAGCTCCATTCTCAACATTCAACACTAACAAATATAATATATATAAATTATAAATATATATTTTTTTCATGTGGTATATATGGAGTCTTTTGGGTTATTAACTGTTGTATCGTTTATATTATGGACATATTGAGGGCCTCTGATTAACATGTATTATTGATTTCAACTAACCTTAGCGGCATGAGTGAACTCTGAAACCATGACTGTTAGCATCTATCACTGAATTCATTCGATTTGTGGACAAAATGTTACTGATTTTTCTTGCAGTTGCAGAAAAAATGTTAATGATTTTTCAACTATGTAAGGACAGATACCACATAATAATGCGTGGTTGGGTTGGGTTCCGTCTCTCTATTTTTCCTTCACTTCTGAAAAGAGTAAGCAGCAACTGGTTTATCTTATCTTGTTCTTGTCCCAAGCTGATGACAAAGTGACAACCTTCATGCACTCAATAATTGCCAGACTTGGAGATCTGAAATGAAATGAAAATTTTGATGAGAAGATGCAGATGGGATGACAATGTTAGTAGCACACTTTGAAAGAATTTTCAAAAAATTCAGCATCAGATGACAATCCAAACCTGAAGTACTGTCAGGGAAAATTGGTTATAATGTCAAGTACTATCCATTGTGGGACTCCGAATTTTCCTTTTCTTTTTTCTGAATATGTAAAGGTTTTACGTTTGCCATTAATTGGTAGCTAGCTAGCTGTTGCAAGTTCTGTGTATATACATTTACTATGCGTTCACATGAATTTTATAAGGAAAATATATATGCTTTTTTTGTGCTCTTTTTGCCCGTATTTCTAAAGCTCTATTTATTGCGTGTCCAAAACAAGAACTCTTGAAAATTGTCACCATCCAATTCCAAAGCTACGATTTGATCCACTCAACATGTTTTCACTTAGGAAAGGTTTTCGACATTCAATACCCTCAATAAGAGATAACCCCATTCTCACTTTATGTTCCCGCAGGAAGTTCACAAGTTAAACAAAGTTATCATAATTATTAAAAAATTGATTCATTTTCTTGTATTTACAGTTGGTTTTAAGACTCTAGAGAAAGTTATCATAATGATTAAAGGATTGCTTCATTTTCTTGTATTTACAATTGGTTTTAGGACCCTAGAGCTAGCTAGCTTAACTGGAAATTGTTGGGATATATTATACCGTACTTTACCCTCAACCCTTTATCACAACCACCATCAAATTAAAGCTAGCATGATAGCTATTAATTAGACTATATTATATAACTATGATTAATTTATTTAGTTGGCATATATAATTGAAATCATCATGTATATATGTCCATCATAATACAGAATAGTTGAAGTGATGATAATTAAATTTCCTTTAATATATCTCGTACATGAATCTACCTTTCTAATTTGTAGTTTAAATGGACGCGTGCGTGCCTACAAACATGTCTTCCTTTTCATTATATCTTTCAATACAATCTATATAGATCAATGGGGATTGGAAAATTAACAATCACAGCAACCAAACTATATATTATTTTCTATTTAATTATATATATACATGCATACATACATTCATATAATTATTTCTAATCATTTGATCTCATACCACGTGTCCATGGTACCCCAATACAAAAATTGGAAAGCAATTAACGCTTGATCGTTTGATACCCAGGCCACACCACCATATCGACAATAATTTGATCAAAATCTAGCAATATAGAAGTGTGTATATATTTTATATCAAATCTATGATGGGATTGATAATAATTTGATCAATTTTTTTTAATATATAAGTATAAAAGGTCTACCTCAATTATATATATATATATGTGTGTGTAAAATACAATGATGAGCAAACTTAGAAACCATAATATTAAAGACAATTTCCTAAACTAAACATGTACATTAATCCTGCTTGCTCGATATATGGGAATATTCAATACTGCAACCGAAGGTTCAGATTGACATGGGGTCACGAAGAAATTTAAAGTTGGAGAAGAGATAAAGAGCAATAACATTGATATGTAAGTCAATGAAGCATGGCTCTAATGATTGGAAGTCGATTATTGGTTGTTAGGATATAATAGATAGATTTGTAAATTATGATATGGCAGTCAATTGAATGTAATATTAATTGATAGATTTATACACACATTATAACTATTTTTGAATTGTTTAGATATATGGTGATATGATTAAGGGGATTTTTTTAAGTCATCATTTATGCCTTAACGTGGGGAAATGATAAAATGTACATAGGGAAGAAAGGAATTGTAAATCCCATATTTTTTATTTAGTGTATTTGGACCATTTTATCTTTTAAGGATATTTTTATTATTTTTAATAAAATATACATTCGGGTACTATATTTATGAAATCAACACCATATGAATGTTATTTGAGCAAATTGAGAAAATTTGAATGAAATCGGATGAGTTTGGAAAAATTTTCATAAAGGTATCAACTATACACTTGTACTTCAAACTAAATTTTCATCAATTAAAAATTCCAATTGGTGAATAGTTTTTTCTTACTGAAAGTATACTCAATAATGGTTGAGTATAAAAAAAAAGTAAGTAAAATTAGACTTTGGATGAGAGAAATATCAATGCTGAGACAGAAAAGGTAAGAATATCAACTATATATAGGGCAAAACTAACCCAAACCTCCCATTAACTGATGCCAATTTAAACCACTATAAAAGATTGGTTCACTGGTCTTTGTACCGGTTTTAGGACCGATTTCAACTCTCACCTATATCCAACATTGTTTAGATTTATTTTGGTCTTGAAAAGTCGATTTCACCTCAAAAGCCTTTGTCTTCTTCCCTTTTTCAAGAGACATGTTGATCTTTTTGCTTATTAAATACTCTCTCTCTCTCTCTCTCTCTCTCTCTCTCTCTCTCTCTCTGTCTATCTCTCTCTATCTCTCTCTATATATATAAATAAAGAGTGAGGGGATTTGATTCACTCTCCTTATTTATTCTTTTTTCTTCCCAATTCAACTCTTTTTTCTGTTTCTTCTATTTTCTTCCAATTTCTTTTATTTTCAATCGATTAACTTTTCATTTCTTGTATTAAATCAATTCTTCATTCTCTATATTATACAAACTTTATTTTGTCGATTCGATAGAGAAATTTATTAGGAGAACATTTAAAAATGTTAGGGTAACTGTTTATCGATTTAGGGTTTTTGTCAAATTGTGATAATTAATTGAAGCATCCTAGACTTAAATTCAATCTTTTGACAAGTGTATAAGCTCAATTCAAGTGTTAATTTGATGAATTAAAGAATTTAAAGTTTAGGATTAGTGTTCATCTATTTTTAAATTAGGTTCTAATCAATCCAATTTTAAGTTTAATTATGTTAATTAGGGCGTAGAATATATATTTATGTAATTAGGACGTCGAAATTGTAAACTCAAAATTTTAGATATAATGAATAGTAATTTTAAACCATGTATGCTAGAAATTTACTGTGCATTAAATAATTTTATGTAATTATGATGAATCAGATAGAAATTTAGTATCTATAATCTAAATTAAATTCATTAAACATGAATTGATAAGAAAATTAGATTGAATTGAGTGAAATTCGATGAAATGATAAATTTGGATATTAAATTAAGTTAAATTATTGTGAATGGATATAGATATTGATTTGAAATATGATCATGAGATTTCATTGATGGAAATCGGTGAAATGATCAAAAAATAGTATTTTACAATGAATAATATCACAACCCGACCCGGAGGTCCCACCTGTGACAACGTCACAGACCTCCAGGGTGTACCCAATAACACAGGATACAACCTGTAGATCTATAAGGCTTTCATAAAACCTGTTTTCACAAAAATTCTCATACCACACTTCCAAACAAACCATCCTTACACCTAAACTTTCAATAAGTAATGCAAGGCCACAAACACTTTTAATGAATCAGTACACACATTAGATAAAACATTCATCATCATAAAATAAACCAGTGGGGATCATCCCCTAAACAAAAATATAACATTTATTACAATATCGTTGACAGTTATCAAGTCTTACATTAAGAAAGTAAAGAAAAAGTGAAAAAGGACTCCAGTGGACTATAGACCGCTAGGGTGAGTCGAATTGGGTATACCTGAGCCTTCACTTTCTCAAGCTATCACCACCGCCCGCACTAATGGTACCGTTAGCCCTGAAACTGGAAATGGTGAGGGGTGAGTATACGGGGGTATACTCAGTGAATGAACATATTAAAAACATAATCATACAAAAGTACATTTATACATATATAAATTCATACATCAAAAGGTAGGGTTCGAACACGTTTAAAATCAAAGAAAATCATATTTGATTTATAAACCACGACTCATGCTATGAAAACATTGGGCTGGCTCCCTTTCCCGGCGACTACCCCGGCCAAGGGTGTCCCGAGACCGTCAGTGGGTTTTATATGCAACCAAAACATGCTTTTATAAAAATATTCATTTAAATGCTTAAGAAAATAATGTATAAGTCCTTTTTACACAAAACATGCCCACCACTGACGTTCGCCTCGGATTAGCCACGTGGTGATCTCGTGCTAATTTGACTGGGACTCACAGGTGGTCAAACCTCCACTCAGAAATAAATCAAATGCCATATAACTCCTCCACCTGTGAAGCCCCACACTCATCGAGGCGACCTGTATCCACTCAGGTCGACCCTAGGCTACAACCAGTAACTACTGTGCACAACAGGCCAATATGGCTTCATCACCATATACAATAACATAGGCCTACACAGCCATCATCATCACAAGTACAGGCCTAACATGGCCGTCATCATAATAAAATGCATAACAAAATACAAGCAGGCCATCATGGCCATACGTCACGATAAATACCACAAATCGGCCTCAAGGGCCATACTATCATATAAAACACATACCAAACTACCGAATCATTATCAATTCCATCACAAAATCATGTACAACATATGTATAAACACATTATTATATTTGAAAGACTATAAGAAAGACATTTACAAATATTTGCATATTATTTCGTTTATAAAGAAAATAAATTTATAAATAAAGAAATAAAAGGAAAGAGTGTCCACTCACAACTCAGGAAGGGTATACACTCCCTAGTTCCCCTCGTTCCTCGACGAGCTACGCAAACACCTCAACTTCAAACCGTTGCCTATTCACATGCATAATTATTATCAATACACATTCTAAAATACGATGGAAATTCAAATAAGTGCAATGCATGTTAAATTTCGAGTTTCCACTATTGAACCCTTATCCGAATTTATCCAAAACCCTAGCTAAACCTCGGATTACCAAATTATTATCGCCACTGATTCACATTACGCCTAAACCAATGCATTTTGACTTATACCCACGATTCCAATTAGTGGGCCCCACTTCTTCATCGGAACAGTAATCAGAGTTACTGTTCATATTTACCTAAAATCTCTAAAATCATAATTCTAACTTCCTATGGCCTCCACGACTCCTCTATAACCTATATTACACCTTAAAACTAAAATGTGAGGGCTAAATCTAAGAAAACTCATACGAAACTCATACGAATAAAAATGTTTAAAATTACAAAATGAACATATAGGCGAGTTAGAATCGAAGCTACGAATCTTGTGGTGTGGTTGTTTTACTCCGATTTCACCTCTAACTCAAAAAGCCCCAAATTTTCCCCCGGAACCTTATCTTCTCTTTCGCGAATCCACGCTCCTATCACCAAATTGACGCTCCCAGCATGCTAGACGCGTAGAATGTAGCTTGTAGGTGAAAAGAAAGTGAAATTTGGGTAAAATGTGGGTGGGTCTAGAGAGAGAAATTGAGAGAATGTGAGAGGAGAGGAGAAGGAGAGAAAAATAGAGAAAAACCCTAAATTACCATTTTGCCCTTAAGTTTTCTTAAGGAGGAAGCTTCTAGAAATGAACAATTTTGTCATTTTGCGTCGATTCGATGGAACGAATCACCCCCTTCGATCGAACGAATAGCATTTCGGTCGAACGAATCCCTTGACATCAATAGTAGTCAGAGAGCTCTTAATTTACGGGTTGAACGAACCCCCATTCATTCGAACGAACCCACACTTCGGTCGAACAAATCCCCCTTTCGTTCGAATGAATCTGAAAGCCAAAAGTTTCCTAAGAGTCCTCAATATATCGGTCAAACGAATCACCCATTCGGTCGACCAAACCCGTCAAAAATTTGAATTCTCACTTAAATATTCCCCACACGAGCCTAGAATTACACCCACAACCACATGAAATATGAAATAAATGTAGATGTATGAACTAAAGGGGTAGAAAATGACAAATATACCCTCGGGTAAAAACACGGGATGTTACAATGGCAAACATACAATATGGAGTTCATCTAATATAAGTGTACTAAAACTTGCATATCATATTGACTAAAAGAACATTCTTTGTAATCAATTATAGGCTCTAATGAGTTGACCTTTGATACCATTATTGGGATCGGCTAGTAGTTGGACTTGAGATCAGGCTAACATTTAGCCCAAGTATCAAATGCTATATTTAAAAAAAAATTTCCTTTTTAAAATTTTGTTACCTCCTTTCTAATAAACCAGGATTCTAAAATGGAAGTGAAGAAGATGATAAATACAAAGCACAGGAAGAAGATGCAAAGCACAAGAAGAAGATGGCAAAACAATATATTATTAACTTTAAAGTAGAATACTTACATAAATAGAATGCTTCAAAGCTGAAGACTGATTACTGAACGAGAAAACACTCCACACTAAAGAAAGTTTTGTAATGGAGAAAACTTGCACACCTCGCAACTAAGCTTACACATCCTTTTAAACAAAGAAAAAGGTACACCATCATTACAACTGATTGATTAAAGTAAAAGCAAAATAATTACAAGATTGAAAGTAAAGGTAAAGCAAGGTTGGTAGAATAGTAAGATTCTTTGCTTTATCTTCACTTTTAAGAAAGCATGATGACTAATGATGTCGGTAAGTGGATGCTTCCAAGATTGCTGACATCATTGCTTAAGTCATATAGCACTAAGTTAAGTGCTATCAGTCACTTTAGCTGTATCTTGCCAAAATATTTTCTTCAATAGATGAGGTGGAAGATGAGAGGGAATCTTTTACCGTCATTCTGGCCCACTTTTTGTCCACTTTGGATGGCTTTGAGCTGGATGCCACAGCTTTGCCCTTATCCATATCTTTAAGCAGTTCAGAAGCCTCTTTATTTAATTTCTTCAATTCATTGGCTAGTCCAGTAATACTTATCCCTTTAGCTTTGAGATCCACAATGGCAGATTTAATAACTCTTTTAGGAGAATTTGATGAGCTTGACCTATCTTCGACTTCTCCTGAAAAAAGTTTAGAATTTTGAAAATCATCATATATCAGATGATCAATAGACAACTTATCCCACCATCAATAGACAAGTCTTGGTATATAATTAAGCCTTGTAATAGAGTCTCTTGATTTTCTGGGACTAGAATGGACAGGATCAAAATTAAACATGTATTCCCACTTCAAAATCCATAACAAAGAATAATGTGCAAAGAAATACATTAAATCTTCATCAGGAATAGAGAACTTGTTTTAGAGAAAAGGTTAAAAGACTAGATTAAGTCTCTAGGCATCAATGACTCAAATGGTCCCTAAAAAGTAAACCATTGCAAGAACCAATTTGGCAGAGGGGTTTTAAGCTTCAAATCAAACCTGATGAACCAAGAGTGTGAAAACCTTTTATTCTGAATTAAGAACAGCTATTCCCAGGCATGAATATAATCAAAATAATTGTAGCTAGCAAATGAATGCCTTCGAGTATCAATAAAATGATTGAACCAGAATGCATTGCATTTCCCCGGATTGCCCCAAAATTCAATCGGAATGACCCGTTTAATTCTAAGGGTGGAATAGGCCAATTCCTTATCATTTCTCATTTTATGTTGAACTTCCACAGAGTCTGTCTCAATCAAGATTTGCTCGTAGAAGTGATGATCTTTAGGAGCTAGATTTGGATCCATATGATGCACCAGATATTTCTCAGCTATTTTAGCTGGTTCTAAATTAAGAACCCAATCCAAATCTCTATTATTTATTATAGCTACCTTTCTGAAGACTGTCTCGTAATAAGGAGACTTATTTTCCTTCTTTTGAGACTTCGAAGGAGAGGCGACTGATTTAAGCCGCTCTTCAGAAGAGTAGGACTTGAACCTTTTGGGTGCCCTGCAAGAACTCTCTTGTTAGAAAATCAGGCAAATGATTTAATTCGCCTTTGATGTATTCAATATCAAAATCAAATGCAGA
>JAVXUL010000001.1:7150315-7162846 GCA_035590515.1 Trichilia minutiflora | reverse complement strand
TTTATTTTTTGACTCAATCTAAATTAATAAATTATTTTAATTTAAATTTAAAGTTCAAACCGCGAACTTAAACTGATCCAAACTGTATCGATTGCGGTTTGTGACATATTATCGGATTGATTTGGATTATATAAAATTCAAACCGTAATATTTGGATCGATTTAAAATTTTATCTCAAATCGATCCAAATCGCAAATGCTCATTCTTAATCGAAGTATTCGAATCAACTCATATGTATCTCAATTAATCTTTAAAGGATGCTAATATAATATTCTACTATCACAACCTTTCACTTAAATCATTTCCACACCTAAATAATCCGAAATACATTGATAAGGACGTATACCACTTATAAAAATGTGGTTGGGTTGGGTTGGATTGGGTCTCGTCACTCTATTTTTCTTTCGCTTCTGAAAAGAATAAACAGCAACGGGTTTATCTTATCTTGCTCTTGTCCCAAGCTGATAACGAAGTGACAAAATTCATTCACTCAATAATTGCCAGACTTGAAGATCTGAAATGAAATGAAAATTTTGATGACAAGATGCTGATGGAATGACAATCTTAGTAACAGAAACTTTGAAAGAATTGTCGAAAAATTCGGCATCAGATGACAACCAAAACCTGGTCAGGGAAAATAGGTAATGTCATCAAGTACTGTCCATCGTGGGACTCAGGATTTTTCTTTTTTCTTTTTTGAATATGTAAAAATTTTCATTTTGCCATTAATTGATAGCTAGCTGGCCCTGTATATATAAATTTACTGTGCATTCACATGAATTTTATAATATGCTTTTTATGTGCTTTTCATAAGGATGTGGATATATCTGCTAATAAGGAACCCTAGGAAAATTTTCTTTTGTAGTTATACATACTATTGGCCATAATTTTAAAGCTCCATTTATTGAGTGTCCAAAACAAAAACTCTTGAAAATGTTCACCAATCAACTCCAACACTATGGTGTGGTCCATTCAATATATTTTCACATAGGAAGGTTTTCGATACAATAATATCTATATATCTTAAAATTTTTATTTCAAAATGCATTTTAAATAATTAATATGACAGATGAATTGATATGTATTCATTAAATAGTAAATTTTTATAATTAATTATTATATTTTTTTCATTATTGAACAAAAAAATGTCACCTTATTTGAAATATATATAAAATAAATTACATTTATCGACATTCAATACCCTTATTCCCACTTGGTGGTCCTGCACGAAGCTCGCTAGTGTAACAAGGTTATCAAAACGAATAAAAATTGATTCAATTTTATTTTGTGTAAAATATGTTTTTCTCTGCCAAATTAATTAGGACACCAGTCACCAGAGCTAGTTGAAATGGAAATTGTTGGCATATATTATACAATACTTCACCTTCAACCCTTTATCACAACCACCATCAAATTAAAGCTAACTTGATAATTATTAATTAAACTATATTATATAAATTATGATTAATTTATTTAGTTGACATGCATAATCGAAATCATCATGTGTCGGTGTCCATCATAATACAGAATAGTTGAAGTGATGATAATTAAATTTCCTTTAAGAGATCTCGTACATGAATCTACTTTATTAAATTGTAGTTTAAACATTATATATGGACGCATGCGTGTCTACAAACATTCCTTCCTTTTCGTTATATATCTTTCAATACAATCTATATAGATCAGTGGAGATTGGAAAATTGAAAATCACAATAACCGAAAACTATATATTCTTTTCTATTTAATTAATTATATATATATTTAATTATTTCTAATCATTTGACGCCATAGCATGTGTCCATGCTATCCCAATACAATCAAGGAAGCAAATTGGAAAGTAATTAATTATTGATAGTTTGATACCCCGGCCCACACACACCATATCGACAATAATTTGATCAAAATCGGGATTGATAATATAAATATAAAAGATTTATCTTAATTATTCATATGAATATGTAAAATACAATGATGGGCAGCCTTAGAAACCATAATATTAAAATTAATATCCTAAACTATACATATACATTAATCCTGCTTGCTCTTTATATAGGAATATTTAATATTGCAACCGAAGGTTCAGATTGAGATGGGGTCGTGAAGAAATTTAAAGTTGGAGAAGAGAGGCAGAGCAATAAAATCGATATTTAAGTCAATGAAGCATGGCTCTAATGATTGGGAAGTCGATTATTGGTTGTTAGAGACAGAATAGATAAATTATAAATTATGATATGACACTTAATTGAATGCAATATTAATTGATAGATTTATACATATATGTGTAGGTGTATATGGGACATGTAACTATTATTGAATTGTTTACATATATGGTGATATGATTACTACAAGAGCCCATATTATGTACATATATATTTTATTTAGCGAAAAGTTTGTGTTTATTTGAAGGTCATTGAGTTTCTTCTTCTAGTGTTGAAGACTAATTGATCGAGTCACTCAATCAATAGATATTCATACAAAATCCAATTTGTTAAATTCATTGTTTTCTGCTTCAATGTGGGGAAACGATAAAATATAAAGAGGGAAGAAAGAAACTCACAAACAATTTTTTTATGAATGGCTTTTACTTGCTTTAACAGAGTTTATATATTCATATTGCACCTCATTGAGAAATAATTATTATAGAATTATATGTTTAATAATTGATTCACATTGTTTGGGGTATATTTATAATGTGGACCAGTTAATTAATTGATGCATTTCGTGTGCTTCACTCTTTATCAAAAACCAGGCCACAAGCTTTTGATTACTCTGCTCGTGAACTTTGGATATACTTCACTTCCCAATATACATATATATAATAGAAATAAATCACAACTTTAATTATTGAGTTTTAAATTTAATAAAAAAAATTTTGTTTCATTTTTTTATTATAAAAATAAATTTAAATTAAAAGAGAATTCTAATTGATTTAGTGCAAATTAAAATGAGTCTTCGACTTAATTCTATCATCTATTGACTAATATGATGTGAAACACAGCTAATTACAAAAGTTTAAGACACTTTTAACATTACATTAATTCGTTATTCTTTGTATTAAAGTCAAGAGTTTGGTGAATCATCGTATTCAATGACAGAAAATGGTAGCGTATTGAGTTAGGGTGAAAATGTCAAGCAGTCAGTGTAGAATTACACTACATGTAAATGTATTTATAATTATTATAATTTTTAATTTTTTGTTGCATTTTAATAAGTTGAGATAAATTTAAAGTTATAATAAAAAATTAAAAATTACAAGGGAGAAATTAAAAAAGAATAAAAATGTACAGTACAGCCGAATGCATTATAGCTTAGCTTCACACTTTAGCCGGCAAATTTTTTCATGGCCTGACTTCAGCCAGCTTCTAGCATAACATTATTTCAACAATTTGTCCTTCGGACTGGCCCAATCATGGTTCCCTTGGATATATTTGACCCAAATAAATATTCAATCACAATCTAAGTAATCCCATTGGATTTTATGTTCTCCAAGATTTTCACACAAAATTATTGTGTGCTGACTCTATAAGATTTTATAGATTTATATTGTCTTGCTGTAAATCACTTTTATTTCCATTACTATGTCCATTTATTTAATTCAAAATATAATTTGAATTAAAATCAAAATGTCAAATTTATTATTGTCACAATTTAGGGTTCCTAATGTATCCGTTCTTACGACTATGTTCAATTGATATATGACCCTATACAACATTTGAATTAGACAAAAAGAATGCGTGGTAGTTTCATTCGGTTCTCCAATTAAAATAACCAACCATGGCCCCAAACATAGTCTACTTTGAAGTTTTTGCATTGCACAAATTTGTATGCAATAAGATATGCTAAAACACATCTATATACATGGATTTTATAATGCAAAGTATTTAAAATTAAAAAGTAAATAAGTATTGGATAAGTCTTATTAGATGGTATATCACTCATGTATTTATATTATTGAGGTGTGAATATTAATGTAATTGCGATTCACCGGATCCTTGTCGAAGAAAGTTGACAGTCGGATTCTTGGATGTATAGTTTCACTTCTAAGTCTTTACAAGACAATAACATCTTCGGAGTCATACTGGGAAGGGTTTTCGACGAAAAAACTTCGATACCTAAGTCAGAAATGGTGAAGTAAAATGTGAAAATTCCGACAAGTAAATCAGAATTAAATATGAGGAACAAAGTTCCTTTTTCTAATTGCGAAAAAGAAGAAGTTGGAGGAGAATACCAACAAGGAGCTTAAGAAGAACGCCAAAAATCCAATCCAAAATCCGATCCCCTTCTTCTTTGGAGAACCCCCCTTTTATAGTGCCTTGATGATAGCGATTAGGCATCAGAGAATGGGAATAATGGGATTCTAGAGTCTTTGAGCAATATGTAGCCGCATTCCATTAATGTTTCAGCTGACATTTTTGTAAATTTCAGGTCTGCTACTATGACATTATCTGAAAATGAATGAATGATAGGACAGACAACTTCTAGGACAGGGTATCTATTCCCATCATAAGGCCTGCTATGTCAGCAATCATTCTCATTTTTGATAATCTGGGTGCGTGACTGGGGGTTCTCTAGTCGGGACTGCATGCACGCTAGTGAGGAGTAAATGTTCCCCCTGAGGGGTTGCTGTGGTTGTAAGGCTGATACTGTACTTTATGAGGGACAGATGGGTTCATTTTTGAGGGGAACACGGACTTCCTGAGGACTTCGACTGCTAACTACTTGAGGGTTTCAACCGTTAGATACTTGAGAACTGTGATGCGTCCTTGAGTCCTGAGGGTCATCGGATGATTCTTGGGGGTGGAGGGGGGGGTGTTACCTGAAAGACCGACTCCCTAGGACCAGAAGCTGAATTCAAGGTTGATTCCTTAGGACCAGAGGCCATATTCTCCTAAGACGTTGATTTCCCGGGATCAAAGGCCAAATTCTCCAGAGAGGTTGAAGTACCTAGGACGGAGGGTGTCACGTTTCTTCCTGACAAAATCCCACGTGTCACTCGCATATTCTTCCCAAATATTCAATCCCCTAGTTTCTGATATAAGACTTACAAAGTGCATGCCAGAAACTCATGGTCGAATCAATCTGGCTTTTGAAAGGGGGGGAGGGAGACTTCACTGGACCTGAGGCAAATTTTAGTTGTGAAGGAGATAACCGCTGAGACGGTTAGAGCGCTTCAGAAGTTACTTTGTCGCTGAAAACCCTACTTGACGGAGCCGTTAACTACCTGGTGATGTATCTTTTCTCGAGACTCTTAACTCTTCCTCATTAAATGCTAATTGTCAGGAGTCATGTCACACAGCTATCCCTAAGCTTGCGCTTCATACTTTGAAAAATTTTGAATACTCAGTTATGAATGGACCACGTGTTAGAACCTTAATGGTTGATACTCAACCGTTCCTCGAACCGTAAAAACACTAAAGGGGCTTGGGCACATGGCCATCCCTGTATGTTCAGATCGACGATGAAGATCGATCTTTTCCTACTATAAATACCCCCCTTCTTTAGCTGTTGTTTTCACTTTTCTGCCTTCTACGAATATTCTGCTCTAACCCTGGTGCGATCTCACTCTCTTTCTACTTTTACTTCTCGTTATTCTTGGTTTGATTTATGCTAAAAAAGTAAAGGGTTTGGGATCCTTTTTAGTTTCTGAAAATTGTCAGACCTTTATGCTTTTCTGGGTTTTTTCGTGATCAGAAAAATGATAGATAGAGACAAACTCTCTGATACCACCCTTAGCGGTTTGAAAAAGGTCGGGGATCCTATCAGGACCCAAGAATTAAGTGAAGATAGAAGGAATGCCTCCGATCAGGCTCGGGCCAAGGGGTCAAATGAAGCGGACTGGTTCGTCTCAACAGTGAATGAGGTAGACCTATTGGCCTACAGGCAAGCTTTTGGTATTATTGACAGCATGTAGCTAAGGGTATCGTTTGAAAACGAGATCACGAGCGACTTAGTGCCAGGAGAAATGGTGTTTAATAAAGAACACTTGCTACTGGAGGCCCGCCTTCCCCTGCAAAGGTATTTTGTCAGGCTTTTTGAAGCATTCGGGATCCCTCTATACCAGCTTACTTTGAATAGCTAGAGGATCTTGAGCGGGTTATATGTGCTGAGTTTCTTTAAAGAGAGTCCCGCCCCGACTACAAACGAGGTACTTCACTTGCATGTATTCCCTTAGAAGGAATACTAGGCAATACCCCAGGTGGTACTTTCTTCAAGTTCGTGACGGATTCCAGTCCAGAGTGAAGGGCACTCCTTCCTGCAATAAGGACAAGAAATATCATTGGTTTATTATCAGCGGAGATTATACCGAGCCTTCTCCCTACTCCCTTCCTTCTTCCTTCCAAGAGTCTGATACCCATGCGATAAATACTTTTGCTTTTTATTGAAGAGGAGGCTATACTGCCACTGAAAGATTCTTTATTACAGTTGCAAGGAGGGACCAGATAGATATCCCGGTAGGCATCGCAAACAAACTCTCGAGGCTTCCTATTATGGATATGAAGCAGCTGTTGAGCATAAACAGTTTGATGGCCTCAAGGTTGACATCTAAGGCAATATCTAGAAGCGAGCTCTCTAAACTGAGGGTTCAGATGAATAAGGGTGTCTTCTTACTCAAATCGCTCTTCCTAACTGGCTCATTACCCTTTCAGTTTGATAGCTAACCATGTCTTTCTTGGTGTAGAGGTAGGGACCGAAAGGACTTTAGTGGGCAAAAGGAGGTCCAGCGACGTCCTGAGGATGCCTGAGTGTCCTCTCGCACCGGGTGAGTCTTTTTCTCACTTGAGTTTGGTTATGATAAAAATACCCCGGTAGTTTTTCTTTCTTTTGGAAATACTGACCACCTTTGTGTCTTTTCGTGGTTCAGAATGCCTACATGCTGGACCTTTTCATAGATGACTTCAGGAATGTCCTTGCTGTCAGGAAGCAGGCATTCAATACAGTGAAGAAATTAGAGAAGAAGGCCCAGGATATGATTGCGGCTACCCAGGAGAAGGCTATCATTGAAAGAGAAGAGTTGATGGCCTGGATTTCTACCCTGGAGAGGGAGGGGACTCAATGGCTAAATGAGAAAGAAAATATGCAGGAAAAGCTGTCAGCCGCTGAGACTCTGTTTCAAATCCTGAATTTCGAGAACGACCTCACCGACGGGGCTAGGCGAAGGGATACTAATTAGTATAATAAGTTGAATGAGCTGTACCAAACCTTGAAGAAGGAAGATGATCGCCTGAAGGAGCAATATTCAATAGTCCTGTCAGACTTGGTGAGGTCGGACGATAGGACGAACTTCCTGACAGAGGAGCTTCGAGTTCTTGAGGAGGCATATAAAAAATTACAGCTGTCCTCAGATGAGCAAATGAAAAAATTAGAGGAGATGCCAGTCAACTCATAGATCGATACGATGAGAAAGTTGACGAGGGCGTAGACTTGACAAGCCTCCTTTTTCTCCAGGAGTACTTAGACCTGGATCTGCACTGGTTATTTGACCAGTTGGTCCGCAACGTCCCAGGAACTTTTGGGATCCGTCCTTCAGACGATGCCTATGTGGTCCAGGTGAGGAATATGGCTTTCAATGAAGAAAGACTGAGAGACGAGGTTCGCTCTGTCGACACAACAGAAGGTCTTTCTATGGTAACCACCGGGGGTATCTAACCACTGGCCCCTCAGGATCCGTCAGAAGATGCTCTCTCCCCTTCCCGAGCTGAATATGATGAAGAGGTCCCCTCAGTAGGAGAGAGGGAAGAAAACCCTCCTGTCCCTCAGACGAACAATGAAGAAGCCCCTCCTACTCCCCGAGTTGAATATGTACCAGTGAAGATACTGGATTGGAGATGAATAAGGCCTCCTCCCGAGTACTATAGGACTTAGAATATTTTTTTGTAAAAAATTCTTTGATGTTCTGCTCCTTAGGATTGATTCTTTTGTATGTTCAAGATACTGTAACACATACATGTATTCTTCCAATTATTAATGGAAAGAAAGTTTGTTAATTTCTGTGTGTTGTCCAGGTCAATCTTTCTTCCTTAATTAATCGATTTCTAAAGTAACTTAATCATAGCTTGAGCATAAATCAGCTAAGTGAGTATAGTTACTGACTGTGTTTCGAGAGTGGCCATATATGTCTCAGGTTTAGAGGTACATTTAGAGAGCTTCGGGGCTTAACTCCATCCGAGGTCGTAAGAGCAATCTCAATTAGGGTCAGGGGTCTTCGGATGTCTTCATTTGGAGGGCTTTGGAGCCTGACTCCATTTGAGACCCTAGGAGCAACTTCAACTAGGGTTAGGCGTCTTCAGGCGTTAAGGCTAATTATAACCTTGAGAAAACTTCAAGCTGATACTAGAAAATTTTAGGGCTCAGGGCTAACCGTAGAACTATGGCAGAACTCAACTAGGGCCAGGGAATTTTAGGTCTTAAAGCCATTCTGAATCCTAGGAGATGACCTGATACAACCAGGGTTTATCACGCCTTAACATAAATCAGGTCTTAAACTCTCAGGACGCCTGACTTGGACTAAGGGCTTACGGCACCTGAAATTGACAGGATTTTCAATTCAACTAATGTTAAAGAATTTTAGGGCCTGCGACCAACCTTAAGACTAGGAGGGAACCTGACACGACCAGGATTTATCACGCTTTAACACAAACCAGATCTTAGAATCTCAAGATGCCTGATATGGACCAAGAGCTGACGGCACTTGAGACGGACAGGATTTTTAATTCAACTAGTGTTAAGGGATTTTAGGGCTCGCGGTCAACCTTAACACTAGGAGGGGACCTGACATGACCAGGGTTTATCACACGTTAATCACAAATCAGGTCTTAAACTCTCAGGATGCCTGACTTAGACTAAGGACTTATGGGACCTGAAATGGACAGGATTTTTGATTCAACTAGTGTTAAGGGATTTTAGGACCCGCAGCCAACCTTAACACTAGGAGGGGACCTGACACGATCAGGGTTTACCACGCCTTTATCACAAATCAGGTCTTAAACTCTCAGGATGCCTGACTTAGACTAAGAACTTATAGGATTTGGGATGGACAAGATTTTTAATTCAACTAATGTTAAAAAATTTTAGGGTCCGTGGCCAACTTTAAGACTAGGAGGGGACCTAACACGATCAGGGTTTATCACGCCTTATCATAAATCAGGTCTTAGACTGTGAAACTTATCCCTTAGCATTATGAGCATAATAATAAATTCTTCAAGAGTTTTCGTACATGTAAGAGTGTGTAGATCATCCGCAAGAGGATGTGATAACTTGAATTCATTTTTGAAAGAAGGTGTGTGGTATAAAATATGAGTTTATAAGAAAGAGTGGGTTTTTGATCTCAAAATCATCTTCAATTGAGAAAAGATTCTTATTATTTTTGTGGAGCTCAAAGAGAGCTTTCTAATGATATATTATGGGTTCTGTAAAGATATTCCAGTCAAAAGTTATGACCATTTGAAGTTACTGTTTTAAATAGTAAAAACAATGGAAGTATCGATACTTAGGGTATTGAAGTATCGATAAATAGGGTGTTGATGTATTGATACATAAACCAGGAGACGAAATGTATCGATACTTGAGAGAAGTATTGATACCTTGTAAACAGTGATGAATAGTGAGATTCAATGTATCAATACTTTAAAGAACACGTATCGATACCCTATGCTCATGATAAATAGTAAAAATAATGTATCAATACTCAAGGCATTTTCAAGCTTGACGACCAACCCCGACTGAAAGTATCGATACATGGGGGTCATGTATCAATACCTTAACGTGTTTGAGTATTTTTGTATGACAAAATATCAATACATAGAGGGCATGTATCGATACTTTGACTATTTTGAGGACTTTTGTGAGGGCATGTATAGATACATAAAAGCATGTATCGATACATGATGACGCGTCGTACGTCTAGGCAATTTTAAAGGGGTATTTTAGTAATTTTAAGTCCCTTTTATATGCAAAAACAGGGGATCGTCTTCCCTAAGACCCTCATTTCACTCTCTCTCTTCTAGTTTTGACAGAAACCATTTTCTCTCCCTCTGAATAACTTATCTCAGTCATTTCTCTACCAAACTCCTCCATTTCTTTTCCTACAAACTCAGAACCAATACCAGAACTCAGAAATTTCCTTTGATCAGAGTTTTACCCGTCGGATCGTGAGAAATCGTGAAGAAGGGGTTATGATGAACAGTAGTTAAAAAGAGAGATTCAAGCCGAAAAGGGACTCTAAACTCGCCTACAGGTTAGAGTGAGCTTATTCTTCAGTCTCTCTCTCTAAATAAGCTATCATTTTACAAAGATCTAAGAATGTATTATTGGTTTAAACTTTATTAAATGGACTGGACCTTAATAGTAAGGTCAAACCCAACATGAATGTTGGGCTTATTATATCATTAAACCCTAACCCTAAAACGCAATATAAAAAGGAGCTTTTATTTGCGTTATAGGGATAGCTATTGCTTAGGGTTTCATTCTTCTCATTTTTGCAAGAGGAAGAAAATCGCACTAGAAACAAATACATAGACTTACACAAACAAAAGTTAGCACTCGTTTTTAATCTTCCCGATTGTGTAAATACCGTAGAAAAGTAATGTTCGTTTGCATTCTGTGGCTCTTCAACATCAAATCACTCAAAAGGTATGAATGTTCAAATTCATAACTTTAAAACAATAGATTTATCACATGGGTCCTGTGAGAAAATTAAAAAAATTTTATTTTTCTGTTACATGTATAGTTTCGGTATTCTAACATGTATAACTCGGATTATTGTTCACGATAATAACTCAGATTACTGTTTATAAAACCCTAAAAATTAAGGATTTTCTAATTTATCTTTGGTATCGATAAATTAGAGGGTTTTGATAGCTAATAGTGTTAAAATCGATGAAAAATATTCGTAAGTAGAGCGGAATCAATAAGAGTAGTATGTTAGAGAGAGAGGAGATAGAGAGAGAGAGTGAGGTGTGCGAGAATAGCATGAGCATGCATCCCATCATGCATGCATATTGTGACAGATCGTGATTCTATATTTGTATATGTATCCAGGAGCGACAGTTGAGATAAGAGGATCTTTATTACGAGGAGGATATCCAAAGGGTGGTTTCCCATCCCAGTACAGTGAGTTGACACATTCCTTTTTCTTTGTCTCGTTTTATGTTATTCTTGAATAATTATAATGGTAGAGAGGATAGCATATGAATATGTATATGTATAACTAAAATGAGAAGATGGTGGATGTATATTGTGTGGTGACCGGGTTGGCTCCTTACTTGTGATAGCATTAAGATTGTTGTGAATCCTTGATTTGTTATGAATATGAGATCGTAGGCCTATTGTATTTATGCTTGATGATAGTGATATTGTGATTTTGAGGCCGGAGGCCAATTTTATATATGTTAGTAAATGTGGCATAGTTGAGTGTAATGATCGAAGTGCCATGCTTGTTGATTTGGCCTTGTGAGCCAACATGTCTCGTTTTATGGTTTTGGCTTTATAAACCACATGTTATATATTTTGATCTTGTGAGCCATCCATATAGTTTTGGGCCTTGTAAACCATAAATGATATGTTTTGGCCTTACGTGCCACTATATTGTTCTATTTGGCTTAATGAGTCACATGAGATTGTTTTGACCTTGTGAGCCACACATTATTATTTTGGCCTTACAAGCCACAATGTTATTTTCTATTATGGCCTAGTGAGCTACGTTTTCTAGTATAGTGTCTTTGTAAGCCACTGATGAGTGTTAGTCTTATGTGCCATCAGTTAATTGATTTGCTCTAATTGATCATTGCTATTTGATTTATGATTTTGTGTGTCATGTTATTAACTATATATAGGTGAGGATTTGCCACACAGCTTATGTGAAGTGGGTGGAATCCGATAGGCCTCGGAGTGTGGATTGGCTATACAGTAAAAGGTAGGATGGGTAAAATCCACATGTCTAGGTTAAAGCATGTTAGCCTTATACTGATTTAATAGTATCCCAACCAGAGTTACAGATCAGTCATATAGCTCAAATGGAGTGGATGAGATCCTATAGACCGAAGGATAATATTATATATGGACACACATTCTCAACCAGGGTTACAGATTAGTCATACAGCTCACAAGGAGTGGATGGGATCTTACAAACCGAGGGGATAACATATTTGATATAATATTAATTTTTTGAACATGTATATGATGTCACATTTCACTATAATTGATTTAATGATTACGAAGATTTTTCATAATCAGTGTATGGGCCTCTGATTTTTGTTTTTGATTATTTGTCTACTCACTGAGTATTTTTTCAAATACTCACCCCTCACTTTTTTATTTCAGGTCAGTATAATAGGGCACGGTATAGCATAGTTAAAATGAGACTTCAGCACAATTTTCAGATACTCGACTCAGATTTTTACTTTATGATTCACTGAATTGAAAAATATTTGTAAAGGATGTGATTTTTGTTAGTGTATATGCCCTAGAAATCATTCGTGTTGTCGGTTTCAGGGCTTTTGATCTTGTATAAACTTTATCTTTATTAATAAAAGA
>JAVXUL010000001.1:7130784-7150215 GCA_035590515.1 Trichilia minutiflora | reverse complement strand
CTTACGAGAGAGTGGGTTTTCACTCCCTAGTAAGCTTACTAGGGAGTCTCACTCCCTAGTAAGCTAATGAATAGTAAAAAAAATGGGTACGTTAATTTTGAAATTGAAGGGCAATTTTGTCTAAAAAATTTCAATGTGGGTATTTTTGAATAAAAGTTTGGAGGGTGGGTATTTTTGAATAACAAATATAAATAGTGGTCAATTATGATTGATTCCCAAACTTCATATATATGCGTTTGATAGATATCTAACTCTGGACAAGTTCAAAAGATTTGCAGCTTCATAAAAGCCACCATTAATTTACCAATGTTAACAAATTATGGGCATAACTTCTAAACACCCGAGCAAACTTTTAAAAGAGGAGAAAATTTTTTGAATAAGATAAATAATGTTATTTAACTTTCCAAAAAAAATTTCGTGCTTCAACATATCAGAATCAATAGAAACTCAATAATGGTAGAATAAGCCTTGTGTTCTGCTTTGCATTTTACAAACCCCGCCGAGTCAAAAAGCAAAAATGCCAGGCTCATCCATCATCCAACTGTCTAATTTCATATTGAAGACAGAAGGTAGAGAAATTACTCTAATCTGAAGAGGATTGGACTGCTTCTCAAACAGAAGATCAAAAAATTGGTATTTTGTACAATAATATTCTTCGTTCAGTGTAATGAAACTATTCTATAGAAATGATGGATCAACTTTTATGTTCCAGCAACTAGAAAGTAATCTCGGATGGTTCTTCGTTTTACAGAGGAAGGGGGGTTCAAAACAGAAGATGGACTATTCAATGCAGCTTCAGGAGTTTTCTCAATGGTTTCTTTTGTATCTGCAATTAAAGAAAATTTTCTCTTTTGTGCTTCAGGAGTACTAATTATAGGCATTGTGATAGGATTGGAAGATTCAATTTGATTCAGTACTTCATCTGACATATTTGAACTGACAGAACCCATACTTGAACTTGTTGGTTCTTTCTTTGGCATTTTTCTGCATTCTTTACTAGGAATATCCATTACTCTCCTTCGAATGGAAGATGGAGATCTCTTGTTTGCGCAGTAACTACTCTGAATGTTCCATAATCGGACCTAAGAAAAAGAGAATGGAAGGAATTGAGTTGAACGATGCATGCACA
The DNA here is from genome assembly GCA_035590515.1 of Trichilia minutiflora. Classification (NCBI taxonomy): domain Eukaryota; kingdom Viridiplantae; phylum Streptophyta; class Magnoliopsida; order Sapindales; family Meliaceae; genus Trichilia; species Trichilia minutiflora. Next base: position 7,149,086 of record JAVXUL010000001.1, on the reverse strand, counting down.
TGTTTGAACTATATATTTGACCATTGATCTAAAGGATGCGTAATCTATCAAGCTTACAGTGAAATCATCTGAAGAAGTTGCAACCTTCCCAGCTTCAGTTGGACACCTGCAAAATATATAGAGATATATAGATATGATCAACATGCCTGTAACAGGACCCTAAATGCCATCATATGTCACTCAAAAAATAAATGAGAAATGCAATACCAATCTACTGCTGTAACTTCTCCATCATGACTTTTCAATATGACAGGATCTGCTTCAGGTTTATTCACCTGGTTTGATTGCAAATTTAAATTACAAATGGACCAAACTAAAATATAATAAAAAGAAAAAATAAATAGAAACTTATCTCGTGAAGAAAATCTACCTGCCATATGTAAGCGTCTCCATCACTAGAGCCACTGAGTATATGAGTTGCATCAGGACTAATAGCTGACTGCAATGGAATAAATAAATTCAGGCACCAGAAGATCATGAATTCAACAGTGGAGCAATAGGTAATTAGTCCATTGAAGAGAGAAACATTTTAGGCTCATGATGTAAGACCTACCTTTACATAGAAGGATTCTATGTGACATCCCGAGAAAGAACACACAGGACCTTTTTCAAGTTGAAGCACATTATACAAGTATATTCTGAAAAAAGTTAAAAAAAACAACATCTAAATTAGATGTTTGGCATTTGTCAGCATTTTTTTTCTAAACTGAAATGCATGTGGCAGGATTGTGTAAGCAGGTACTGCATCCTCTTGGTCTTATTCCTTATTTTCTTTCTGATAATGGTGATGCTTCTTGTAAAAGATGAATGTACTACGACATTACAAAGAGATGTGCATTTAACCCAAATTCCAACATTTTTTAATATGATTATATTTAACAAGGAATTAATACAGCTTTAAAGGAAAATTTGATCAGAGCAGAAAATTACCTATTGTCCATGCATGAAGCTGTAAGAAATACCCCATTTAAATCCTGAGACAGGCTAGATATACCATGCAATCTTGATTCCTGAAATCAAAAAGAAAATAATACATATTTATATGATAACTACCATTGCCATCCTGAAATTTTTAAAGAGTTCTGATAATATATTCAGAAAAATGCTACCATTTATATCTACATTTTTCCCCCTATTTTAGAGTCTCCATTATAATTATAAGAAGAATCAAATGTTTGTCACTGGACATGGTTAAAACATTTCTGGATTGGACAATAATGCTCAATTACTCTACAAAAAATAAAATTTTGCCATATTATTAGAAATATAAAACTTGATCCTAACAATAACAGGTAATGATTCAACATACTATTGTGCAAGGAGAACTAACCTTTATGACTGATGACTCAGGATAAGGGCATGCCTGAGTAATTTGAGTTTTAAGATTTCTGGTATCCCAGAATTTTACAGCACTGAAACGAACAAATTGTCAATAGGAAAATCAAGATTGGTATAGACTCCGTAAATTTAAGGAAAGCTAAAAGTACCTATTACATACCTGTTCGCTGCACCAGCAGTAGCAATGGACATTTCATCTTTCAAATAAAGAACTGATGTAATGCTCATTGAGGCAGCCTGACAGAGCTGAAGATTAACCAAGAGTAGAAGAAAGGATTATGAAGAACAGAAGAAGCAAACAAACCTTCCCACGCCTGACCCTTTTTGCTTGAGACGAAAGATGAGCCCCTTTAACAACAGCAGATGAGCTGAATAAGGTAATAATGAAAGGATTAACTTAGTGAACATGATTACATTCATTTATGTGAAGAAAGATATGCAATAATAACTTACCCTATGCATAATTCCCCGCATTTACTTTTGGAACTAATGTTACATCTCAAGTCCCATATTGCAAACGATCCATCTCTTGAACCAGAGACAAGAAGATCTATTGAATATACCAATTTAAATGAGACGTGAAGAAGCTATTGACGTATTCCAGATAGTAAAACTAAAATATATATTTCAATAAACCTACCAGCATTTGTTGGATGAGAACACAATGATTTTATGCTTCCAATGTGCCCCATCAGTGTTGAAATACATTTCCTTTCCTCTGCCTCCCATATCTTTATCTGTAAAATGGCAGAAGGAATAAGTGTTTCAGAATTGACGCTTTAAGTATATCTCACGACAGAAATGCTGAAACAAAATCTCTTTTTTAGAATGCACTATTTCTTACAGTCTGATCCCCTGAAGCTGTTACAATGTTCTTGTCCTCCTGAAAATTTTCAGTGCATAATTAGCATCAAACAAGACCAAATTCATGTCTCAGTCAAAATTTTTCAGTTTCAAATTTTAACCACCAAAGTTTAGGTGTGACCAGCCAAAAATTCTCATAAACACAAACTTTAATTTTTGTCACTTGTAACCGCAAAACTTTGCAGATCAACAAAGGACATTGATAATAACTTAAGTTGGCAAATTATTTCTAATTGTACCCCTCGTCAACTTAAACAAACAAGACTATAGTTAGCAGCCATGATGTTAATGCTAAACAAAAATAAATGACATGAAATTATCATCCTCAAAAACACCCAGTTAGCCCTTATACATGTCAATTAATAGAGTTTTTTACTATGATGTTGGGATCAGATAAAATATTATTTTGTCTTTCTTGCTTATGTTTTCAACTCCACCCAATTCTAATTCCGAGGCTGTAATTCTATTAAACAAAACAGCAAGACTTCAATGTAATTGTGTAAATGAATAAACCAGTGCACCCACCTTGATCCAGCATAAATCAAAAATGGCATTTTGGTGAGCAACCCAATCACTAATTCTGGCTTTTTCTGCCCAAATTGCATTAGGGAAAAAGTCAGCATATCAACATGATAATGAAATTGTACTGCTAAAAATTTCCAATATCTATAAAACGAGCAAACCTGCATTTTCATGGTGACAACCAAACGAAAGAGATTTCCTACGAGAATCGAACAAGCTCACATAACCATCCTCATCGGACACTGCCAATATATGAGAGTTTTTACTTGTCTGCAAAATTAAGGTTTTTTAGCTATTTAAATGAGTACATCAATTATATAGCGTAATAACTGAAAATGCCAAACAAAAGTAAGTAAACCTTGCAAAATGAAACGGCCAATGGCGGCGTATCCTCGCCGTGGTGTTCAACTGCCACAGCTCCGATTTCCGTAAAATCCGATGCCACGTCACCAAAATACGGTCTTTTTTTAACTGCAAGAAGAACAATCAAAGAGAAAAAAACAGAATATCAAATACTAGAATCTTATAATGCTTAATGACGCACAGTTTTTTGTATATTGTGTAAGAGAGAAGGATAACCTCTAAAACCGTTGAGCTCTCTTGATCTGATATCTAGGAAGAAGGATTCAGATTTGAAGTTCACCATTGAAGTTAAACAATAGCTTCGGAGCAGAGGAAATTGATTGAGAGAGAAAATGCGAAATTTTTCTTTGCGTGACATTGAAATATTTTTATTACCTTCAATTTGGCGCCAGGTTTATGGTTTTGAGCAGGCGGGCAACTCAAATTTCTTTTTGGCGGTAATCATTTTTATATTTTTCCTTTGTAGTTTCGGCGTGGAGTTGGACTTCGTATTATATTTCCTTAAATTGGTAAGAGTTACAGTAATTGCAGACTAATGTAATGTTAGCCCTTTAATAAATATACAATTTTAAAGGGTTCTCAAAGAAATTATTCAAGATATTTATGTAATAGCCTTTTATTTATTTATTTATTTTATACAACTAGCATTTCAATAGTATATATATATATATATAATATATACACACACACACATTTTGCTTGGCTTTAACATTTTAGGACATACTATGACAACGTTTAACAAATCCTTCCCTATATTTAATTTCTCTCTAAATTTATGCTGCAATTACTTGTTTGCACTTTGTATGATACATGTTTAACAATTGGCCCGGCAATTTTGAAAATGCTAACAAATTAATCCTCTAAAATATAATAAAAAAATATAAATCCTATTTATCAGTATAACACAAAAATATTAAATAATATTTTATCAATCAATTAAACAGATAATATAAATTGCAATCAATCATTTTTTTCAATCAACTCTCCGACATAATTTCATTAAATTAAGCAAACAAAATACATTTATTTAATTGAATTTTATGTTTTATAAGTTTTTTGTGAATTTACTTTAATTATAAATTATTGACCTCCTTGTATTTCAGGTTGCTGGGTTTGTATTGTATATCCATCAATAGCTTGATCAGGAGGAACAAAATGTCGTTGATTATGTCATACATGTGCTTTATAATGACGAGCCAAGAGGAAATGTTGACGGTTCCACTGCTAGTTGTGACCTTGAGCTGAAAATCATGTTCACAATTAATTCAATACCAAAATATGAGTTGGACAGACAATATCTCAAAATTTCATCATTGAAATGACATCTTTTTATCGTGGTATTCTTTTATCATGAAACACAATCTCTTCATGTCACCTTATTTTGATTATGCATAACAAATTTTTATGCCAGACGATCGAGGATCTCTGGGAGATATCTTAAGAATGCAGAAAAGTACACCTGTTCTTTCATCAATGTTTCAAAAGGTTTTGCAAGTAAAATGACATTTTAATCGTTTGAATTTCGTTTTGCTTGTTACAGAAGTTTAAAAAATTCATCAACTTATGTTGTCTTCAAACTAAATTCACATTTTTGGTTTATTTGATTCATCAAGGGACTAAACTACTTGCATGGATATCGAGCTAATAAATCTTCTTGGAAATCTCAATGGAGAGCCAAAAATTACGAATTTGGGTATAAATGGTTACAGAAACTATCTATATTTTGATTTAAGATTGAATGTTGCTTTCTATAATGCATATTAATTTGCCTTATTGTAATTACTTCAGAGTTTTACTTTGAGATAGAGATATCATCTTATATGTGTTAAAGTTGTCGCTAACATTTCTCCAAATGCAATATACTAGTGTGCTACGTTTGTTAGCTGAGAGAATTCGAAATGAAAGCTATTCTTATCCTGCTTGTATCTGGAGCCTTGGTCTTGCTCTCTTTGAATGTGGCACAGGAGAATTTCCTTACGCGGCTAATGAAGGATCTGTCAATTTGATGTTGCAGGTAGTATTTTCATTTTTTAATGTAAATTTGGATTTTCTTTTTTACCAAAAATGTTTTTTTAAATTGGCATCCTGTCTTTAATTTCTAATACTCTACTGTTTTCCTTTCTTTTTGGAAGATCTTGGAGAATCCATCACCTTCACCATCAAAACACAACTTTTCACCAGAATTTTGTTCATTTGTTGATGCTTGCTTGCAGGAGGATGCAGAGGCTAGGCCAACAGCAGAGTAGCTAAAAGAATAGCATAAAAATACAAAATAAAACTTGTTTGTGGTCTTTTCAACCTCCTATAGAAATTTTAATGGATAGGATCAAAGACATTCATACTTGTTTGGGTTTTAAACAACTTTTTTAGTTATATTTCACGTACATCATAACAGATGCTTACATAAAAGTTTCGGTGAATGGCCAGAAGTATGTGCAACATAATGGTCAATCTTCATTGACATTGGCTTTGGAATTCTAATTTTGATTGGTTTCCTAAACTATGTGAAGGTAAATATGGATCATTTTCAGAAAAATTAAACCTTTAAAAAGTAGTTCAATTAAAGAAAGTATTCTAAGGATAGTTGCTTTAAATGTCCAAAATGAAGTTACCCTGTTCTTTTATCAATTTGGGATTTGTCTCGTTAAGTTGCTAACTATCAGACCATCCTAAAGAAGACTAATAATTTTAAGTGAGTTTATTATTTCTACAATCGAAGCAGATATCTTCTATTTTTATGACTTGTTTAGCACTCCCGTGTTATAGTTCATTTTCATCCCTGCGTAATTTTATGCCTGTAACAATATGTTGATTTAGTTTTCGTGCTTTGAATGTTTCAAATGATAATGAAAGAAAAGATATACTTCTTAATCATCGCATGCGTTTTTGTTTGTGATTGAAAGGCATCATGAAACTTGACACACTTTATTGACTGAAGTGTCAACAATTCATGCTTTATGTTGTTCAACTGGAATTGGCTAACCGCAGCTTCTTTCACACCCATTCATCACAAAATATGAGCATGCGAATTGTCCGAAGTGTATTTGACCCAATGGAAAGGATGAAAGACTTGGCAGATGTGAGTACATGGCTTTTCATGCATCTTTGTGCAAACATTTGTCCATCAAAACAACCAGCAACTATATTTATTTCGTAGCTTGGTAAATGAATGAAAACAAGGTCATACTGTATTTAAGTTGGTTCAACGAGTTAATGTCAGATAATTCTGGGGCGGGCCAACAGACTTGCATCAATTGGTTCGTAAACTATTATTAAAGAGGGAAAAAGATGTCCAAATTAGTTTAACCTATAATAATAATGGCGGTGGTATCCAGTTGTCAGCCATGTGTAAAAAAGTATGGGGTTTCATTTTTTTTTTAGTGCATTTGAAAACACTTTGTAAAACCATAAAGGAGAGGTGTGATTCTTTTACCTTAATTTGAATATTGAGTGAACTTTTAGCCAGTATTACAATTAAACTACCGAAAGCTTTGAACCAAAATTAGAAGCTTTGATATTCACTTGTGTGTTCAACTTATACTGACTTTTATTTGAATGGCCAGATGTTGGCAATGCACTATTACTCACCTTTTGATCGATAGGATGAACTATGGCAACATTCAAGGGCCTCGTATAACGAGAGTTCAACTTTTAGGTATTGTATTAACGCGAATACAAGAACTTTTCTTTTTCAATATTGTCAATAAATGGACATTTAGTTGTGGACAAGAGAAGTGTCTATGTTTTTGTTAAATGATGTCAAGTCTTCAAAATAGTATGAAACTAATTAGTTAGGGTGAATTTTGGGGCGCTTGTTTGGTTTCTGTTTCTACTAAGACAGTTTATTTCCCCTTAGAATCTCTGGGAAGCAGTTTGTTAGATCAAATGATATCTTCTTTGTTAGGCTGTCACATACTCGAAGTACATTGGCTGGTGACTGGCCTCCTGAAAGATTGAAACTTATTGTGGAGAAACTTCAGTGTCGTGCTCATGGTAAAGATGGAGCTACAATTCGACTATAAGGATCTTTTATCATAGGGAATCAATTTCTTATATGTGAAGATGGTGTACAAGTAGAAGACTTGCTGAATTTTAAGGATCTTTCGATTGATATTTCTAGTAAAAGAATGGGTACATTTGAAGAACAGTTTATCGTGGAACTAGGCAAGCTCATTGGTCGTTACTTCATAGCTAAACAAGAGCTCTATATTATCCAAGAGAATGACTAACCTTGAGAAAGGTCTTTTTTCAGGTCTGCTTTCAACCGTTCTTTGCAATTCATATCACTCAAATGCATTGCTTATTCTTATGACCTCTGTGTTTGAAAGTATTCCAAACTGTCGGTGCAAGTTCCACCACCCACCTGTTTGGCTAACTTGACTCTTTCTTATGAGCGGTTGCTGCATTTTCTAAGCAGCTTGTGGATGTCATTATGCTTTGTATGTAATGCAACATATGTTATTCTATACCACAGAACATTGGCGTGGACAAATTTGATGGTCACTCCATAGCAAGAACTTTGAGAGAAAACTTGTTGGAGCCGAATCTGTATTTTTCCCATCAATAATCTGGTTATACTGTCAATTCATTAATTATGTTGTGAAATTGTAATTCATAATTATATTGATTGATCATCTAACTATCTAAGTGTTAAGTTATAGATATAACCCATTTGTGTGGCAGTGTGGACCAGGACAAATTTTACCCTGGTAAATTTTATGTATGATAAAATAAGATTTATGTTTCAAACTTAGCTGATGTAGCTATTATTAACAATTGTTTAGTCTAAAATACATATTTACTTCATTAATTCGCCATTAATGTATGATTTTATTTGTTTCAATACGAGGGTATCAGATAGCATTTTTTTTTGGTCAATTATTGAGTTAATAAAAAAATTTTAAATTATTTTATACATAATTCAAATTATTTTAAAAATTTATACTAATGAAATTCTTGGTGTCCGAATTTTTATGTTATTTTACTTTTTTCTATTAGCTAATTGAATTTTGAACAAACAAATAAATAACGCCTTGGCAACGAGCCAACGACTTAACCCGAATCCAACGTACCCCGATCCACATAAAATATTAGAATAGACGGGTTTTAGCTAAAACCCTAGCTCTCCAATCATAATTCCCTTCTTGGCCTCTATTTTCATTAGTGTTGACCTAAGTTTCTCTGAAATCATGCCGAAGCACTACAGACCTCCGGTAAGTTCTCTATAGTGACACAGTATTATCTAAACAATACTTTAATTCCTCAATTTCTGGATGCCGTCGAGCTTTCCCGTTGATTTTTTTCTCGAATTTTCAGGGAAAGAAGAAAGAAGGAAACGCTGCTAGATACATCACCAGGTCACAAGCCCTAAAACACCTTCAAGTTAATACGAAGCTTTTCAGGTCGGTCTCTTTTATATCACTTGTATTCTTGTATATGCGTACTTTACTGCCGTTCTGGGGTCAGTGTTGTTTTAAAAATCACAAAATCAATTGGCCAAGTGAACGAAATGAAGTTTGTATAGTTGTTAGAGCTCGAGGATTTTTTTATTTTGGATTTCTTATGATTAATATTTTCTATCTTTAATTTAATTAGCAAAATATCGATTGACTGACGTCTTGAATAGTGTGATTTCGTGGTTCCTCAATGTTGATAGTTAGAGATGGGATATGTTAGCTAAACGTCAGGCGCACAGATGTTTAATTTTTTGTTCCAGTTAATAATAACATTTCTCAGGTTCATGAACACGAACCTTAAAGGGCGCCAGTGTTTTATTTACTCTATGTTGGTACAAGGAAATTAGATATTTGGTATTTGAATTGAGTGGAATTGGTGACATCAATTCCTGACTAAAGAAGATAACCCTGTTCTCTGCCAGAATTCCTTGCTGCCATGTGCAGCCTTAATTTTTATTCATCTGTATGTATTTGATTGACAAAGCAAGCTGCACATATGCTTGTTTGCCAGTAACTTTGTGGGAAATGCTTTGGTGAAAGAGACTGTTTTTATTGTTTTATTGGTTTGAAATTGTAGGAAATTATGCATTTACAAAGGTATATTCCCCCGGGAGCCAAAGAAGAAGTTTAGAGGAAATCACCAGACATATTATCACTTGAAAGATGTTGCATTCATTCGACATGATCCAATACTGGGGGAGTTGAGAGCAAAGAGTACATACACAAAGAAGGTAATCAAAGCCAAGGCAAAGAAAAACAAAGAACTTGCAGATATTCTGCTAAAGCGCCAACCTGAAATCAAACTAGATAGACTTGTTTTGGAGAGGTTTGCTAATTTGTTTATATATTTGTCCTTGAAATAAAAATACCTTCTTGCCCCACTCATTACAGGTCCCTGAAATCCTTTATTTGTTATGGTTGGGATTGCAGATATCCACACTTTGTCGATGCACTTAGAGATTTGGATGACCCTCTCACACTGGTGCACCTTTTTGCTGCATTACCTGCCAGTGATAGGCTGAGGATTGAAGTGAAGCGTGTGCATAATTGTCGGAAGTTAGTATCTTATATATTTTGAATTAGAGCGTAAAGGAGTGGAAAATCTATGGAGCTTATATGACGTTAAAATGTCTCTTCATTCATTGATATGTCATATATTTTTAGTATATCTTAGTATATTATGACTTTCTGAATTGAATGTTTTTTTTTTTGTTAGATTGAGTCATGAATGGCAAGCCTACGTTGCTCGTACTCATAAGTTGCGAAAGGTTTTCATTTCTGTGAAAGGGATATATTACCAGGTATTACAACTTCATGTTAACCATAGCATTTTTTTACTGTTTGTGTCGTGGAAACTGCCTTTGCTGTTTGTGTAAAGATGCTTTGGTTCATGCATACAGGCTGAGGTTGAGGGTCAAAAGATTACATGGCTAACACCTCATGGGATGCAGCAAGTTTTGCCTGACGATGATGTAGTCTATGATGTCTTGCTAACATTTTTGGAATTTTATGAGGTTAGTGACTGATAGATACGTGTCACTCGTTCCTCATTGTCATTTTTAATGAAGATTTTGGTGCAACTGAACATTTTGCACTTTTTCATTAAGCTAGTGTTTTTGCTTAAAGGATTTTTAAGTGTAGTTATGCACTTTGGGAGGGCATTGTGAACTTAGTTGATAGGTGAAGCTTGATTTATCGGTAAATTGTAATAATTTTGCCTGGGGGAAGTACTGAAGTTTTTTTGATATATGGAGAGAAATGAGAATGTACAAATGGATGAAGATCTATTATGGCGTGAATGGTGGTGCTAGCACCTTAATAAGTTAAAATTGTTGAATAGTGCATTTTGGATCTTTCTTCCTAATATTCTTTGTTTTTCTATGCCAAGAAACCATTGAAACATTAACATTTGCTAAATTTCAGGTTTTAATTCTAATTTTCTTAATATTGTGATTTGGGTGCAGACTCTCCTTGCCTTTGTGAACTTTAAACTTTATCATTCCATAAATGTAAAATATCCTCCCATTCTCGATCCTCGATTGGAAGCTTCAGCAGCTGGTATTCTTTTTCTTTCCCTCTCTTGGCCTCTCTCTCTTTCCTGTAGTGAAATTTCCATCTTGTCATTTGTATTCAACTCCAAATGGGGCCTCCGATTTGTTTGTTTATTGACCTTGCAACTTTTGTGCTCCAAAATTTTTTTCCTTCAATGGACAGTAATATTATTAAGTGTTTCTTGAATTCTACAGAACTGTATGCACTTTCAAGATACTTTGATGCTAACTCTAGACCCTCTGAGCAAGTTGAGGAGACACAGTTAGAGGAGTCTCAACTCAGACTTGCACAACTTCAACAACAACTTCCTTCCAATGAACCTGGGGCACTGATGCAACTCGTTAAAGGTGCTGTTGAAGAAAATGAAGAAGATGAAGATACGAAGGAGTGTAAGAAACTCTTCAAGAGTATGAAATTCTTCTTGAGTCGTGAGGTGAGATTAATGGTCATCGTATAGTGCTGTGTCTTGCACCAAATGTAGGGCATTGTTGTCATATATTTTCATTTTTGAGAAATTTGTAGTCATGTTTGAAATTTTTACAGTCAGTCATTTAGATTTGAGAGTACAATCATTTAGTGGTTTCACATTTTGGAACAGGGAAATTTGTATTGAAGAGCACATTTGTGTCACATCGTCATGCTTATGATGACATCGCTTGTACAAATGAACTTGTCTAGGACATAAAATTAAGGCTTTGCGTAATTGTTGATGCTTTTATATCTTCCATTTGTTTTTCTCGTTCTTCCTAAAACTTCAGTTCATTGGTGCTGCTATCATTCTTTATTCTTTCCTGCTATGGGACAACCAATCTTTCCTTTCAGGTTCCAAGAGAGTCATTACTTTTTGTCATCCCTGCTTTTGGTGGTACTGTTTCTTGGGAGGGAGAAGGGGCTCCTTTTGGTGAAGCTGATCAGAGTATTACTTATCAGGTTGGCCTTCAAACATTAAATTTATATATTGTTGAAATGTGCTTTAGGAATAACATACTTGATGTTGACGACTGCTTTATTTGATACAGATTGTTGACAGGCCAACTCAGGGTCATATGTACCTGTCTAGAGAATATGTCCAACCACAGTGGGTTTATGATTGTGTAAATGCTAGGATTATATTGCCAATTGATGCTTATTTGGTGGGAAGGTAATATTTGGGTTTACTCTTGAAATCTCTTCTTTCATAATTGTCCAAAACTGTAATTTCTCTATCTACTGGGATAGTTTCACTCTTGAATTTATGCTTTTTGTTTTCACAAAGGTGAAAAAGTGCATGTTTTGTGATATCAATGTTTGACAATTTTTTGGACTGTTGACAGGGTTCCTCCTCCACACCTCTCACCTTTTGTTGATAACGAGGAAGAAGGTTATGTTCCTGACTATGCAGAAACCATAAAAAGATTGAAGGTTGCTGCCAAAAATGAAGTCCTTCCAATGCCAGGTGTGGGAAAAGAAGATTTGGATGATCCTCAAAATTTATTGGCTGAAGGTTATATTAGTCGGGCAGAAGCTATTGAAGCTGCTGAGAGAAAGCAGAAGGTAATGTGTACTGAGTAGGTTATGTTCTTGGTTGTCTGCATTCATGAAAATAACCTGTCAGGCAACTTTTTATTAGAATTTTTATTGTCTCTGTTGCATGGTTGTTTTCCCCGTTGCTTTTCTTGTTAAGCACTCTCTTCTAAATTGCATGTATTTCTAGCAATTCACTATTGCTTGCCACAAGAAAACGTGACTGTAGAAATTTGATTTATTTAGTCGTGATGATATTATGTTAATGTGGAAGATTGTTTTTATCCTTAGAGATACTATTGCTGACATTTGGATAAAGTTTATTACCGCATTTGTTGATTTTGTCAAACTCAAAATGTTACAGATGATGATTCTTGAGAAGCAGTATCATGATGAATTGAAGATGGAACTCCAGGGTATCCAGTATTCTTCATCTGCTTCAGATTTGGATAAGCAGAAATCTGGTGAGGATACAGAGGCTAGGGAAGAGTCTCTCCCAGATATGCAACAAATTTCCAATGATGATACTGCAGATATGTCAAAACTGCTGATGTCTCGCAAAAAGAGGGGACTTTATGAAGCCATGAAGGTAATTTTGTTGATTCATCTTGTTTCCTTTGACATGGTGTGCTGTTAAAGTTGCTTGCATTTCTGTTGCTCAAACTCATTTTATGACTATTAATGGCCATTCCGGATTGAGGCAATGTGACTTTTATTCATATCTACCTTCTTCTTCAAATTCCCCCTTGGAGATTAGTGTGAGTGGGAATCCATCTCTTGACCTTATGCGACAAAAGCTGAAATCAACTAGGCTATCCGTTTGGAGATGCATTGGAAGGAAGTTAAAAAATGAAATGATGGGATGTTGATAGAACTTTATCTGTCATGTCAAAGTGGGTACCAAACATTTAGTTGCTGTGATTTCAGCATTAAGTTGAATCATAGCAGTATCTAGACCTGTCTTCAATTGCCCGAGGGTAACTAGTGAAATAATTAGCATTTTTTCTTGTCATTTCATATTACGTAAAATGTTCCACTTTCAGCAATTTCTGCTTTTGCCAAGTTAAAAAGTTCAATAGTGGAATTGAAGCAGAGTGTTTATGATTAGTATGCCACACATTTCTGTCGTTACTCTCTTTATGTGTCAAATTTTAGGCTTTAGATTGTAGAAGGTCGTGCACCATTTTCTTGAATGACTACACACTAGTGCACGTTTGTTTGTAAATACTTTGAGCACGATTTTTTTTGGTTTTTCTCATTTACCTTAAATTTGTTTTAGAATTCTTTTTCCATGTTAGCATGATGGATTGATGCATTAATTCTAATTAATGTCTTAATTCTACTGTGTCATTTTCAGAAAGGTCAAGAGCGAAAGAAAGCACACGTTGATCTCCTCAAGGAGCGAAAGAAAAAAATTGAATCATCTAATAAATCTTCGAAGAAGAAATAAAGATGTTCTGTCCAGAATTTTGCATGGCTTGAAGTCACTGATATCATTTTTTTGCTCTCTCTTTTCTTGTTGTAGTCTCTTCAAATTTTAATGCCAGTTAATATAATTTCGTTGGACATTTGAAATCAGAGCTAAAATTTTCGTGAAATACATAATTCTATTTTATTATTCTCGCACTGTCTTTACCCTTGTTTCAGATATTTCAACCATCTAATTACAAATAAGAACAAGCTTTAGGCTCTATAATTCTCTCGCAGAAATTTAGCAGCAAAGGTGACTATAAACATAATATTCAGACAATATCTCTTTCAAGAAATATAATACTGAGAATATAGCATTACACGTTTGGAAAAAACTTTAAAAAAAATGTATCAAAAAATTTAAATTTAGTAAATATATATATATAAACAATCTTAATCATGAATTCAAGATCGACAATTAACTGATTAGGGTGCATATTTTAACCAAATTTATTTCACAATATTTGAATGGAGAACAGTAAGCAAAAGAAAACAAACGATCTACCAAATCAAAATGAATCAATAGTATGGTGCAGTTCCGATTCAATTTGATACTGTATTTGGTTCGGTTTTGGTTTAATAAAGTAAAAAAAAAAAAATTGATCCCATTTTTTCGTTGAAAATTCGAACACTAAATCAAATTATTGTGATAATTCTTTTGTTCAAACATTATTTTTAATCCATAGATTAATGATTTTTAATATTTATTTTACCTATTTTGTTCAAAAAAATTCTTGTATATTGATTGGTTTATTTATTTATGTTAAACAACAGGTATGAATATATTAGCAAATGTTTTGTAGAAATACTAAACATAGTTAACTTATTTTAAGAATATTTTAAATAGCGAATCCTTTAACGCTATAAATCAACATATGATTTGAGCATTCGAGGGGTGTAGTCTGGTAGTGTTGGGTATGAGAGATCGATCTGTATTTACACTGTGGTTTTGTGTTTGATTTTTATAAGAGCCTGGGATAGTCGAGGTTTTCACTCGCGTGCTTAGAACCACTGTAAGTTATCCTTATACACGCGTCTTATTGATTAAGGTAGTGTGTCTCGTAATCTGCGCTTGCGCTGCACACATTCTAAGGAGGTGTGACCTCGTCCTATGTCCGGCTAGACGGTACAATAATAACTGAATGCATGAGTTTTCTCGTCTACAAAAAAAACAAAAACATATGATTTGAACAAACTATTACTTAACTAGCATTCATTCGCAAATTAATCAAGCTAGCTACAAAGTATTAAAGAAGAGCTATTATATTATATGGTTAATAGTGATCATTCCGTTCTACATATAAATAAATATAGATAGAAATATATAAAATTCAAATCAAATAAAAATGCAGGAATATAAATATAAATAAAGATTTTGGTGATATTTTCTAGTTTTGAATTGAGTTGGATAAAAACATTTTCATCTGTGTTTTTTGTTTTTTTAGAATGGTTGATTGATTCAATGGAATTCGTCAGCAATGAATTAGAGACTGCAGACTCAGGTAATTGATTTTAACCTCTCAAATATTTTAGTAAATAAAGGATATAAATTCTACGTTTCTATAAAAATAAAATCCATTGGGTTATTAATATAATTTTGCAGTTTCAATTATATTTTAAAAAATAATAATAATTCAAATCAACCTTGAATCTACTATAAAAAAATTCATTGAATCCTTTGACCTTCCAATCAAGATAATGTGAGTGCATTAGCAAAAATTAAAACAAAACAATGAAGATATAAAGTCGTTAATAGAGAGTGCATAGAAGCTAGATTTGAAGCACCTTACATGCTTCGCTTGCAGGAAAATCATATTTTAGATTGGGATCAACAGCTTCAACTAATCTGTTTGATCTGTGAAGGGTCCAAACCTGACGAGAAAAATCAATAAATCTAACATTGTTAAAAAGGGTCAAGGAAAGTTATGTTATCGGCTAACATGATGCAAATAGGAATGAATTCTGACAAATTCTACAGCAGGAGGAAATAAAGATAGCAGAGAAATATTTGAAGCAGAAGATTAAGGGCTTGGGAACCGAAGTAACTGAATTATTTTCTGCCCTATCTATGTAAACCTATCAACGGGGTTCAAGCCAAAATATTTGAACCTACTCCTGAGGGAGCTCGGAAAGTTGTTCTTGCCACAAATTTTGCTGAAACTTCATTGACTGTAGATGGAATTGAGTATGTTATTGATTCAGGTTTTGCCAAGGTGAAATCTTATAATCCAAGAACTGGAAGGGAGTCATTATTGGTGCATCCCATCTCAAAAGCTTCAGCAAGGCGACGTGCTGGACCCGGTCGGGCTGGTCGAACGGGTTCAGGAAAATGCTTTCAGTTGTATACTTCGTACGATTATCATAACGATATGGAGAATTATAACGTACCAGAAATACAAAGGACTAACAGATCAATTTTGATTTTATGGATCCTCCACCAGAGGAACGGTTACTTAAAGCCCTTGAACTACTATTTGCACTTGATGCATTAAGTAAATTTGGTGAGTCGACTCAAGTTATCAGCAGATGATTGAATTCCCTCTTGATCCTACGCTATCTAAAATGATAGCTGCTTCGGACAAATACAAGTGCTCAGAGGAGATCATCACCATTACTGCAATGCTTTCTGTTGGAAATTCAATCTTCTACCATCTGAAGGATCATAATTTGTATATATATATGCATAATGACAGAATGAATTTTCCCATGGGGAATGTTGGCGATCTCATTGCTCTTCTTAGAGTTTATAGTGCATGGAGGGAATTTGATTATTCAACACACTGGTGCCACAAGAATTATGTTCAATTAAGGACTATGAAACATGTCAGAGACATAAGGGATCAGCTGAAAGGGCTTCGTCAGAGCGTTGAGATCGGATTAACATCCAATCTGACTGATTTAATCTGGTAAAGGCGGCGACTGCATCTGTTCTTGTTTTTTTTTTTTTAAATCCAACTCTGCATGGCTGCCAAAGCATGATGTCACTGGACAGTGAAACAGCCTCAGAGAGTTCATAGCCATCCCACTCGCGGGTTGTTCCAGATTCTCCCGAAGTGGGTCGCTTACCATGAACTTGTTCTGACATCGAAGCAATCCATGAGGCAGCTAACAGAAATAAAACCAGAATGGTTAGTTGAAATTGCTCCTTATTTTTACCGGCAGATGTGATATTGTGTACGAATTTTTCCTTGTTTTACTATTCGAGGGTACTCTTGCGTTGTTACGCATGAACGACAGCCAAAACACAATTTCACATTAGGACTACTGTAAATATCTAATAGTTTGTGCTATGAAAAATTTATATACAATTCCTTTTGTCGAATAAATATTTGAAAATAGCAATATTGTCAAAGAGATGTGGATTTGGTCCCCTATTTACACCTCCATGACATCACGTTTTCTACAGTTGTCTTCTTGCTTCTTGGGAAGATCTTTAACGTCAACTGACATGTTCATCAATACTCCATTCATGGTTTGCATATTTTACTTGACACTCCATATACTTGGGCAAAATAGTTGTTTGAAGAAATTCCAGATTCCAGAGAATCTCTCCATCTGAATTTTCGTACTAGCATTAGCCCGAGCCTTGGCTTGAGCAGGGGTTTCTTCCTCAACAATTGATTGAGCTGCAACCAAAACCATATTTGTTATAAGTAGGATACAGATCACTTTGGAAAAAAAAAGTAATTGCCTCCAAAAGTAGCTTTACTTTTAGCTCATCTCATCATAGATGGAAGTTAATACCAGTTCTTTGATTGAATTCAGCTGCAGCCTGCTGTTGTAGCTGCTTGTTGAATGCCTTAGCTGCCATGAAAACATTTGATGCTCTTTCCCAACCTCCTCCAAATACACCATATCCCTTTTTGGGCTGAGGTTGGATCAAGAACTCAAGCACCGCCAACTCTTCCCTATCCACCCAATGGATGCAGTTCACAGGGCATGAATCAACTGAAACCTGGAAGTTTATGAGTCATCCTCAAAGTAATTCACAGAGAACAAAATTTTTGTAGCAGCATAGGTACATAGGTTCAATTCTATTTTATATATACATTCGTAAATATCTGTTCCACAGATGCTATACCTCAATTTTTTGGTCATTGTCTCCATATTGAACCTTAACTCGTGCACATCCTGTAGCTTCATCCATCACAAATGTGTTACTGGCATGGTTTACACATTCTCTGCACCCTGCCATAAGTTTGAGTTGTGGTTACAATACTACGTTATAGGACACTTGAAATGAAGTTTAGAAAAGGCAATAATCGAATCGAATGATGATGATTAATGAAAATAGACTAAATTCTTGAGAATGTGTGAAATGTAATACAAACAGGATGAGAAAATGACCTATGCATGCATTTTCATCGACGAATAGAGCTTGGGGTCTTAGTGGTCCTTTCCATGAACTGTAACGAAAGCCAGAAGTATTTTTTCCAAAATGCGCTCTCATTTGACCAATGGAAACATCATAATCTGTTCTGAGATCCTCTCTGATCAGCACTTTATAAGCTTCATTCAGCATTAGAGTAAATTCATGACCCTGTACAACAGGAAAATAATAACCTTTCAAATTCTAATCAAAATTCACAGTTATATACCCTTACACTGCAGAAGCAGAATAGGGGTTTGAAATTGTTAAAGGAATTATTGTACCACCTGAAGATGTTGTTAAAAATTTAGGAATTAATTAGAACATTAATCACATTTTAACATGCTAATTATTCCACACTTGCA
>JAVXUL010000001.1:7104223-7130684 GCA_035590515.1 Trichilia minutiflora | reverse complement strand
TTAAATGTGTAAATAAGGTTACATTTTTAAGTTTGATAGATATAAATATTGTATTTATTTGAGAAATAAATTGATTGATACTGGTTTGAATGTAAATGGTTTGCATATCCTTGAGATAAATGTTATTTAACATGACAACATACTGTTAGTAAGAAACGATCTAGAAATAGATTTAATTCAAGATTTATTTGGCCTCGTTAATTAAGTCATGTTGGGTGTTGATGAATGGTCAAGTCCGTCAATAAAGTACCTGCAGCTTGCTATAAATGTACCAAAATGTCAATAGTAGAAGCAAGAAGAAGATCTACACATGTACGTACACACACATTTTAACACAACAGTTAATTTCTCAAATTGGATAGAAGGTTAGATTTCTAGAAAAGCATAACATCAAACTGAGTTTTCCCCGGTTACCTGCACATATGACGAAACGACCGCAATAACCTCTAAGCCAATGAATTGGCTAGGCGAATGTTGAGATGAATGGAAAAGAATCATCAATCATATATAGATCATAAAGCAATAATATGCAGGGTAAATATTTTAAAATGTTGCAATGGATTTCCTAATTTGCATTGAGCTTTTACTTTGCCGTTCAATCACAAGTTCTTGAGAAAAACTGCATTGCAGTTAAATTATATTTGAAGAATTGTTATTTTAACTGTGGTCTCTTGCAAGATTCTAGTAAATAATATGTAGAGCAATGGTCCGGCAAAACCAATCCACTAATTGAACACCTGAAGAAATATTTTTAGTAATGTAACACTAGAAGTATAAGATTTATTATTGATTTTCCTTCCTAGATATATTTTCGGTCATTGGAGCTGAGAACAGGTATGTATATCCAATTCCCCACTAACTTGTGAATGCTGTAAGATGCATTTGATCCCAAGGTCCTTCAATTATTACACAAATCACAAAATGAATGTGCATACATACGAGGGGACAAACATGCAACCAATGCATGCAAATGGTAGAATGGGAAAAAGAATAGTAATAGAACCAATAAATCAATAAAATGCAAAAAGATCATGCATAGTAATCAATCAGAATTTTGAAGTGGTCATTTATTTCTAAAAATTAATCCACACATGTGAAAGCTTCAGTAGTTTTAGTAAGAAACATGTATAGATTAAAAGATTATGATAAATAATAAATACCTTCAACAAAACCAAATAAATATACGCATATGCAAAACAGATTGCTCTGAACAATGACAGATTGAATTGATTGTTTCTTTGCTGAGCTTGCCAGCATCTTAAAAATTTATAATGACAGGTAGAAGGATCCATATCTGTAGGTAGCCAAAGCAAATCTCTAAAGTCCAATTGCTTTATCACACCCCGATTCATCACAACATCAATATATTTGAATGTCATATGATACCAATAGCGCTGATTGTCTCCTTTTAACAATAGACAATTGCTAATGTAAGTCATTGATTTCTAAAAGAATTAATTATAGTAATAACCAGTTTGAAAGCGAGGCATCTTCTGTTACATACAAGAGGAGATCTATTACAGCTCCTGCGTGAAATTTATCCTATGATTGCATTGCTAATTAGTTTAAGGGTACTTTAGTATTTACAATAGGGGAAAGTTGTTTCATTTATCTGACATGTACCTATATATGGGATACGTTGGTTACAAAAAAAGGGATATATCAATATACAAAATATTTTCTCTCCCTCTCTCTGTTATGTTTCTCTCTTCTCTCTGTACCTCCTCCTTCTAAATTCTTCTAATTCCTTACTCCCCTGATATTCTAGTCTATCCTCTTCCTCGCATTACACCGGTATCAGAGCCGTGATCTTGCGCCTTTGGAATATTCTTTTTGTACCCTTTCACGATGACCAAAAGCACAAAAAAGAATCAAAACCTACCCATTGATCATCCATAAGTGAATTTGATGGAGGAGCAACTCAATGCCCTTAACCAGAAAATAGAAGTAATGAGTATTGAATATAACTCGAGATTTGAAGCTTTTCAGAAGGAACAGCAACATATGCATGATCAAGTTCAAAATGACAAGTAACATTTTCACGATCAGGTCAGAAACGAACAGATGAGGATGAGTGGACAACTGAGCCAATTATTACAGTTGATGCAAAATACAGATAAAGGGCAAGAACAAACCCATGTAGATCCAACTCCTCCTCTGAATCCGGTGGATGCCCGTGGTATTTTGCCACTTCCTCGTGAACGGGGAATGTGAGAAGCTAACCATGTGGAGGTTCAGGGACAGGGGTATCTGAGTAGACTATTGTCAAAAATGGATTTATCACTCTTTGAAGGACATGACCCAGATGCCTGGATTCGCAAGTGTAGTAAGTATTTTCAAATTTATGAGGTACCGAATGATAAGAAGGTGGATTTAGCCAGCCTGTTTCTGGGTGAACAAGCTGAATATTGGTACCTGGGGTGGAGGAAGGTGAATGAAAATAGCGGTTGGGAGGTGTTCTCGACAGATTTGGTGAAACGGTGCAGGGAATCAATAGTGGAGGACATGATTATTGAGTTTAAGATGTTGAAGCAGACTGGGTCAGTTACTGAGTATCAGGATGCCTTCGAGAAGTTGAAATCGAGGCTGGAACAATTGAATCCCCATTTCTCGGAGGGCTACTTTGTGTCGAGTTTCCTAAGAGGACTGAAAGAAGAAATAAGGACGGTAGTGAGAATGTTCCGTTCGGTGAACTTTTATGACGCAGTGGAGCAAGCCCGTCTTCAAGAGATCCTTGTACAGGCTCAACAGGTTAGTAACTACAAACCCAAAACTAGTTAATCTTCTTACCCACAAAAACCCACTTATTCTTTGGGCCGAGAACTCAACCCAATACTTCCAATCCTAATAACCCACCTGCAATACCCGTAATCCTCTCACCCAAACCCATTTCTACTTTTAACCCAAAAATCAATTCACAACCCACCAAACACCAGCATCCAAAACACCCAAACCTATCGTCGTAATTCCAGCAATTGTTATCGATGTGGCAATAAATATTTTATCAACCACCGTTGCAACTCGAAACCACTGCTGTCCTTGACAGCAGCAGAAGAAATAGAAGATGAAGATTTAGCTACTTATATTGACTTGATTGAACTCGACGAACAGGAGACTGATGAAAATGATTTGGCTTCAATCTTGTCGATGAATGCATTAGGGGGGAGTGTTGGTGATAACACACTTAAATTGAGGGGTCAGTTGAAGAACAAGCATGTAATGGTGCTGATAGGCAACGGTAGTACTCATAGCTTCATCAATTCGAAGCTGGTGAAGGAGTTAAAAGTACCCATTATTACTGTCCAACCAGTTACAGTAACGATTGCAGATGGACACAAACTAGGGGTTGATCGAAAATTTCCTCAAGCAGCGTGGACAATGCAAGGGAACTCATTCTAATTGATTTTAAGGTATTGGAATTAGAGCATTATGATTTAATTTTGGGAGTGGATTGGATGAAGAAATACTCACCGGTGACTTTTGATTTTGACAAAAACACGTTGTCGATTCTGTTTAACTCCAAACCGTTGGTTTTGAAGGGATTATCTGAGCAGGGGACATTACGATTAATGAGTGCTCGATCATTGAATAAATTAGTTAGGAATGGTTAGAAGGGCATTTCTTGCAAGCTTTTTGTTCTTTCAGCCGAATCTACTGCTCATATTGAGCCAAGTGATGGTGCTACAATACCACCTCAATTTCAACCCTTACTTCAAGCCTTTTAACAGGTGTTTGAAGCTCCCACTTCACTTCCCCCACCTCGTTCTCACATACACCGAATTCCATTGAAACCCAACACTGAGCCTATCAACATCAGGCCTTAAAGACACTCGTTCCAACAGAAAACAGAAGTGGAAAGGTAAATTAAGGAGATGTTGGAAACTGGGATTATAAGACCAAGTGATAGCCCTTTCTCTTCACCGATACTACTGGTTAAAAAGAAAGATGGATCCTGGAGGTTTTGTATTGACTTTCGCTAGCTAAACGAGGCTACTGTTAAAAACAAATTTTCAATTCCCTTGATTCTTGACCTTTTGGACGAGCTCCATGGTGCTACTATTTTCTCCAAACTTGATCTAAGGGCTGGGTATCATCAGATTTTGATGGCTCCTGAGGACATTCACAAAACGGCATTTAAAACACACCTGGGCCACTATGAATTCGTTGTCATGCCATTCGATCTCACTAATGCCCCAGTAACATTCCAATCCTTAATGAATTCTATCTTGCAGCCATTTCTCAGGAAGTTCGTCCTTGTTTTTTTTTATGACATATTGGTGTACAGCAGTTCTATGGAAACATACCTGCAACATTTAAAATTGGTGCTTCAAGTATTATTGGATAATCAATTGTTTGTCAAACTATCAAAATGTGATTTTGGGAGTCCAAGATTAAATACCTAGACTATATCATATCAGCTGAAGGGGTTTCCACTGACTCAGAGAAGGTAGCAGCTATTCAAAATTGGTCCAGTCCTAAAAATTTAAAAGGGCTTCACGGTTTTTTAGGACTTGCAGGGTATTATCGCTGTTTCATTCGTCATTACGGCATCCTTACTAACCACTCACGGATTTGCTTAAAAAGGATCAGTGGCATTGGAACGATGCAATGGAAATGGCTTTTTAACGAGTTAAAGAGGTTTTGGCATCAGCACCGGTCCTGGCCCTTCCTAATTTTGATCAGCAGTTTATGTTAAAATGCGATGCAAGTAGTTCGGGAATTGGGACAGTGTTACTCCAGCAGGGCAGGCCCTTGGCTTTTATTTCTAAGCCTTTAGGTCTTCGCAATAGACAGTTATCAGCTTATGAACAAGAGTTGTTGGCAATTATCTTTGCAGTTACAAAATGGAGCCATTACTTGAAGTCTGGGCACTTTATCATCAAGACTGACCATCAAAGTATCAAACATTTACTTGAGCAGCACCTACATACTATGATTCAGCAGAAGGGAATCATCAAATTGTTAGGCCTCGATTATTCAATACAGTACAAGAAAAGAGCCGACAACAAAGTGGCTGACGCCCTTTCTCACCATTGGGACAGCCACTCCTGTTTCCAGACGAGTATTTCTTCTTTGAGGCCTTCATGGGTTCACCATATTTTAGGTTCATATACGGATGATCAGTTGACTCACACAATGACCGAAGCCTTGCTTGTTAACAATTCTTCTACTCCTGGGTGGTCTATCTCTACTGGTCTTTTGAGATTTCATAGCCGTATTTATGTGGGTCCTGCAAACTCCCTTCAAACCAAAATTCTGTCCAAATGCCACGACAGTGCTTTGGGTGGTCATTCCGGAATTCTAGCTACTACAACTCGTATAAAATAGTATTTTTATTGTCCTGGGTTGAAAGAGACGGTGATTGATTGGATTAACAAGTGTGATGTTTGTAACTGCTGTAAAGTTGAGCATTGTGCTTCCCCGGGGCTGTTAGAACCACTGCCAGTTCCAACTCAAGCTTGGCAGCATGTGTCCATGGATTTCATCAAAAAATTGCCAAAGTCAAATGAGTATGATACAATCTGGGTAGTAGTGGATCAGTTAACAAAACTTGAGCATTTTCTACCTCTCAAACATCCCTTCTCAGCAGTTCTGTTGGCTGATGTCTACTTTAATCAAATATTTAAGTTGTATAGGATGCCACTCACGATCACCTCTGATAGGGACAAATTATTTACAAGTTTATTTTGGAGGGAGTTGATAAAACACTTGGGAACTCAATTGCAATTCAGTTCAGCCTACCACCCCCAAACTGATGGTCAAACTGAACGGTTAAATCAGTGTCTCGAAGCATATCTTAGGTGTATGTCCTTTGTCAAACCGGCCGCTTGGTCGAAATGGTTAGCATTGGCCCAATTCTGGTATAATTCTACATTTCATAATGCTATCAAAATGGCCCCTTTCAAAGCACTATATGGGTTTGATCCTCAACCTCACCATATTCCTTCCACTACCTCTGTGGTTGCTTCTGTAGAGGATGTCTTAATTCAACGACAAACTATGAATTCTTATTTGCGGAGTCAACTAGCCTTGGCAAGGAATCGTATGAAGCAATGGGCCGATAAAAGAAGGTCTAAGAGGGAGTTTAAAGTGTCTGATTGGGTGTATCTTAAGCTCCAACCCTATAGGCAGCAATCCCTTGCCCAACATTCTTCCATGAAGTTGTTTGCTCGTTATTTTGGCCCCTTTCAGGTGATAGCTCGAATTGGCAAGGTTGCCTATGAATTAGCTCTCCCTCCTACATGTCACATCCATCTAGTCTTCCATGTATCGTTGCTCAAGAAGTCTGTGGCTTCAACTTCCGTGCCACTGCAAACAATCCCTCCTCTCACTGATGGACTGTTTCAGGTTCTTCTAGAAAAAATAATCAACACTCGCACTTTCTTACAGGGTGCACAAGCAGTGCCACAATTGTTAATTCAGTGGCAAAATTATTCTTCCCTTGATGTTACTTGGGAGGATGCAGAATTTATTAAACAGCAATTCCCATCTTTCTACCATTCTTGGGGACAAGAATGTGCTCAAGGGGAGGGCATTGTTACATACAAGAGGAGATCTGCTACAGCTCCTGCATGAAATTTAGCCTATGATTACATTGCTAATTAGTTAAGGGGTACTTTAGTTTACAAGAGGGGAAAGTTGTTATTTTATTTATCTGACATGTACCTATATATGGGATACGTTTGTTACAAAAAAAGGGGATGATATCAATATACAGAATATTTTCTCTCTCTCTCTGTTATGTTTCCCTCTTCGATCTGTTCCTCCTCCTAAATGCTTCTAATTCCTTACTCAACCCCGATATTCTAGTCTGTCCTTTTCCTCATGTTACACAGTAATAGCACAATTGGAATTGACTTTGCTCATTTAGCAATTTTTTCATTGTTAGCATTTGAAAAATCTTTTGGTGCAGAAACACACTAGAAACCAGTCTCACATTAAAATTTATTCCTGAATTCCTAACTCAAATGAAACGTGCTTCACAAGTTCTGGGTTACTTGGGAGAAGAGAAGGACACTTGTACCTAAATAGTTACCCAAAAACGAAATCAATTACATGGAAAATATTGTTCATTTGAACAGTCAATATTTCTCTTTAAGAGGTAGGTGCGGGCAGAAATATGAGAGAACAAAGTGCTTCTAAAATATTTTCCCGATACACAGTAACAATGAAAAAGGTATCTGCCACAATATAGGAAATAAACAAGCAGCCAGTGGTTTTTCAATATGTAATATGAGAAAATAATAGCATTAATGCTTGCAACTTTATGAATTGTGTATAGCAACCATATATAATGCAGTGCTACACAGCCAATGTTAAGCAAAGTTTTCTTGATGTCTTTGAGAGAGAGAACATAGAGACAAAGATGCATACCTTTATGGATTGAATAAGCTTGGGGGTGGCATCAGCAAACTTGTAAGTCATAGGATGCCATCCCCGGCGCTCAAGGTCTTTGGAGGATGAAAGATCCCAAGAAGAATATGTCAATGATCTTCGTGTAAGCTCTCCTTCAAGGCCCACTTGCTGAATTTTGAAAGACAAAAGCTTCAGAAATTGAAATATGTTTTGCTTCGGAAGATTAGTGTCATTGACACTTCAATTTCAGGTTTGCAATGTGGACAGCAAGAAACTCAGAAAAAGGTGCCAATAGCACTATAAGATTCACATATCTGGTAGCATAGAGATTACTGCTTACTAGAAGTCCAATCTAGCACATTTGTTTCCGTTTTTACAATGAAACAAGTTCTGCATATAAAACAAATTAACTTACAGCAAGTAAAGTCTGAACATAATGTTCATCTGGGATACAATTATGCTCCTTGGCTGGATCAACCGGCTGTAAATGGAAACAATCATTAATTAAAAATGTAAAAATTTACACATCATTCTAGAAACATCTACCAGAAGTTTCCTAATCAGACACTGAATAGTGTTTAAAGATTACTTACAGTTGACTGTTGCCGCCAAAACTCAGGTAATGATCTTCTCTACATAATCAGTAACAGATTGATAAGGTAAAATTACGAACAAGAAAACTTAAAATCATTAACTGCACAATATCAGGAAATGATTGAATATTTTTGCCTCATATTATGATTACTGTGGTCTGGTGATCAACATTTTCCAATAAGACAGTAAGGTTTCTTTGCTGTTCTACATTATTAAGAAGGAATCCTTTTGGCAATATTTTTCTCCAACAATAATATGAAAATCTCTTGTGTTGTACAACACATAAGCCAAGATAAGTAGTAACTTACCTTGCAATGTCGTTGAAACATTGGAAAGACAGTGGTGTCATTCACAACAGTCTCAGCATGCTTTCTGGTCAGAACAGCCCACTGCAAAAAGACAAATCAGGAATTATTATAATTACTTTCTAATATCTTCTGCATTGACCTTTATGAGCAATTAATCCGGCATATTGAACTGTCACCTGAGACCCCTTCCTCCAGTTATGAACGGGAATAACAGGAGCCATTTTCGGATTGTAACGGCCCTCCTTCGTGTCAGCAAAGCTGCTTCCAGCAATGTATTGACAAATATTTGATTGTTAGTTATTCAAAATACAAAATCTTGACATATCATAAGTCACGACTATATGTGGTGCACAAGGAAGTACAATGAAACACTAGTAATAACAAACAATCCTTTAATAAGGTAATCATACAGCACAACAGTAACTAGACTGGTGATTCAGATTATGAGAACATTTGGCTTTGAGATTCAGAATATTGGTAGAGCTACTACTTTTATGAGAGAAGAAAACACTCCTACCAATACTAGATCTGGATTCAGCTATGAATAACCATCATCCTCGCTTACAAAACCAACCCAAGGCACATTGTAAATCTAGTACCACAGCTAATATTCTTTTGAAACTAATGTTTTATGCTATGGATGATTAAAACTAAACCAATATAATGCAACTTGTAAGCCAAATTTCTATAGCATGCATTGCCAAAATCAACTGATTGTTAGGGAAATGCCTACTCTTCACGAAGGTGCTAACAGATGGCTAGAATGTAGGATGGGTCATGTTTAGACCATATAGAAGATAAGCGACTTCTATTTCCATGGGATTTAGGTTCCATCCAACGCTCAAATAATGTTTGCTAAAATTTTTCACAGATGCTGCAACTTACAGTGAACTGATTATTATACAATTAACTCTCAGGAGAGCTTCTACCTTGCCGCCAAGTATAGACATCCATCAAATCTATGTAAACTAATAGGAACGGAAAAGCTAAAAGGATGTCAGCCATGGTTTTGAAAATGTATAAGACAACTTAACAAGCACAACTAGGTTGTAACAGTCAGGCAAACAATGAATTCAGTATGAATTCCAAATCAGCGAAAATAACTTCAATTAGTGAAAATATGTACAGTACAATATCTTAGTTATGCTCTTTAGGAGATGTTGAAGACTTCTAACATTAGGCAATCAACTCTCTTCAACACTTAATCTCTTTTTCTCACTCAAGTAAATTTGAACTACGCTTTACATCCAACAGGATATGCTGATACCTTGCTTCACATTTCTATTTAAATTTTTTTTTTTGCTGTTCAAGTTTCACTTCATTGAGCAGCCTCTCAAAAGCATATATTCCACTTTATTCTGCCAGGGTTCAGAATAATGTTAACTACTATTCTGGATGTAGGATGCACCATATGCAAAAGCAAATGCGTGTAAAAAAATAAATAAATTCTCATGCTCTCATTTTTCTCTCAAGACATGACACTCAACAAGATATCATAATCATATAGAAAAGGATTCCAGGACATGAATGATAGAAGACATACAAAGGAATGCATATATATACAAAAGATATGGCAGGCCAACTAACCTGTCTACAAAACTAGTTAATGTTGACATGATATAGTTGTATGTATAGCTGAAGTCGTAAAGAGGTATGCAGCTGAGAAAGAAAAAAAAAATGATGTAATGTCAGGTGACAAAATTACCCCCAAAAGGCTTTCTATTGGTGACACTAAAGGAAAAGTCAACAAACCAACTCAGATCAATTTTCACCTGTCTGAAAGAAAAACAAAGCGCTGATTAAAAGGATCCTTAAGTGCATGTCTTAGCAATATACGCTCTGCCTCAATCATGCTTGCTTCTCCCCAGTCTACCTGAAATAGAGCATACAGATATTATCATACCAACAGAAATGGAGACTCAAAATTCAAATGTTACCAGAACTATGGACAAGTGAGAAGAAAATTTAATTGTTGGCATGATACAGTATACTTGCCATCCTTAACTTGGAAAGAAGTACAAAACTGATATTGAGTTAATAATTGTATGCCATTGAAATGGTGAAGCTATTTTACGCTCTTGTACCAACTTTATACTTCCCTAGAGCACATCTTATTCTATTTACTCATTAAGTAGCAGCATAAGCATATCATTAACAACTTAAAAGCTTTAATTTATTTAATAGAAGTAGTACCAAAATAAAAGCTATGATTCATCCAAACTGATGTCCAGCATGAGCACAACAACAATGAAAATCTACAAGCACATTTGTATAATTAATTATTCACTAATGATCTTAGATATGGATCCTAAACTATGATTGAACGTATATTTGCTCTCAGAAGAACCACAAAAGATAAAGTAAATATCAATTTACTAGAATGTGAATGTTTTGAGGAAAATTTTGTATAACAGTGCCACAAGGTTACCTATATTTTAAGAAATAAAGGAGCATTGCCATAATTATCAATCTATTATCACCAGGTCCAGAAACACATAGACACAAGATATCATTGCCTCAAATTTCTGAAAATAGAAATTATACAAAAGTAATCATAAAATATGAAGATTTCTTTAAAAGAGAGATTACATCACTGAAAAAATAAAATAAAAGATTTTAAGTGCCATTTAGTTTCAATATACGAGTGCATTGTAGGAACAATCACCTGTATACTATCGTTAACTTGACGATCCAAAAAATAGACCGATCTCGTTGTTGCCTTGTTGAATACAAATCCAGGCCTCGGGTGAACAAATATTGAGAATCTATTTTCCCCTCCCTGAAGTAGAAATAACATCAATACTTCTTTATTCAAAACAGCTAAAACTTTTAATGTTTCTATTTAGTTAAACTAAACTAAAAGGTTTTAACTTTTACCAAAACCTCTTAAATTTCGTTGACATTCCAAAGTACAGATTTGGTCAGACCCAAATGGTTTTGAACTTCGTCAGAAATTTCCCTTCTGAAGGGAAAATGCCAAAATTTTACCTTTAAGTTAGCCTTCCCATATTTTAACCAGACAATAAATTTACCAGTTTTCAAACACTAATTTAGTTTTTAAAATATAAACAAATAACAAATGTGAGCAATTGATGATTAAGCTAAACTAATCATAATTAAAAGTGTTATTTCAATAACTAATCATAAACACGTGCCTTGAAAAATTTATCCCAAACCATCTCTAAAGGAAGTCGATTTCTGGTGATAAACAAGAAGGCAATTTTCGGTCCCTGAGCGAAACGTTGCCGTAGAGACATAATTCGAGTGTACTGAGTCTGCATCAACACCAAACTACCAAAACAGAATCCCAAAAGAATCATGGCGAAAACTTTCCGCTTCCATTTGTATTGAAACTTGTGCTGCTGCTGCTGTTGATATACCAATTTGCGCTTCATTTATCTCACAGGCCCCGACAAAATTTCACTGCAACTCCACCTCCATCTACGGAAACTGATTAATCAATTTTCTCGAAGATCCGACGAGATCCATGAAATGAGAGCTCAAAGTATTATAATTGTCAGAAAGTGACGTGGAACCTTTTTTCTAAATGAATTCAATTGAAATGAAGAGAAAATACCGGAAGAGAAGAATAGTAGACTTGACTAGAGTTAGCTTAACAAGTGAGCTTCCTGCTTTCATTTTATTTATTGCGTGTGATGTAGGGAATCAGATCCTATTTATTCAGGAATTCTGATTTTTTTTTAATAAATATTCAAAAGTTATGAGATTTCTGTAGAAGGAAATTATTCTATTAAATGACGTTATTTGTTTATTAGTTGTTTTTTAATATTTAATTAAATATAGTATACAAATATTTGACTTAAGATGAGAAATTATTATTTTTAAATAAATTAGGATACAATTACTACCCCATCTATTATAATATTTTGATTGATTAGCATATTAATATTATATTCATTGTGTATTATTAATTAAATGGTATATAATATTTTTATTTTAGTTTATATATTAAATAAATTTAAACCAAACTCTTCTTTTATTATAATTTTAGCCAAATTTGAACCTCCATCTTTTGAACCATCCAAAAATATTATACTATTGAAATTAATCCACACTTTGAAATAGGATATAAATTGTATCATAATTTGCTTAAAATAAAAATAAAAATTTATAGAATACTATAATTAAGCAAAATTAAAATTTAAAATAAGTGTTAATTACCAAAAATAAATAAATAAAAGTAGCAAACTGCAAAGTGCTGAAAATGTTGTAGGTTGATGGAAACTCCACAACAGCTCGGTGCAGTTGTTGAAGATTTTCAAAGGGATTTAGTTGTTGAAAGAAAGTATTATGCATATTAACATATCATACGAAGGCAGCTGTGATTTTTTTATTTCAAAAGCAATGCAACTAATAAGTAGGGTAATAGTTAAGCATGTTTTCATCGGTAATCATGATGAATTTGACAACAATTTTCATATTATATTATATTATATACTTCACTATAAATTTAATATTATATGGTGTAGAATTATACTCCAGTCCCAAAGTTTATATTCATAATTGAATTTAATCTATAATAATTCAATATCGTGATATTAACAATCAGATCCATTTTTTGCATTTTATTTACCAATCGGAAACCTTAAACGTATTCCCCTTTTGAAATTTAACTCCAATGACTTCGATTTATAGGAGAGCCGCTTTTTTTTTGAACGGGCCCTTTGTTTTAAGTCAAGCCCATGACTTCCATCCAAAGACGTTTGTGGGATTGACTCCTTACCCTTGAGTGGGCTTTCTGTTTTAAGTTGAGCCCAATTTTTGTCACAGATTTGGGCCTGAAAAGATCAAATTGACTGACCCAATCAAATCTCCTTCGCTATTTTTGCTCGTCTATAGCTAGATTTTGAAAACTTACCGCCGAAAGTGGCTCAAACATGCCGACGGAATCAGTCTCTTTATCTCCTCAGTTCACTGTTAAAAGGTTAAAAGGAAAAAAAAAAAAAAAAAAAGAAAGAAGAAAGAGCTCAATTAGATTTTCTCTATTTGTGGTTCATGAATGAATTAACTGTTTTACATATTTGCAAAATTATTGCGGAAATTTTTTTTTGTTAATTGTAGTTTAATTTGTTGTTGTTGATGTTATTATAGATGTTCAGCGAGCGAATCTATAGTGAAGAACTCAATATGGGCGCATCCCAAATCCTTGAATTTGCTGAGAGGTGCCTCAAGAACAATCAATTTATCCATAAAGTCATGTCTGAGAGCTGGAGTTGGTGATAAAGATGTTGTGATCATCGTTGACCATGGGTCGCGTTGTAGCGAATCTAATCTAATGCCAGGTAAGCTGGAAACTTAATTCTCTTCGCCATATACTCTATTCTATAATGATAATTACGTTACTTAATTTAATATGCTAATAAAGCGCTAAAGTCTGACTTTTTTTGAATTTCAGATGAGTTTGTGACCATGTATAGAGATAAAACTGGATACGCAATTGTAGAACCTGCTCATATGGTATTATTGTTGTTTTCCTACTCTGCAATTTTGTTGGGTGGTTTAGAATTCAGACGAAATGAAATGTGCTTTGCTTTATCATGATTTTACTAATTTGGTGTTTAAGGCCTGTTATTGAACGTTGGTTTAATGGGTCATGTTCTAACACATAAATGGAAAACTACTACAATTTTTCTATCACCAGAATTGAGATTTTTAATTTTTACCTGTTTTGTTTCACCTTTTTAATTTTATAGGCAATTGTCCAAACTCTCATTCCTTTCATCATCTTTTGATTTTGAGTAGGAGTTGGCAGAACCATCGATAAACGATGCATTTAGTTTGTGCGTTCAACAAGGAGCAGTCCGTGTGATTATAAGCCCATTTTTTCTCTTCCCTGGACGACATTGGCACCAGGTAGTTCTTTATAATTTTCTTGGATTGCTTTACTATGAATATAATCAACATAATCTATAGTTGTAGAATTCTTAAAGAACTATTGATGGACACATCAAAGATCCCTGCAAAAATGTATCATATTGTGCTCTTCTGCAGGATATACCTTTCTTAACTGCTGAAGCTGCAAAAGAGCACCCTGGAGTTCAGTGCATTGTAACCGCTCCTCTTGGCTTGCACGAGTTACTAGTGGTATATTATATTCTTTTTGTTTTTGGTTAGCTTGCCTACTGTATACTGTCTAGGGCAGTCCTTGAAGCCTTTTATATATTAGTGCTGCATTTTTGAAATGGTTCCTTGTAGGAAGTATTGCAAAATTTTCCTGATAAATGCCAATACATCTTCATTTGTAAAATAGCTTACGCGTTTTCCTTTATGATGAGTCGCTTTTTACCTTGTTCACAATCTTTTCTAAACACAATATTTCCTTTGATTTCTGTCATTGCCATTACTTTCATATAATTAGGTCTTGCTAATAAATTTGAGGTTCTTTTCTCAGATCTGGTGAGTTGTCACTGAGTAGGAACCCTTGCCCACGAACTCATAATTATCCAAAATACAAACAAATCGAAATTGCTTTCATTCAAATTAAGTGGTTTGTTATTGCAGGATGTTGTAAATGACAGAATCAAACATTGTTTAAGCCACATAGCCGGAGATGCGCATGAGTGTGAAGTTTGTGCCGGGA
Organism: Trichilia minutiflora; assembly: GCA_035590515.1. Classification (NCBI taxonomy): domain Eukaryota; kingdom Viridiplantae; phylum Streptophyta; class Magnoliopsida; order Sapindales; family Meliaceae; genus Trichilia; species Trichilia minutiflora. Next base: position 7,115,825 of record JAVXUL010000001.1, on the reverse strand, counting down.
CAAACAAATGCAGGCTATATTAGTAAGTGAAAGTGCAAAACATGACTTTTGTCACTTTTTTATTGCTTTGGAAGGTTAATAAATCATCTGCCATTGTCATTAGATGATGTTGGCTTGATGCAATTTTCTATCTTACGGCGTAATTATAAAGTATGATCATTGTTGATGAGTTAAAAGCCCGACGAAACTTCTTTTTTGCAGACCTGGACAATACACAAAACTGAATGAGAAGTGTAGTGTCCAAAGGTTTAAGACTGGTAACGTTAGGTTCAATAATATGAAGCTATTGTGGTGATCTCTTCCCAGAAGTGGAGGCAGGATTATAAATTGAGGGGGTCAAAATAAATTTTTTTTTGTTTTAAGAAGAATCTAAAAAAAATATTTAATTTATTAAAGTAAAATTTTAAAAATTTTAAAAATTTGGGGGGCATAGCCCCCTCGTTATAATACTGGCTCCGCCACTGTCTCTTCCACCTTGATCATCATTCTCATCATGCTCAGTGGCATCATCATCACCACCATCAAATTTTTAACATAAACTGTTAAGAGGATCTGTTGGACCAATGCCCTTTAGCTCCGATAAACCATGTTGCCGCCAAAGATGTGGTCTCCACGGATAAAATATCATGCTCATGCTTCCATGTCAATCCCATCTTGGTCAACCCAGGAAGTAGGGTCTTTATTTGGAGCTTTATAACTTAATGCTTGCATGACGAAAGCCTGTTGATGGCAAATGTGGTAGGTATCGTGATCGATTCCCTTGAAAACCAATTTTGCTTTTGGGTTTCTATGTATATCATTTAATCTGTTTCTCTGCCTTAATTTTGTTAAGGGTGGTTTTTTGACAGAGACAAAGATGAATATTTAATTTTAATATGCCTTGGGTTTGCGCTATTGCTACTATAATATGTCGAAACAATTATTAATTTAATAAAGAGGATACTGCAAATTGACTAGAAATTGAATCTATAATATAAAAAGAGGGACAAAACGAATAAAATTATTATTATTATTTTAGTCAAGAGTTTAACAGTGTTTAAACACAATAATAAAAGTATATAAAATTAAAAATTCTAATTTTCTAATTCCAAGAGGTAATATAAATTGCCATAACGACATTTTAGTACCTGAAGTTTGTTGAAATATCGTTTAAGGACACATTTTTATCCAAAACTACAAATCAGTTCCTCCCGATATAAATCCATCTTAAAAAGATTAGAATTAATTTTCTACCCTCACTTAAACCTTTTTTTTTTTTCCAGTTAACTAGTTCCTGTGATTTAAAATTTGCAACAAACTCGTCTCTAGCAACAGGTTAAAAAAGAAAGAACCACACCATTCAACAGTCTACAGCTAGAAAAACGATTAAAAAAGGAAAAATAGCCGTTGGTTTTCCAAAGGAATAGTTTCATACACTAATGCAAATAAATCATTCATTCATATACATGCAATTAAAGGCAATTCAGGATTCAGCTCCAAAGTACTCCATTCAATCTTACCAAAATTACTGCATTCTATACAATTATCCAGTAAATTGAATTCTGAATCCCCTGTTGTTTCTTCTTTCCTCTATCCTTCTCAAACTTTCCTTCCCTTTGATCGCAAATAAGACTTGGTGTGGCTGTGTGGTATGCCGTGAGTTGGACCAAAGTTTTTCATTGCTTCGCGGGGATTCTTTGAATCTCTAACAAGAACCTGTAGATAAATGAAAACTCAATCAAATCACTCAACCTACTTCAACATATTGAATTCCATAAACTAATGAAAGGGAAGTCAAACGAAAAATGCACAAAATTCATGAAAACCAAACATGATGACAAGATATCATAGATAGCAAAAATCTAGAGAGAAATATGCCGTACTAAACCAATAAAAATTCAACATTATTATCAAAACTACAAGGAAATAAACCAACCAACAGAATCATAGTTACAGTAGCCTTTTAACATAAAACTGCAGAATACATATAATTAATCCATAGCTGATAAATAATTTTCAAAACAGAATACAAAAATCAATCACAGAAAACAGAACATTTATGCCAAATCTTAAAGAATCATGCATATGAATCAAGCAAACATAGACTTTACTCGACTACCTATACAACTTAAATTATTTAATCAAGCCAATGCCACAGGTAAACACAACTTTAAATAATTATTCATTCCATTAACAAACATTCCTGCACGTACAAACCCTAATTTTCCTTTTTTTTTTCATACAACATTTAAAAATCAACGAAATCAACAACCACACAAAAAAAATAAAACAAAAAAATGCAACCATGTCAACCCAGCAAGCCTAATTTAGTGATTTTTGGTTCGGGGGATTGCACGCAGAACAGCAAACTCTTCTTACGAAATCAAAAATTAACAATCACCAATGAGTTTTGGCCAGAACAGCAGAGATAGATTTAGTTTTTAATATTTAAAGGAATCGGAGCTGTTCCGTACTAATTATTTTCTAATACTAATACTTTCCAAGTTCCTCGCTAGCCTCAGGCTAATTTCATCAACATAAAGTTTAGGGTGGTGTTTGGCAGCAGAGCTTCTGATCCAACTGGATAACTACCAATCCGATACAAAATTCCAAAAATTCTCCAACAAATAAACCACAAAATAGCAACATCTTGAAATAGAAACAAATTGAGAGATCAGATAGAGGATATACGATAATCTCTCAAGCTGGATGCTGTTCTTGTTAGCCAACATGTAATTTCGGTAAACAATCAGAAAGCAAACAATTGACAAGTTCAAAGCAAATGAAAAATGTGACTTTCGGAAACTACCTAAAGGAGTGAAATTCAGAAAGCGCGTACCTGATGTTAGAAGCGAGGCTAGAGGCAAACCGGAACATGGCTCTGTCTCTTTGTTCCGGCGGAGAAGTAATCGGTAGAGAACGTGGCTTTTTTTTCAAACGGCCAAAAACTTTCAGATAACGCTGGAGTTAAGTATAGTAACCTTAGATGCGACGGCTGAAAGCTTTAGTGATGTTTACGTCGTCAATGGTTCGGATTTCGTTTTTTTCACGGTATCCTAACTTTCCAGTGTTTCTGGTACGAATAATTGTTTGGTTCCGGGCTTTAATAATTATTTTAATTTTCAAAGAAAAATTCATCACTCAGACCGCCCTTAACAGTAATAATAATCCAACGTATTATTATAAACATTCAACATTTTTAAATTTAATTCATCATAATTAATTTTTGAAAAATATTAATCTACGGAGAAACAAATCAAAATTTGAGAAATAATGGTAGTCTGAGTCAGAGTGTAAATTATTTTCTTAAAAATATTTTAATAAATTCGATCAAGTATCGCTCCAACAGTGATATGAATGAAGTTTAATTTTCAAAATTCTTATAAAATAATTTTAAAAAATTAAACTAACTCAGTTTTATTTATTTATTTGTGTATATTTAAGAGGGGAAGTGTAGATGTACTTATAGATGATATAATGTGCCAGACGTTATTGTGAAAATGCTAATGGTTATTGAATTATTCCGAGTTTGAAATTCCTCAAGAAAGAGGAGATGAGGGATGATCATCATTTTTGCCAAGCTTTAAGAAAAAAAATCATGAACTAAAAAGCATTATAATCATGAAGGGAAAATTTTTTTACATTATGGAAATTTCTATCATTACAATCATACAACAGTCCTCTTTCTTCTCTCAAAACAAAACAAAATCTTTATAAACACATTCGCACTACACACAAGTCTTGGTGAAGAACGGAGTAAGAACAAGCCATTGCACAATGCACACCAGTATTTTACATTAACGAGCTAACCAATGTTTCCAACTGCAGCCAGTTACTCATAAACTTCATTTTGAATGAGAAGATTTTCTGGTAATGACTTTCTTCACTTTTGAAATTGAATACTTCACCTTTGACCCAACACCTGATAATATATTATGAGATTTCTTATGGGCAGCCTTAACATCCATATCTTTTGAGGCTTCCACCATAACAGGGGCATCAGAGGCAGAGAAGTCTGTCCTGTTGTGTTCATCTCCATCCTTTTCCTCCGTTTCTTCATCCACTTTTGCTTCTTTGACCTGAATGGGTTCTGATTTTACGGTTTGATTTTCTTCGGTTATGGCCGTTGATTCTATCTCTTTGTTGACATGTTTAGCCATTAGTGTAGTTTCTTTTCTGGATCTCTGAAAGAGGTCAGATAATGAAGCCTTATTTGAATCCACCATTAGAGTCCCTTCGTTTGTTTCTTCCCGGGACCAATCACTTCTTTGCTGTCCTTCATGCTTTACTTCTGCTTCTGAATGAACCTCTATAGCATTTTCAGGTTTTAGATCTCCTGCTTCAACTTTCTGTGGGGTTTCTGTGATTTCTTCCAGCCACACTGGTGGATCATACTCATTGTCAGTTTGAACTATTGTGTCTGGCTGCTCAATGGACTCTGCTTGGGCCTGTGTTTTTGTTATCTTACGAGAGCTTTCCTTTGACTCCTGAGTTTCTTGAATGACTTCGCTCTCTTTTGCAAACTGCTTGATAATTTCTTTCTCCTGTGTTTTTGTTATCTTACGAGAGGTTTCCTTTGACTCCTGAGTTTCTTGAATGACTTCGCTCTCTTTTGCAAACTGCTTGATAATTTCTTCCTTTGATATCTCTACACTAGATTCCTGATACAAGATTCAAATGAAGGTGGTTAAAGTTGGCTTAACCTCCTTGATTTTTTTAGTTCGTTGTTCACCATTTATATTTTCCAGAAAAATATTTTATTTGTAGTGTTTTAAGAGGGTAAAGTGTAAACTGACCTCATCCCTTGGAGTTGTGGCATCTGTTTTGCCACTTCCTAACTGGCTTTCTTCACCCAGATTTTCAGTGCCCAATTTAATTGCTGAATCCTCAACATTCTTCCCCTCAAATTGACAAGGAAAGCACTCTTTTACGGTCTTGTTCTCAACTGATACCTGGTCTAAATCATCTACATTTGTATCTTCGGCAGTAACCTGTTCTCTGACGTAAGTTCTTGCAGTGGACTCTTCAGTTTCTACAGATGGCTGTTTAATAATTAAAGATTAAGCATTTATAGGAAGGGAATTATTAAAAGCATATAGAAATAAATAAATAAATAAAGTCTATTCCTCTTGTCTGACCTCTTCATATTGAATTCCATCCACCGTGGTTTTAAATGGATCGTTCGTCTCATATCCTTTACATTCTTCATGTTTTATTCCATCATCTCCTTGAAGGCTCTTGTTCAACGTTTCTTCACCAAGGGAAATTGGTTGACATGTTTCGGAAACTTCATTTTCTTCTATGATCTGTTATCAGTCACATTGCCAAATGTATAATTTATTGTGAAATAAAAAGAAAATCAATGAGTAGAGAAAGAAAATGTATCAATGTGTTGTCTGTCACCTCTTCTTTTGAAACTTTATCCCCAGTGATTTCATTTGATTCACTTGTTTTCTTGAACTGAACTTCTTCAGCCCTCACATCACTAATCACCCCCAAATGTTTCTCCTTGATTTCGGTATCCTCTGATTCAGCAGGTTTTTTGTGACCAGGAATTATTGCCTCAGATTGAAGAGCCTTGTCACTTGTCTCTTTCTGAGATTCAAGTATAAACGCTTTCTCAGTCGGTCCTGGTAGGTCTGTATTTGTCTTACTTCGATCTGTTTCTGATGAATAATCAGCACATTTTATCTGATTCTCATTTTGTCGAGGTTCTAATTTTAAAGCTTCATCAGGATTCTGGTCTTCTTCCTCATAAACTCCAGTTGAACTGTCCTGTTCATCTTTATTGATATTGAATCCCCGGGTGGAAACTTCAAGCTCCCTGGATCCAGTTTGCAAGCAAGTCTTTTCTGTTGGCTTGGTAGATGAAGAATCTTCTAGAACCTCCTCTTCCAAATTCTCCATTAGCTGTTTCTCATCTTCTATCTTGCCAACTGTAGGGATGGTTTCGTCACGATTCTGGTCTTCTTTCTCATAAACTTCAGTTGAACTGTCCTGTACATCTTGATTGATATTGAATCCCCGGGTGGAAATTTCAAGCTCCCTGGATCCGATTTGTAAGCAAATCTCTTCTGTTGCCCTGGCAACTGAAGAATCTTCTAGAATCTCATCTTTCAACTTCTCGACTTGCGGTTTCTCTTCTTGTATCTTTTCAACTATAGGGATGGTTTTGTCAGGATTCTGGTCTTCTTCCTCATAAACTTCGGTTGAACTGTCCTGTACATCTTTATTGATATTAAATCCCGAGGTGAAAACTTCTTCAGTTTCCTTATTTAATGCATGTGACACCATGGCAGACTCTTCAATTAGGACAGATGTGACCTCTGGCTCCATATTGTTGTCTACACTTTCGTGGGTTGTCACATTTGATTCAATTTCTGTTGTGCCTTTCTCTTCAAAAGCAGGACCAACACTTTCTACATGCTCTTGGTCTTCTGGTTTAGCTTTCTGTAAGCCCTTTGCTTCTGTAACCACTGCAACAGCTGCGGAATCTGAATCCTCAATAGTAGTCTCTCCTTTTTCTGTGATTTCTTCTTCAGTTTCCTTGTTTAGTGCATTTGACATCATGGCAGACTCTTCGATCAAGCCATCATTTGTTTCTCTAGCTTTATCGGCAACCTTTGGAATCTCATCATTCCTCTTCTCACCCACGTCAGATGTGTCCTTTGGTTTCACACTGACATCACTTTTCAGGGTTGTCTCTTTTGTTTCAATTTCTGCCACGCCCTTGTCTTCAAAAGCAGGGAAAACCCTTTCTCTCCGTTCTTTGTCTTCTGGTTCAGCTTTTGGCAATCCTTTTTCCTCTGTTACAAGTGACATGGATGCAGAATCTGAATCATTGATAGTAGTCTCTTCTTTTTCTTCGATTTCTTTGTCAGTTTCTTTGTTTGATATATGAAACACCGTGACAAACTCTTCAATTAGGCCTCCACCGGTTTCTATAGTTGGGATTTCTGCTTCTGACTCTTTCATAACATCCAAAGGATAGGAGTTGACATTTGATTCTGCCAAGTCCTTTAAGGTCTCAGGAACTGTTTCCTCGGCTGAACTTGTTGCCTCAGTCCCTTCTAGGAATGAATTTGAGTCATCAACCTGTAATTGATAAATCTGTTAGTTAATTGTCGGAGATGGAAGTAAATCAGGATTAAATGACCAAGATATTAGGGATATGTTAACTGTAAATCAGTTGTAAATATAGTATTAGTCAAAATTTATAGAATAGGAAATAATTTTGTTTCTAAGTTTCTGCCTTGTATTACCTATTAATATAGGAGTTGCATATCAGTTGAAAAAGGTTTAAGAGAAAATAAAGAACTCTCTCCTCCTTTGCAATATTTTTCTTAAACTTTATGGTATTTGAGCTGGTAATTAATCTCCGACTCTTATTGAAACCATATAAAGTTTCCTAGCCGCCCTTAACCATGTCAGAAATTTTATTCGATTCAATTGCCTCTGCTGCTTCTCCAAAATTCCTTGTAAACCATGTCAGAAATTTCATTCGATTCAACTTCCTCTGCTACTCCTCCAAAATCCCTTGTAAACCATGCCTCGAACTCTGATTTACATTCTATCCAAATCACCAATATTCGATTGAATGGTGATAACTTCTTGGTCTCAATCCGTTCAAATCCATATTCATAGCTTCTTGTTCTCAATCCGTTCAAATGTATATTCGGCTTCAAGGAAAGATTGGATATTTGACAGGAGATTCTACATATGCTGTTTGGGACGGAGAAAACTCCATGGTCATGACATGACTAGTAAATTCCATGGATGAAGACATCAGTTCCAACTACATGTGCAATTCCACAGCCAAAAAATTATGGGATAATGTTAATCAGATGTATTCTGATATGGGAAATCAGTCCCAAATATGTGAATCGACTATAAAACTTGGAGATATTCCTCAAGGAGAGGACAGCGTCACCAAGTATTTCAATTCTCTAAAACGGTTGTTGCAAGATTTGGATTTGTTTAACGATTATGAATGAAAATTATTAGAAGATTGCAAACACAATAAAAAGGTAACGAAGGATCATCGAATTTAAAAATTCCTTGCAGGACTAAACGTTGAGTTTGATGAAGTGAGGGGAAGAATTATAGGTCGACAGCCTCTGCCCTCTATTAATCTCTGCCCTCTATTAATGAGGTCTTTGGTGAAATTAGAAGGGAAGAAAGTTGCAGGAATGTTATGCTTCGGAAAAAGGGAACTGCTGCATCTGTTGAGAACTCAGCTCTAATAGCATCCGATGCAAGTGCTAATAAAGCGCTTGCCACTTCTCAGCAGGTGCAGCATGAGAAGCCTCAGATGTGGTGTGATTTTTACAAAAAATCACGTCATACCCGAGAAACCTACTGGAAGATTCATGGCAAGCCAATAAATTGGAAGAGTAGAAAATCAGGAGATAGATCCAATCATGTGATTTCCACTGCGAATGAAGCCAAGACAAGTCCCTTAAGTAAAGAGCAAATGGATCAGCTTCTAAAATTGCTAAAGTCCAATTCTTCATCCGGTATTCCTGGTAGCTCTCTTGCTCAAACAGGTAGCAATTCTAATGCTCTATCTTGAAGTCTAAATTTTTCCCCTTGGATTATTGATTCAGGGGCCTCCGATCACATGACTTCTTCCTCGCATCTATTCAACACTCATTTATCTTGTGGAAATAAAAAAGTTAGGATTGCAGAGGGTAGTTTTTCACCATTGCAAGTAAGGGTAAAATAAAAATTTCAGAAAATATAAACCTTGATTCTATTCTACATGTTCCTAAATTTGCTTGTAATTTATTATCGGAAAGCAATCTATCCAAAGATTCTAATTATTGCTTTGTTTTCTGTGACTCTCACTATGAGTTTCAGAACCGGAACTAGGGAGAATGATTGGCAGTGCTAGGATGATCAATGGTCTTTACTATTTTGATGATAATCACTTTAGCAATAAGATTGCTCAAGGATTGAGTAGTATTAGTTCAACTTTTGTTCACGAACAAATAATACTTTGGCATTGTAGATTAGGACATCCCAGTTTTCCTCGTGCTAAACATTTATTTCCAACTTTGCTTAAAAATTTGGATTGTTTGTCGTTTCAATGTGAGAGCTGTTTTTTATCCAAATGTCGTCCTGCTAACGATCTTACAAAACCATACCGTGCATCAAAACCTTTTTATTTGATTCATAGTGATATGTGGGGATGTTTTATTTTCTATGCTTGTACTTGAAGCTTCTGCCTCAAATGCCTTGTATACCCATATATAAACAAAATTTTGACTCAGCAAACATTATTAAGGAAGAGATGAAGAGTGGAGAAAGTACAAGAAGGCCATCACACAAGATTCAGGTTATTTGTTAAGGTAAGAATTAAACACCACTTCATACTACTGTGATCACCTCGACATGCGTTGTCTTGTTTTATTTTATTTTTTAAAAAATTGATAACTATGAAGTCTCTACTCAGTCTCCGTTGGTTTCGAAATTATTTGATTGAAAAAAATTTTTATGTGCAGCGGTTAGTAAATTTATGATATCGGACATCCTTTTAGTGATTGCAGTTGAGTATTTATTTGGTAGTAAAATAACTGAAATTGTTAAACAGCAAAGTTTTAAGTTCACATCTAGCTAACCTGTTTGGCGGGTTCATTTTCCTCATTTCCCTTAATCAAGGAGTCCTCATTGTTTGATCCACTTGCTGATAGCTCAGACTTCTTGTCATCTGCACCTCCTTTCTCTATGCTCTGCCTTCCCGTGTTATCATCACTGTTGACTATTTGAGTTACCTTGCACTCCTGCACAAGGAAAATGGACAAGGCATTGAATAAAAAAAGTTGTATTATCATTTATAGAGTAACCAGAGAAGTTGAAGTTGATAAGCTCAGCAACTAATTTTGGGTGAGAAGTATAGCTTACCTCTTCTTTGTATGTCTTTTCAGCCATATCATTTTCTTTAGAGCTCTTTTCAGCTTTCTCTACTTCAAGTTCTCTAGACGGCTCAATTGTATTTTTCCGTTCTGCAATATTTTTTTCAGCAGCATCCTCTCCTATACCGATTGTCTCAAGTTCTAGGCATGCCTTCTAGTAGGAGTAACGGTTTAGCTTGTTAAATATAAATCAAAAAGTTACTGATTAATAATTTAAAACATGAGTTTTCAAACCTCAGTTTTTAGTGTCTCTTCCTCTTTCGCTTCTTCAAAGTTTTGATATGTTTTTTCTTCCGAAGGTTCCAGTAAGATATTTGTAGTACTGCATTCTTCCAAGGTAATATGTTTTTCAGACTTAGACTTGCTACCATTCTTAGAATCTCCCTGTAACTGCAGCAAGGATGAGGTTTATTTTCATGAAAAATGTCAAGAGGAAATAACAAAATAGGAGTATTATGAGAATCAAGTCTTACGATCAGACCTCTATGGATTCTTCTGTGTTTATCTTGTCTTGAGCCTGCATTTTATCCTTTTCTGACTTCAGTTCCAACATTGTAGTCTCTGTGCTTTTGCTTGCATCATACGACTCAGCAACTATGTCTATATTCTGTATCAATATGAGCATGACACCATTAAGTTTATTCCAAACAAAAGTGATCGATTGAGTGATGGAGTAAAAGAGATGATTGAAAAATTAGAAATTTATTCATTCACCTCGTATCTTGCTATTTTGTTGACCTCAGTGTCATTGTTTTCTTCTGTTTCTTTGTCATTGTCGTCTTTCTGTGGACCCTCATCAAGATCCTGGGAAGTTCCTTCCTTATTTTGTTTTTCAGCAGCATCCTCTCCAACGCTGGTTATCTCAAGTTCACATACCTATGAATGTAGCAACAGTCTTGCTTGTTAACTATGAATCAAAAAGATTTTGATTGAAAACTTTAAAAAATTAGTCTCAGACCTCAGGTTTTGGTGTCTGTTCCTCTTTTCTTTCTTCTTCAAAGCTTTGTTGTGTTTTCTCTTTAGTAGGTGCAAATAAGATATTTGTAGTACTGCATTCTTCAAGTATGTTGTGGTTATTAGACTCAGGTTCATCAGCATTCTTGGAGTCTTTATACAGCTGCAGTAAATATGACGGTTTCATTTTTTAAGAATGGCTAGAACATATAAAATATGAGCATTCAAAAGATAAAAAGAGTTATGTGAGAATCAAGTCTTGACATAGACCTCTTCAGATTCTTCCTTCTTTATCTCATCTAGGGCCAGCATTCTATTCTCTTCTAACGTTACTTCCAAGACCATACCCTCATCTGTGATTTTACTTGCATCAGATGATTCAGCAACTATTTCAAGATTCTGCATTAATTTGAGCATGACACCTTGAGCTCCCTTATAATTAATCGATAAAATGATGGAATAGAAGAGATGACTTGAGATTTATCCATTTACCTCGTCTGCTGCTATGTTGTTGGTCCCGGTGTCTTTTTTCTCTTCTGTTCCTTTGTCGTTATCTTCTTTCTGTGGAGCTTCATCAAAATACTGAGAAGTTGCTTCCTCCATATAGCAATGAGTTTTATCAGCATTTGAACTAAAAGCCTCATTTTCATTGGACATCACAGATATTGATCTTTCATCCTGCAGTAAATATGACGGTTTCATTTTTTAAGAATGGCTAGAACATATAAAATATGAGCATTCAAAAGATAAAAAGA
>JAVXUL010000001.1:7080541-7094339 GCA_035590515.1 Trichilia minutiflora | reverse complement strand
TTTCATTGCATTCATGGTTTTCTATCTATTGAGTCCATTGGGCACCAATTTAATCCTTGCATCGAATAGATGCATGAAAATGGTTGCATATCACTGTATTTATTCTATCATACAATAAAAACACAAAACATTGTCCCTTTCAATGCGGTCATCCAGAGCACTTGCAAAGCCGAAAGGGAAAAGAAGCAAAGGAACAAAGGTTGGTCATGTGGGAGCCCACTTATCGCCAACCACAATAGATTTAATGCTACATAACGTAACGCTTTCATCGTATACGTATCCCACACAATTACGTTTCTTTTGTTTTCAAACAAAATATTATTTTTTTAATATTATTTCTATTGAAATCGTAATGGACACAGAATTTGCCAACAAGAGCTTCATTCATTGGTTTGTAGCCACATGTTTTCAATTTTGAACTAGATAATAAATTAAAAATATATTTAAATCTTGTTTATTTGTAAATTATAATAAATAAAAAGAAACAAAATTTATTTATTTGTAAATAATTATATAATATAGGTTTTTTTCGTTCCAACAAAATTCTTTAAAAGTTACACATACGATAAGAATATCATTATCAATAATTTTTATTGTATTTTACAAAATTTATCAAAATTAATGTGAATTTTGATAAATCAATAAATAATATGTCAATGGAATTAGAAAATAGAGTTGAATGTTGGATAAGTGTCACTATCTGACGTGATTTGGAATTTGAATGTAAATTTAAGAGTAGATATTTTTAAATCAATTCAATTTAAATTAATTTAAATCATAAAAATTAACGGTTTGAATAAATTTAAAAAATTTGTGGATTAACTTATAAATTGATATTTTTTAAATCGCTGTTCACAGTTTGAATTATGGGTTAAATCAATTTTAAACCACGAAATTATAAGTTAAATCGCTTAATATTATCTTATAAAATTTTATTATTATTTATTTATTATTATAAATTATATATAACTTACCTTTATATCTTCTATATAATAATAATTAATAAATAAATTAAAATTTTTTCATAAAACTTATTCTTAAATATTAATAAAAAATTATAAAATTAATAATAATCAATTATTATATTTTTAATTTTATAATATAATTTAAATCACGAATTCAAATCATTTTAAATTATATTTATAATATATTAATAAATTAAATTTAATTAATTAATTTTTAAATCATAATATACTATTTGATTTAAATTTTATCTTAAATCTATAAAAATCGCATATGGCCAACTTCATGTAAATTGACGCTCCATATGAAATGTAAATTGACGCTCCATATGAAAAGTGGGATGGGCTTGTTTGTACCTTTCGAGTAGGGACCCACGTCAGAACTTGGGAAGAATAATACCATGTGATTTTAAATAATATACCATTCCACCGCAATGGAAGACAACCTGATACGCCTACGTGGCACCATGTCAGCTGGGCTCTCATTGGACACTTTTGGATGCGATCAAGGAATGAACCCCACTAGAAAATTATAATTTATAAAGTTGCCTCAGCCTTGTGTTGTGAGTTGTGACCATGACTTTGAACCTACCTTGTGTAGCCATCCATTAGACTAACAATAATAATTTCCAAATACATTTTTTTTTATTTAAATAAAAATTTTATGATGAATTTTTTATATTGGGCCGGGTCATCTTTTAAACGAACCGGATCACATGCCTGTTCCGTTGTGCGCGCTCGAGGAGGACACAACATTTAATTTGTTGCCATAAAACTCAACATTGACCACTACATATTTCACATGAATGATAACTTTTCTCTTTTCTAATTTCAAGGCAAAATAAAAAAATTTTAATAGCCAATTTATTTTCATCCAAACATAATTTTAATAATTTTATCAAAACTATCTCTGTTTTTCTTTTATAATTTTCCAAGGACAGGTATTCATTCTCTGCCAATGTCCAGTGTCTACAGGTATCCCAGAAAATAATAATGTCAATAGAAGGGCAAAACTGAAAAATGATAAAACTCAATATAATGGCGGGAAAAAGAGCCGTTGCTGTCTAAACCACAAAATTTGGCGCCTAAATTCCTTTTCACTCGGTTTCGGCTGCCCGTAAATAACCGGGCAGCTCTCTTTGTCACACCAAAGCTCTCTTTTCCGCAATTTGGCTTGCACTCGTCTTTGCTTAGGTCACGGATATACTACATGCCCAAGTTACCACCAATTATATAAACATCTCTTTCTTATTTGCCCAGAAAATCTTCTCTTTTTTCTCTCGTTCAAAGCTCTTTCATTTCCTTTCTATCGTTTCATCGTTTTCCCTCTCTTTCTTTCTCTAGCTTCTACAAAGAAAGAACCAAACACCCTTTTTCCTTATTGACTTAATTTGTTCTGATTCTTTGATCAAATCCATAGAGTTTTTTGTCCATTATTTGTTTGGTACAAATAAAGAGTATTTTCTTTCTAGTTTCTCTGAGTCTTCAATCAGATATCCAATATATACTCTGTTTTCATCCTGTTTTGTTCTGTGTCACAAACTCTGATAGAACATGGGGTTCTCAAAAAAATCACAAACAGATGGCGGGTGTACCTTAGACTCCGAAGGCAAGAAATGGGTAATCGCCGGAATCGCAATACGGACTTCACTGAAACCTGTTAACACCAAACCAAGAGCTAAAGAGAACGAAGACGAAGACGAAGACGAAGAATCCACTTCAACAACTCCGACGGCCAAAGAAGCAAGAATACCGGAGAGATTGTCGTGCCCACCAGCCCCAAGAAAGCGTAGGCCTTCTTCAAGATGCAACTTCAATGGAGCTAGGGAGTTCTTTACTCCACCTGATTTGGAAACCGTCTTTAAACTCCATGTTGAGAAAGCGAAATGAGTTGGGACTTGGAGGAGTGAGATTAATTAGCAATAGAGCCCAAAATATTCAAGTAGGGGGTATTTTCCTTTTCTTTTTGGGATTTTTATTTTATTAGTCTTTTTCTTTTGTATTAGAGTTGGTGTTGTTGTACAAAGATGATGATATTTATGAAGGTAGTGTAGTTTAGTTTTCAAGTGCTTGTATTAGGTGTAATGAAATGAGCTAGTTGTTGTACTTGAAAGTTCTAAAATTAAATGTTTACCAAGTTATTTACTAAACCACTTTTACCATTTGCTCTTTCTTCTATGTTTGCTCTCATGTACGAATGTTTTTTTTTCCTATTTCTGAAAGTTTCTGACCCTAATATCTTCTTATTTGCTGCACCACTCTTCATTTCAATCATGCTCTTTGCTCATCATATTTGTTTAAAAAATCCTTCTTTCTGTTGTTGTATAAGAATCCAACGTTAGTATTTGAGACAAATTAAACAATTCTTCAGTCTATAAATCAACATGTTACGGCATAAATTGTATTATAGGTAAACGTTATGTCTTCAATTGTTGAAGTTGGTTTCTTTCTCTACACACAAAAGAAAAAGGGTCCACACGTGCATAGTGGTTGTATATAGTATATACATAGGCGTTGCAGCAGCATACGAGAGAAAACTTAGTAGGTATGGAAAAAGTTGTTGAAGAGTTAAGCGAAAGGAAAATCTTTTTGATGGTTGAGAAGAGATGAGATGCTGCACGGAACAACTGATTTGGAAGGTGACAACTCATAACCATTCATAACAAGTACCTCTTTTATCCCTGCCATCTATTCTTTAATCTTCGTCAACGTCCCACTTAAATGACCCACAAAGTCAAGTTCTCTGTAAATGCTTCTCTCATTATCAAAAAGACAACCACCGCCTAAAAAAATAAATAAAAATAAAAATACTTTAAGTGGGTGATGAATTAGAAGAATCCAATGAGTAATGAAAGGGTTGTTTATTTTATTCACTATGAAAATATATTACGAGTTCAAAGCACTTGTAGACAAAGACAGCTTGATAATTTTGTTTTTTTGATGAGGGTTTTTATGGATAAAATTTTAGGCATGTTTATCACAATACCAAACAATCAAATTGTTTATAGTGGAGAAGACAGAATGTATCCTTATATCCCATTATAAAGGGGATTTGTTTAAATTTTAAACAAAAGTGAAACTGGGTGGTTTTGGTTTACCTACAAAATTGAAAAAAAATGAAAAGATTTATAGGGATTAGGGTCCTTTAAGAAGGCTTATAGTAAAGTTGTACCAAAAATGAAGTTCTAACTTTGTCAGACTCGGGTCATTTTTTTATTGGACTGAATAAAACTAGAATAATCTTTAGTAATGGTTGCAATTAGATGCTAAATCAAAGTGATTTGTCTCTACTCTTTTGGTTTGTTTTTCTCTTATGAAATCATGTTATTGTAGACTATTTTGACTTGTATCATTGTTGCCATATAGGGAGCAGAGCAGCACATTCTGTCAATAAATTTTCATTTTGATCACCAATAATTTTCAGCTAAACCCTAATCCTATTGAATATCTCAATTCAACTCTATCTTTTAGGTATGAAGGGTATGAATAATGAATATCTTCATACTATATAGTGTAGGCCTGAGTTTTTTATTCTGATTTACAAATTATTTTCAACAGTTATCAGTTTCATTATCCATAACCTTGATCTTAGTGCTCCATCCTGCCATCCAAAAATCATGGTCATGTGAAGAACAGAAAAAATTATTTGTAGCGTCAATCTATTGGTTATAGTTTATACCAAATCCTCTACAACAAATACATGTGTGTAATGTATATCGTATTGGGGATTGTAGCTGTGTTTGCTTTTACTCTGTAAATTGTAAAATTATGAACTAAGATAATTTCAAAATTATTGACATAGTAAGATAAATAAATTCTACAACATGGAAACTTTTTCTTTTTCATAGATTAAGGAATCATTTGGGATTTGGGAATATGTTTGTTAATGACAGAAAGAATTTTAGTTGATCAAAAAGTGTGTTGAAGTAAACAAAAATAGCTCAAAAAAACAAAAACCGATACACTGTAAAATGTAAAATACGAAATCCTTTCTATAAAAACACCTGACAGAAACAGAATCCCTCATCTAAAGACTAAAATGATTACGAAGTCAATTTAAAGTCAAATTGAATATCAATGATAAAATATATATACTTAATTGTTATGCTGTTCTAACTATTTGTTCTTGCATGGCCATTATGTTAGAGAGAAACAAGAAATTACTCTCCTTAGAGTTCTTGTAATTTTTTCAAAAAACAAAAATTGGTCATCATTCATCAGTCATTTTCCTGTCAATAGGACAAATATAGGTACTGTGTTTGTGACCTGTAAAATGGATTAAAGATCACAGTCAAGATTCGCACATATATATGACCTCCTTAAATTTGGTTTTAAGCGGTCTGGCGGTGGTGGTATTGGTGCTGCTGCTCCTAACCAATAACCATTTCGTCCATATTATATGGTACTCATTTCTTCATCGGGGCTTTGTCTTGGGGGACCAAAATTTCATATACGATATACAGAAGCGGAATATCATACATTCAAATTTGTTGATACAAAAATGGATGTAAACAAACACAACATTATGATAACAAACAGCCACAGATGCAAACATGATATGGAAGCTTGCTAAAAAAATGTCCCAAAACTAGGGTTTAATTTCAAAATGCTTAATATACAGTATTATTTTAATATTAATTCATTATTAGTCAATTTACTATAATCACGGGCACTCTCATCCTCGTTCTCACCTTCGTTCCTTTTCTTATCATATTAATAGAGTTTTGATATTAATTATTGAAAAGAATAGTAGATAAAAAAGTTTTGATGTTATAAGGCTTGGTTCAATTTTTTTATAAAAGAAAAAATCTAAGTATTTTGACATTCCATCGACACATTACAACACAAAAAAAAATGGCCAAGACTTTTTTTGGGAAACTTTTGAAACTATGAAAGCATTTGCATTTGCAATTTGCATATATCCTTTATAATATATTAATATTCAAATTAAATTAACAAAATAATTTTTCTTTATTTTGAGGATAAAAAGCGTTAAGAAAACAAGTAAGTGATTTAAAAAAATATTTTTAGATGATTTAAAAAAATGATGTTTTGCATGTACTCACTATTAAATATGCCCAAATAAAATGGTTTGAAAACATTTATTAATAATGCATTCATAATACTTACATTGTATTGATATTTAAAATATTTTATTAATAAATAAATAATTTATTATCACCGATGAATATAATGTAATGATAATGAATTGAGTTTGAAATATATGATTTGGATATATATCTTGTATTTAATTATAATTAATTATTTATAATTTAAATAAAATATTTAGACGATAATATACCTAATTAGTATTTAAAAAATTAATAGGACAATATCATCGATTAAAAAAAAATTCAAATACTTTAAATTATCAAAAATAAAAATCAATAAGTTATAAACTCAATAAAAGACAATAAACAAAATAAAATAATCAGTCAAAAAATCTTACATTCATAAAATTAATGATTAAACTGTAGTGTTTTGCATTTTAATCTTATTTTTTTAAAATTTTATGACTAATTTTATGTTTCGTTAATTTGTATATGATAATATATTCTTTAAATTTTTTGTCGGAATGGCTCAATTTGAAGCTCATATGAAAGGGGGAAAGAGAAAAAAAAAATAAAAAATAAAAACCCTAAAAAAATATATCTTTCTAGAACGAGCATAATTAAGAGGTGGTGTTTGACACCAATTTAGTAATTCGATAAGATTACACAAATGTCGAGATTGGTATGGGACGATTATTACTAGAACGAACACAAAATCACAGAGTCAGCACGGAGATTGAATTGGTGGGTTGGGATTCAAAACCTAAACGCTCTTTTAATTAATAAAAAAAAAAAGAATTTAAGGGAATCCAATGTATGAAAAAAAGGGTACTGAACACGTACACATGGGCTGCCCAAGGAATCCTAAGTGAAACAAGATTCAGATGCATCGTATTATTAACTTTTTACTTATGGTTATTTTCGATGAAACCCATATTGTTTACTATAATATAAAATACATGTCAAAATATTTAAAAACTATCACTAAAATCCCTTAATGGACATAGATAAAATTTGATATTTGAAACCCAAAAATTGGTTTAGTTCAAGTACTTTGAATATAATATATCTTTTATCTTTGACTTTATTAAATTTTCACTAATATGATATGATACATATTTATCTTTGTCTCTACAGTAATTTTTTGTTTGGTATTAAGAGATCTCTCAATAATAAATCAATCTTTTACGTAAATTATTTAATTGAATTTTGTTAATTGTTATTACAAAAATTTGAAAGATTTTAAACTTAAAAAGGGCTATACCGTATATAAAAAAAAAATTATACAAATTATTATGTGTATCATAATTGAAATAATAAAAATAATGATCCATAGAATAAAGGATATAAAAATGTTTATAAGTTTTCCATTACTCAAATTTTAAAATAAAAATTAAAACCTAATTTAAGAATCTTCAATACAAGAGTTGAAATCTATTATATAAGATAGTGAACACTATTTAAAATTGTGATAAAGAGTAGGGAGTCTTAATGATATTATCTCTAAATTTGATCATTTTTCAGCGAGCCGCCTACCAATCATCGATTTTTGTTCCTGAGCCTGACTCTTTTATTTTTTATTTTTTTTGTTTTACGCGGTTTTAGCCAATAACCCAATTTTGACCTGCCCGACCTGCCCGTGGATTTTGGCGGGAAATAGAAATTTTTTTTGTTTCGTTTTGGCGCTAATAACTAGTTTAGCCCGGGAAAAGCGGGGCTATGACGGCTCTCTTTTTTCGGTTTTAGATTATTCTTCATGACCCACACGTTCATAGACTCTCTATTTTCCGGTTATCATACCCAAATTGGACGCCTCTATTATTGTCAGTCAGTCCGTCAGTGACCCCGCTGATTCCGTTTCCTCACCGTTCAATTGTTTTTATCACAATTGCGGTCTCAATTGCTCGCAAGTTCCAAGTTTAGCAAGGCATGAACTTTGCTTTTTTGCACTACACATCTTCTAAAAGTAACATTAGAAATTTCAAATTTAATTTTAAAAAAATTATCATAAATAAAATAATAAATAAGGTACCCTCTATTTATTAAATAATAATAATAATAATTTTTTAATAATTTCTAAAATTATTCATTATAAAACTATTTTTAAAAATTTAAATGAAGTAAACATATTACATTATTCATACGTCCGATTAAATAAAATTTTGTCATGCATGCATTTAATTTAACATTAATTGATTATAATAATTAGAAAAATATATATTATTTAATTTTAATGAGTAGTCTCATTTAAAAGAAATGATTCCCTGCCTTTTTACTTCAATAAGTGATTAATTTTAAACTATATAATAATGTTCATTGAATAAAAATATAAATAAATAAGTAAACAACAATATCATATATAACATTTTATATATAATATTGTAGAAAATATAACCACTTGACCAAAAAAAAATCTTATAAATTCATTTATGATCTTGTAATTGATGTTTTTGTATATATGATTGGAGATTATAATCAACAATATAATTTCAACACTTCATTAATGGTCAGTCTTTTTAATAGAGACAAACTTTTAAAAATTCTGATGATAAGGATCGAATTGCACACATAACAAAAAACAAGTCAATGGCGTTAATGGAGGGAGGGTTGCTGTTGTATTGTAATAAGCTCTTCAACGGTCAAATTAATACTATAACTGAAAAAGGAGGGAAATGAGAGAGAGAGAGAGAGAATTTCCCCCTTGCACCTTTTGCATGCTATGTGAGGCACATTTTTTTTTTAGGGGCTAACGTACTGAGATTACTTTCAGGTGGCAAGTGTCTTGAGCTCTTTTCTTATTTGACATTCTCTAAGATGTCAGGAATTAGCTTTCTACTCACGTGTTAGTCTTCATGCAAAGCAGGGTTAGCTACACATTGCTAATTTTTGTAGTCTCACGACACGCACGCTAAGCTCGTAGTTGGTCATATCACCCAACATTCTATGTTCCTATTGTGTCAGGAACATTGATCATTGTTTGACGAGTTCTTCTGTAGTTCTGTTTATGTCATTCCATAATTTTTGGACCGGAAAAGACTCAATTTATTCTATTGAAATTACCATAATTCTAAATTTGAGGCTCCGTTTTTATTGACAATGTAAATTCATTTCAAATATTCAACAGTTGAGATGTGAAATTTAACATTTATCTTTGATTCCGAGCTTCTTATTTAACCGAGAATTATAGAAGGATAATTTAGACAAAGAAAGTTGTATGGAGGTTTGTCTAACATCCCGACCAAAATTCCAATTTAAAAAAGTGGAATATTTGCAAAATGTTACATTATGTCACATACATGATAATGATCTTTATGTGAACGCGTAATTAATTTAATTACTAAGATAACCCTTGCAAGACAAGTGGTAATTAATATTTTCCCTAAATCCATATTGAGATTACGAAATAATTTAAACATTTGGACTCAGCTTATCATTGCTGCTTAATTACTAAGATAACCCTATAATTGCTGCTTTATCTTGTCTTAATAATGCTGGATATGATCGCCTTTGATAACTTTAACTTATGGTTGTATGAAATTTTTATTGTAAGTTTATATTATTTAATTTATGATACTTCATACAACTCTTTTTTTTTTTCTTTTTTTTTTAAGAAGATAGATAAATTTGTTAATTTGAATTTGAATTTTTCTTTAGATTCTTGGTAATCTTCTTGGGCAATATTTTTAGCGTTATCCTTCATACCCATATCATTAGCTTTTTAGCTTTGGCTTTGGCGCTTTTTTTTTTTTTATAAATTTTGGGTTTGTTCTTTTTCGGTCATCCTAAGCTTTTGTTCGAAATGGAAAAAAATATAAATAAATAAAGAGACCTTATTTTCAATGGCTCTGTATTGGGTTATAGTCTATAGCATTTTAAACAGTAAAAGAACGTGCTCTTGGTGATTATAGGAATCTATATCGTAGCCCATTATAGAACATGGGTTGCTGGGCCTCAAAGGAACCCATTTATGCGGGATTCGACGAAGCAGCACAATCATCAATACAACACAAGATTGAGGTAAAACATTTGTTGGCCGCAGTTCTCATTCAGAAAAGAGAATTTACCAAAGTTTGGCTCACGGTTACAATCATACCATAACTTATAGTAATTAACTCGAATCTTTCAAATTAACTCTCTGATTATTCATTCACCCTTATTTCGATTTACTGACATGTAGATGTAGGATGTGTTTTGGCTGGATTGGTAACAATAAATGAGAGATATAGTTGAAAATTTGTTTAAAAAACTTAAAATTATATTGTTTCTCTTGGGCTAATTCAAATTTTCATTAATATTATTTCCCTCGTGATTAAAATGGTTTTCCTTTTCCAAGACAGAATCGTTTAATTGGGAAAAAGGGTATAAGTTGAGAGCTCACCAACTACTACTGTACTAAAGTCTCTCTTTCACGATTATATCCATATGATGAAGACCTGTTTATGCAATACTGATATTATTTGTACATAAATACTAATCAAAACCATAAAACAGAAAGGCCTAAAACACAGAGGAGTTTAAGTTGAGAGGAAAGATTGAATAGCCACCTATCATTCACCTAAATTTATGGCTATAATTAAAAAAAAAATTGGATGATATAGGAAAGAAAGAAACTCCAACTAATCTAACAAAGGCAAGTTTAGCCAAAATGTCATCAAAATGTTAATGGGATGATGCTACTTCAAAGAAGAAGCTGCTTTTGACTAATAATTTTGTATTCAGCTAATATTTAGAAAAGTTTACATCTAGAAAGGCGGACTAATCCTGGAAGGGATCTGTTAAAGGTAAGTGAAAGATAAAAGGATGCATACCGACATTGTAGGTGGGTGAACTCCAGAGATGGGGCTGACCACAATTGTAGAAAAGCAAGCTAAAATTTATGTTGTCATCACTAGGTAGGTATTGAGATTCAAGACTTCATTTAGACTTTGGCTATAGTAATTCGTATATAATATGCTTGGAGAAAACAATCCAACATGTGTTGCCTATAAAGCAAGTGTTTTTTTTTTTTTGTAATTCAGGTGTCCGGATCAATTTACGCGCACCTCGACTAATCTTGAGGGAGGGCTAGCACAACATCCTACTACTGCAGCCCCCCTCTTAAATTGCAACACACTCTAGGAATCGAACCCAGACCGTGCGCCTAACCACACAGTCCAGAGCTCATCCCTACCAACAAGGCTAATCACACGTGTGTCTATAAAGCAAGTGTTAGTAAGACTATAATAATCTTGACACATGGATAATCATCCCGGCATTAAATGAAAATGAAAATGAAAATGAACCAGAATAGTCATTAGAGAAAGACTAGAGTAAAAAAATATTCCTGGTTGAATCATCATAGCAAACTTTCCAAGCTTTGTGCTTCTGTTCAACTCATGTTCTGGCACTTCATATTACCACAATAACTTAGCCTTCTTATCTATTCCGCTATTGTTAAAAGATTGAGCTACATGACCGTCTTTAGGAAAGAAGTTCCAAAGAATTTAACTGTGCTTTTAAATTTAATTCACACGATCAAGATAGGAAAGCAACTCTATATTGCTAATTGTTTAAATGCGGATGTCAATTGACTTCCTCAGAGAACTAAGCAAGCAATTACCAGACCCAAAAAAAAAGTGAAAAAATGTACAATTTTGCGATGGCCTGATTCTTCCTCAATATGCAGCACATACCATTACTCTTGAACACAAAACAATGGAATGATTGAAGAGGATGAAAATGAAAATAATATAAATAAAACCTGAGTGCAGAGATGATATCCTTGTCGTTTTGACTTCGTAAAGGGCACGGAAACCTTGAATCAGTACAGATGCCAACCATTTTTCTTGTATAAAGAGCTCAAGCCAATGACTTTTATGAAGATATAATATGACTGACTTCTTCAAACGAATTCCCCTTAAATTTCGTTTGAACTCCAAGCATATACATCTTTCCAAGGGTATCCAAATTTTATATTCAATAAATAAAATTATGAAAGGCTAATTTTCCACTTTACCGCTTTTAAATGCCTCAAACTTATTTTCATTAGCAGAGTCTGATTTATCAATCAATATATTCTTAAAAGGCCCTCTCAACCACTCTTTACTGCCAAATGAAATCTTATTATTCTTGAAAAACTACTTAATGAGTCAACAACGCATCTCTAGCAGCTTTTTTAACTTTTGATCTTTTGAAACTCAGAGAAAAGTTTTCCTAGGCAGTCCAGACGCACGTCCAAGCAATAACAATGGCTGTCACAAGAAAATTTTCACTGAACCTATTTTAATAAAGTTTGATGCACGTGCCTCCATTCTCTGCAACAACGGAAAAAAATAACTAATTTTTCACTCAATGACTCAAAAAACAAACACAAAAGGGGTTCAGCTTATAGTTCCCAGATTGTAAATGATTTGATGGTACTGTTTCTCAACACTCACCTCTTATACCCGCAGATGATTGGATATTTTCTCATGTAGATATGCTCGGTTTATATCCAAATTTAGGAGAGCAACTAACTCAACTTACTCCTCATTGTGTTTTATGCATGAAAGTACATTAAAAAGGATGTTGTTATCTGGTTGTCTAGACTCAAACAAGCAATTGGAAAAATATTGATAGCACGAGAAATATCCCAATGTGAAGAACGAATTATCGCCAATCTCCAATTGCTTTATATCAACCGTTTCCCATCGTGACACAATTGCATAGGCCTGATCCTAGCGCACCATTACACAAACAAATAATAATTCAAAATGTTATCTTACAAGTTACAACTCAAGTGCTGTCTAAAAAATATGGTGCACTGTTAGATGTATGAGTAGCATCAACAAATATTGCAAGGGATGAATGGTTGTTGCGGTGTCAGTAACAGGGAAGACACAATAATTAAAAATGATATGTCCCACTGCATAAACATGGGGAAGAAATTTCAAATTTGAACTTCCTTATTAACATTACACACATTTGTAACAACATAATTATTCACTTTGCAAAATCAGCACTTCTAAATGAGATAATTACAACAAATCCGGAAAAAAATTTGTGATATGTTACATATGTACCTTCTGTTTTCGTGAAATATAGCTTAAATAGCGATTAGATAATCACTCTTCCGTCAATCAATTCACAACCTCTATAAATTTGTGCAATGCCCATGTCCTTGCAACATCAGAAAGCTTGCTTTCATCAACTTCTACACGTCTCAACTGTGGAGAATTTAGAACAAGCAACTCAACAGCCTCAGTCTGAACCCCACAACATTGCATAATATCAACACTCTGTAACCTCTTGCAACTCTTGGACATAGAAACTACTGCCATGTTTGTTATCCCTTTACAGCCTCTCAACTTCAATTCAGCGAGATAATTACAGGAAACTAACATTGACATGAACTCCTTGTCCTTCATCATTTCATTATGAGACAAGTCTAATCTCCTCAGCTGCCTCAAATTTTGTCCTAATGTTGCCAGCAAACCTGGTTCTCTTTCAACAACATCACAATTTATTAATGCCAATTCTTCAAGTCCCGAACTCATAGCAATTCCAAGTGCCTTTAACCCATCGCCAGTAACAAGACAGCAACTTTGAAGCCTAAGCGCTGATAAACACCTAAAGTTTACTGCAATGGCAGAAAGATGATCATTGCTAAAGTCCAGAGGTAAACGAAGATCGAGTTTTTGCAAATTACACGTACAGTGGCTTATGAACTGAAGCAAACCTTCTCGACTACAACCATCATATACCAATAGAGACTTTAAAGAATCACAATTCTCTGCTAATTGCAGTAACACCTCATCAACTACACTC
>JAVXUL010000001.1:7069421-7080441 GCA_035590515.1 Trichilia minutiflora | reverse complement strand
GGGATTCTTATTAATTCAGGCTGGTTCTCGCGAATTTTGGATTTTTGGTTGGAACCTCACCGGAAGTTTGCACTTCGACCACACGCTGATAGAATCAGAGAGAAAAAAGGAGTCTGATTATGATCTTTCCTCATCATTTCCTTTTGATAGCCTTGGGGTATAGATTCTACACACTTTTCTCCCATTTCAATCTATTTTTGATTTTCTCTTTGTTGCTTTCATCGAAAGTCTATTTCCTTTTTCTCCACATTATTTCTGACTTAGACATTGGAGTTTTTCCGTCGGGAACCCCTCCCGGCGTCACTCTATAGGTGTTTGTTATCTTTACAGGCTTAGGAGATGGAGCCTCGTCGAAAATAGCCACACTTTCAGTCGCTCTCTAGTGAAAAAATCTCCGTTCAACAACAGCCACATCACCCTCACACCTCACCAACTGAGTCATTTCTTGTTGACCGTGAGGATGGTTCACGGATAATTCTCGTACCAGTAATCTATATTAATGGTATAATAACCATTTTAACCTTGGATAATTTTTTATTTTTTAACAAATAAAAAAATAATAATTAATTCAAATTAATTAATTTGATTTAATAATTACACAAATTAATAGTAACAATTATCATTTAGCTCATAGTTAATTGTCAAGATAATAACCAATATTAACTTACCATAAGTTGCAAATATATTTTTTTATTATAATTCTTTAATATCTTAAAGAATTATTCATATATATGTATGTATATATTTAATTTGACTTTTAATTATTTTGGATGGTGCTAGCCTCTGTTTTGAATAATTTTCTATCTCAAGAACAGCTTTATGATGCATAAGGATTCTAGTGTGACTATGAAGGTTCATAGTGAATTAACCGTGAATCATTCCCAAAAAATTCAAAACTCAACGATTATGATTGGTATCTAATAATATGGTATAATCTCTAATTTAAAATGAAATAATTATTCATCAAACCTTAGTTGATTGTACATACCATATGAGTAATGTCCCTCGTTGTCATATCGTGATTAAATTAGGGTTCTTAGAATGTTAATATCATAAATTTGATCTTTTACAAATTATTAATCATTATATCCTGAACACACCACCATGAACGCATTCATGTGGCTTTTATTTAGTTCCGATAAGAGACTTTAATTCAAATATTTATTAACACTCGTTTAGGAACTCAAACTAGGAAAGAGTCAGCTGAAACTCTTTATCTATTGTACAAGCTAACTGATCCCATCTTAATCATCAACCAAATTCCTATATAAACAACGTATAACTAAACCTACTTCTTATATAAGACGTGGCTAATCCTACACTTATATACCATATAAACTATATGTATCCATATAAGGTTCGATTCTGATATTTCAGATCAAAGGAGTACATCGTATACTAGTATAATCAATCGATAAATCATTGGCTATATGCTTACCATATGATTTATCAATTATTGATCATGTTTGATAAATAGTTCACAAACTATAAATCCATACTAATACTCTTCTAATAATATTCATACTGTCAGCCTATTTATATCAGCTCATAATACCCTTAGAGGGCATTCAGTATACATACTATTTAGTATTAATACCAAATCAAAACCACTTACACAAGGAATGAGTTTGATAATTTTAGTTAATAATTAATAATTATTAGGACAATTCACACACATACTTTATTGTCTAGCATGATATAATAAAGAAAGTAATTTATGTGGGTGAATGAAGAATCATTTTTTTAATTATTATTAAAATAATAATCTCAGAAACCGATAACACGAATAGTTTATAAGGCATATACTAACAATATGTTTATATGCTATACTGGTGTTTCATGAATAAGATAGTTTTATTTTTATTACATGGATTTTTGAAAAGTTTTTTGGTAATTGTTTGTGTGATTAACAAGTGTAAATTTTGTATATATTTACTCACCGAGTATTTTCTAATACTCAACCTTTTTTCTTACATTTTAGGATAGTATAATCATGCAATAGATATAGTTAAACAGGCCAGAGTTTTCAGTGTGGATTTCAGATACTTGACTCATTTTTATACTTTAATCTACTAAAAAAATTTGTATTTATTTACTCAGTCGAATTGGTGTTGAAATCAGATATATTTGTATTTTTTTATTTGATACTGATGAATTATGATGGTTTGTATTTGATTAGAGAATATTGGAGTGTTTTGTAATTGAAAATTTTTTAAATTTTATTTATGTTTGGTTTTGAGTTGAAAATAAATTTAAAACTTTACATATTTTTGAGATATATTCTAATTTAGTAGAATATATTTTTTGGATTCGCAACAATTGTTATATGTGTCATTTCCTAGGATTGGGCTATGACAAAATAAACTTGTCAAAAAATTCTAAACACTTTTGAAATTAGAGGTAGAACTATGTTCGAAAATAAGAATGTTATTGATTTCAAAAGTAGTATTTAACTAATTTTTAAAATTAAAATGTTTTTAAATTTTGAAAATAGTATTTAATTGATTTTAAAAATAAAATTAAATTAATTTTGAAAGTATATATTATACTTATTTTAAAACTACATATTAAACTAATTTTGAAGGGGTATATTACATTGATTTTAAAAGCTGTGTTTCTTATTCAAATATATGTTTATGACTTGTTAGAATGTATGTTATGTTTTTTTAATTTTAGAATATTGAATTTAAGCCTACTTTAATGTACTTTATGTAATTTTTATGTAAGTTACTAATTTTTATTTTTTATGTAATTTTCATGTAAGTTACTAATTTTTTTTTATTTTTAAATATACACAAATTGATGATAGATGGTGAGATTATAAAGATTGCAATATCTCCCCATTTTTTCTTCGTAATAAAAATATTGTAACCGATAAGAGTATTGGATAAGATATATCAAAAGCTGACCAATATGTAAAGTAGACTGTTTAGATAAACCTATTTAGGACATTTATTGAAATGGGATGATATCAAATTTTCTAACGTTCTTGTTCATCATTTACTTCTTCGTAAGGTAGTTTCAGATAACGGTGTTGATGAGATAAAGCTTTCGATTCAAACTCAAAGTAAATAAATTTTGAATAGTAGACCTTGCATCGGAACGATGATAGCCTCTAATAAGATTTTAGACTTTAGTCAAACACTTTCTCAATATTACTCTCCAATACTTCGGAAATCCGAAAATGAAAAATATCAATGAATTCTAACAATTGAGGGTCGTAATCTTTTATAAAATTAAAAACGCAAAAATTTTCATTAATTTTATTTTTAATTTTACATATCTCTTTTCATTAATTTAATATTCAATTTTAACATACGTCTGCCCCTTTCTGTTCTCAGAACATGCTTCACATATCCTCCATTTTTTTTTCCTCAAATTTGTTTGAGAAGGCAAAAGAAAAACAAATCTTCATAGAGATTCAGGCGAAGTAAATTTTGTACATCTCTTCCTCGTATCATTACATTTTGGGACAACATAATAGAGGTTAGTTATAATATATACAATGCACATTTTCATAAAATACATTTGAAAATAAAAATTTGATCTCGCTCTTTTGAAATTGACCACATTCAGAAACTATTAAAACTGAATCAGAATCTCAATATGTTATCGATTGTGGAAGTGGGTGTTTTATTTTTTGCAATGTTGTTATTTGATTGGATACAATTTCAATGACAGTCAATATTATTGAAACTGAATCAGAATTTCAATAGCTCTTTAGTAACCCATACCCTCGACTTCTTTTACTATCCATGACTTTTTTAGAATACAATTTCAAGAACTGTATTTGATGAATATACATAACGTAGATAATGGTGAAAAATAAATTGTCGGCAAAGTCAGTTTCATAAACGGTGAAGCTAATTGATCCGGTTGACATCAAAGAATGTTTGTATATCTTTGATATAATACATGGAACTTGTAATGCAATGCTAGTTCAATTTTGAAGTTTCTCTCCAGTGCTCTCTCTCCCTCTAAGAATTATGAAAGATGCAGGCCAAAGCAGAGAAGAAGGCATAGCCACAACGACATCATCTGAAGATGTAGAAATAGGAAAGAATTGGAGACGGAGGACTGGAGGAGCCGTGTTTTGTGAAAAAGAGACGGATCATTATTAATTAAATATTAAATTAATAAAATACCAATTAAACAAAGATTTTTTTTTCAATAAATTTAACATTTATCATTGACTCCAATTTTTTTTTTTAAACGTAGAACTATAGAAGGATATTTTCCTTAAATCCATATTACGATTACTGAATAGTTTAGACATTTGGACTCAGCATGTCATTGCTACTTAATTACTAAGGTAACCCCTATCATTCAGAATTGTTGCTCTCTCTGTGTTAATAATGCCTCTTTGCCAACTTCAACTTCGATTTTATGACATTCTTATTGTAAGTTTATGTTATTTATGACACAGAGAAGACAACAAAGTTAAACGCTTATTTTAATGGCTCAGGATTCGGATGTAGTATTGGCATCTGCTGGCAGTTAAATGATGTGTGCTTTAGAGGAATATAACAATCTATTTCGTAGCCCATTATGCAACATGGTTTCATCCATTTATTCTGGATATAGCCCATTATGGAAAATCGAAAAGAAGCCCATTTCTGTGGAATACGAAGTAGCAACATAATCATGAACACAGTATAAGAATGAGGTAAACATTTGTTGACCGAAATGGTAAAGTTCCATTTTAGAAATGAGAGTACTACAAAGCTTGGCTCACAGTTATAACTTAAAATAATTAAGTAGAACATTTTAATCTCAATTTTCGATTATTCACTCACCCCATAATCTTATTTTTTATTTTAATGATATGTAGTATGAGTTTTAACTGAACTGGTAACAATAAATGAGAGAGAGGGTTGAAAATTTGTTTAAAAAACTTAAATTATATTCTTCCCGTAATGCTATTTTAAACTTTCATTAATATTATTTCCCTTGTGATTAAAATGGTTTTTCTCTTTCAAGAAAGAACCATTTAATTGGGACAAGGATATAAGTTAAGAGCTCACCTTCTATTATACTAAAGTCTCTTTCATGAATATATCAATATGTTGAAGACCTGTACATGCAAAACTGATTATTATTCATACATAAATACTAAATAAAAACCATAAAACAGGAAAGCCGAGAAGACAGCGGAATTGAAGTCAAGAGGAATGGTGGAAATAGCCCACCTAACCTTTCATCAAAATTTATGGCTATACAACAAAGCATGGATGATATAGGAAATAAAAAAACTCAACTAATCTATCGATGCAAGTTCGGTAAAAATGTCATCGAAATGTTTCTGGGACGATGCTACTTCAGAGAACAAGCTGCTTTTGTCTAATAATTTTGTATTCAGCTAATATTGAGAGAAGTTTACATATAACCAATAACTACATCTACAAAGCTGGACTAATCCTGGAAGGGATCTATTAAAGGGAACTGAAAGCTAGAGGACGCATACTGGCAATGTAGGTGAGGTGAACTCCCCAGATAGGCTGACCCCAACTGCAGAAACACAGGCTAACATTTATATTGTCAGAGATATCTCTAAGGTCACGGTTCATCATTAGGTGGGTTTGAGATTTCAGTATTTCATATAGAGACAATGGCTATACTAATTCATACATACTCAACAAAACAAGCCAACATACATTAGCTGCAAAGTAAGTGTGAGTGAAGACCATAGAAATCTTTATCCATGGATAATCATCGGGATATTAAATAGAAATACAAATGCAAATGGGCCAGAATGTCTTCAGAGAAAGAACAGAGTAAAAGATGTTCCAGGTTGAATAATCTCAGCAAACTGTCCAAGCTTTATGCTTCTTGACGTGGAGCAGGTTGCATTGGAGAATATGGAGCAATGGGATAAGAATGTACAGTTTAGAAGATGTTAGGCCTTGGACTCTGCATCTGACATAAAACCTAACATATCACCAGACTCAGGACCTGAATTGTGTTAGAGTCGTAGATAGATGGTTGCAGATCACGACAGGTGTTGAACTGCTTCAAGTTCTACCTAGGACTTGTTTCCAGATGCAAAATTAGGAAAAAAAAATTTTAAAAATACTATTTAAAAATTTTTTTTTAGTGATTTAGAATACTTTTATAATTGGGATTTTTGTTTGTATATCAAGTGTAACCTTAAACCTACGTACTTCTCTTTTGTTTTGCAATAAAATTTCCTCTTTAAATTCTCTTCAATTGGTATTCTTTGTAAAATCAATGAAAACTTTATGTCTTATTTTCCTGGTATTCGGTCACAAATTAACAAGTTTATAGAAGATTTCTGTTACATCAGTTAGTAACAGAGTTTGTTGTTGTACCATGTCCCGTTCTAAATATCATGGTTTGAAACAAAATCAATCTAATATAATATGTTAAAATATCACAAATCAATCTAATCCAAACCATAAAGTGTGATATTTAAATTCGCTTATGCCAAGCTGAATTTGCTCATAATGGTGCTGCCTACAGGAGTACGTGTTTCAACCCTTTTTAGGTTGTATATTCTATAGTCCCTTAGGGTCCTTTGGGATTACTTCCTCTTGCACAAAAGACTAAACTACATGGCAAGACAGGAGATTTTGTGGGTGCTTTGTGAGATGTTCACAAAAAGGTAGGAGACAATCTGCATCAAATAGCAGCTAAGTACAAACAAGCTCCTGACGTGAAACAAAGGCATGTCAAATATGATGTTTGTGATTATCTTCAGGTTGTTCTTACAAGAGATCAGTTTTCTGCAAGTGATTACAATAAATTGTCCATTAAAAAGATTGGTCCTTTGAAGATAATCGAGAAAATCAATCCAAATGCATATTGACTCAAATTGCCTAGTCACATTCAGACTGTTGACGTGTTTAATGTTAAACATCTCATTCGTATCCATGGTGAATTTCTGATGATGACCAGACTGCAAATTCTAGGTTGAATTTTCTCTACCTTTGAGGGAATGGTGCGGAGAGCAGGCTATGTAATGGGACAAGAAGATAGGGTTTAGAAGATGTTAGGTCCAAAACTCCGCACTTAGACATAAAACTTGACTTGTTCGAAGTTTGAGATCAAATAAAATCAGGCCCGGGACTTATCACTAGACTTAGAACCTAACTTATGCTTGAGTCGTTGACAGATGGTTGCAGATCACGACAGGCACCGAACTTCTTCAAGTCTTGCCCAGGACTTGTTTTTAGTTGCAAAATTAGGAAAGAAAAAGAATTAAAAAAATACCATTTAAGAGTTTTTATTTTTCGTAATTTAGAATTCTTTTATAATTGGGACTTTTGCTTATATATGAGGTGAAACCCTAAACTTAAGACTTCTCTTTTGTTTGGGATTAAAATTCTCTCCGAATTCCCTTCAATTTTTTTTTTCTGTATTCTTCATAGAATTAATGAAAACTTTGTGAATCTTATTTTTCTGATATTCGTTTGCGAATCAACAGGTCTATAGAAGATTTTTAAGTCCTATTTCCCTGATATTCATTCCAAAATCAATAGGTTTATAGAAGGCTTCCGCTACGTCACTTCTGTTCAGCTTTTGACACTTCACATTACCACAATATCTTACTTTTCTTATCCATGTCGCTATTGTTAAAAGATGGCCCAACTTGACCACCTTTAGGAGGGAAGTTCCAAGGAATTTACAGTGTTTTTAAATTTTAGTCTCAAGGTCAACATGGGAAAGCGACTCTACATTGCTACTTGTTTAAATATGGGGTGGTTTCAACTAAATTCCTCAGAGAATTAAGCAAGCAATTACCAGACCAACAAAAACATACAATTTGAGGATCTCCTGGTTCCTCAATCTGCAGGACAATCCATTACTCTTGAACATAAAACACTGGAATGATTGAAGAGGAAGAAAATGAAAATGGTACAAATAAAAACTGAGTGCAGAGATGAATCCTTGTCTACTCTGACTTCTTAAGTGGATTGGAAATCTTTAATCAGTACATATGCCAACCATTTTTCTTACATAAAGAGTTCAAGCCAATGACTATGCCCCTTAAACTCCATTTAAACTCCGTGCTTATTCATCTTTGCAATGATCTCCAAATTTTATATTCATTAAACAAAATTATGAATAGCTAATGTCCCACAATACTCTTTTAAATGCCTTAACTTATTTCATTAGCAGAGTCTGATGGTCCAAAATATCCTAAAAAGACCATCTCAACCACTCTTTACTACTAAAATGAAATCTTATTATTCTTGAAAAACTAATTAATGAGTCAACAATGCATCTCTAGCAACCTATCTCGAAACTCAGAAAATAACAATGAGCATAACAAGAAAATTGTCACTGAAGCTATTTTAATAATTTTGATGCACGTATCTCCATTCCTTTTAACAATTTAATAGAAAAAGATAAGTAATTTTTCTCTCAATAACTCAAATAATAAACGCACAAGGGGTTCTGCTTATAGTGCCCTGATTGTAAATGATTTGACAGTGCTGTTTCTCAACACTCACCTCTTATGCTGCAGGTGCTTAGATATTCTCTCATATAGATATGCAAGGTTTATATCCAAATGTAAGAGCATGACTAAATTAACTTACTCCTCGTGTATTATGCAAGAGAGTGCATTAAAATGGATGCTGTTACCTCGTTGTCCTGACTCACAAACAACCAATTAAAAATATTGATAGCACGAGTAATATCCGAATGAGTGGAAAGAATCATCACCAATCTCCGATTGCTTTGTATCAACTGTTTCCCATCATGACACAGTTGAATAGGCCTAATACTAGTGCACTGTGATATAGACAAATAATAATTCTAAATGCTATCTTACACCCCAAGTGCTATCCACAAAATATGGAAACAGTGAGTCTGGGGAAAGTGAAATAAAATAAGAGCGACATTTATAATCAGTGCACTGTTAGATGTATGAGTAGCATCAACAAAAATTGCAGGGGATGAATGGTTGTTGCAGTGTCAGACTGTCAGTGCCAGGGAAGACACAGAATAATTAAAAATTATGTCTCACTGTATAAACATGGAGAAGAAACTTCAAATTTTAACTGCATATACGTTTCTTATTAACATTACTAACATTTATAACAACATAATTATTCACTTCGCAAAATCAGCACTTATACCGAACATAAATAAATGAAATAATTACAACCAATCCAGATATGTACCTTTTGTTTTGGTGGAACTCTGGATATAGCTTAAATAGCAATTAGATAATCATTCTTCCGTCGATCAATTCACAACCTCTATAAATTTGCGCAGTGCCCATGTCCTCGCAACATCAGAAAGCTTGCTTTCATCAACTTGTACACGTCTCAACTGTGGAGAGTTTACAACAAGCAACTCAACAGCCTCAGTCCGAACCCCACAACATTGCATAATATCAACACTTTGTAACCTCTTGCAATTCTTGGCCATAGAAACCACTGCCATGTTTGTTAGTCCTTTACAGCCTGTCAACTTCAACTCAATGAGACAATTACAAGAAACTAACATTGCCATGAACTCCTTATCGTGCATCATTTCATTATAAGACAAGTCTAACCTCCTCAACTGCCTCAAATTTTGTCCTAATGTTGCCAGCAAACCTGGTTCTCTTTCGACAACATCACAATTTATTAATGCCAACTCTTCAAGCCCCGAACTCATAGCAATTCCAACAGCCCTTAAGCCATCACCGGTAACAAGACAGCAACTTTGAAGCCTAAGAGTTGATAAACATCTTAAATTTACTGCAATGGCAGAAAGATGATCATTGCTAAGGTCCAGAGGCAAGCGAAGATCAAGTTTCTGCAAATTACACCTGCAGTGGCTTATAAACTGAAGCAATCCTTCTCTACTACAACCATCATATACCAATAGAGACTTTAAAGAATCACAATTCTCTGCTAATTGCAATAACACCACGTCAACTATACTCCTGCAAGTCCTTAGCTCTACTTCCTCAAGACCCTGCAGACTCTTAACAAAAGCTGCAAATGACCCTCCATCTCCTATACCTGCACAGCTTTTTAGCTGCAACCTTTTAAGTCTTCTACATCTCCTCCACAGCCAATCAACACCCGAATCCTCCGAGCGAATCCCCGTTAAACAAAGACTCTCCAAACACAATTCTGTTCCCGGGTCTTCATTTAGAAACAGCCCCGTTACTCTATAATGATTGAAAACTTCACCTCCATCGCCTTCAGCATCACACCCATAAACAGATAACTCCTTCAAAGAAGAAAAAGAACCAACCCAGTTGAAAAAGAGAGGCCTCGAAAGAGAAACAGTAAGAGAAGTGATTTGAGTACAGGCTTTCGATAGATATAGTAAAGAAACTACAGAGACAGAACCAGCTAGAAAACGGAGGCTTTTAAGATTGGGACAAGAAGATGAGACTATAAAGAGAAGTTGGTCAAAGAAAGCGGTGGTGGTAGTAGCTGTTGGCTCAGAAGAGGATAAAACGACGGAAACGGTAGACAGAGAAGGGTAGTGATCAAGAAGAGATGACAGAGAGAAGAACACAGAATCATGAGGGATAATCCTGAGGGAAAGAGAAGTTTTTGATGTTCTGTAAACATGGAGCCAACGCTTCGAAACTAAACAAACTGATAAACATGAAGATGGTGTTGTTGGTAACCTTGTAAAGATTTCTTGAAGCAGCTCATCACATAACATGTTATCCATTTTTTTTCTATCCATTTTTCTTCGATTACAACTCTTTCTCCCTCAATTCTTCTTCTTCTTTGTTGACTTCGCTAAGGGCTTTCTTTCTAATTTAGTATGCTTAGGACAACTGGTCCCTGTGAGGAGAGAGAAGAGCAGAACATGAAAATATGATTTCGGTGAGGAGAATTAAAAAGGGAATTAAGCAAAAATACCCACTGTTCATGGGTGAAATTCAAAAATATCCACGGTTACTAATTTCAATAAAAAATGATCATATTTACTGTTTTTTAACGAAAATGCCCCTGAAACTAAAAAAAGGAAGAGAAGCGGTTTGGTGCGGTAGCGTCCGCTGGAGCGCGCCATCGATCTTGACACGTGGCACCTCTGG
>JAVXUL010000001.1:7037731-7069321 GCA_035590515.1 Trichilia minutiflora | reverse complement strand
AACCCTCTTATGCTTAAGTCAGAAAGATTTTATTTGTGTGGGGGGGTGATGAGAGCAGAAGGAAAAGTCAGCTAAAAATCACTTATCCTCTGTGTGTATATTTTTCTTTATATATGAAAAATTAGTTAAATTTTTCTGTCCTTGAAAATCCACCTTTTTGGTGCGTGAATATTCTCTGTAAAATGTTACGTACCTTCCCGTTGTTCTCGGATTCTGTTATGAAACAATCATGGATTTTGTAACCTATTGACACGTGTTATTCTCTAAGTGGCATGCTCTAAAAGATTGTCGCAGGAATCGTGGGGTGTGATAACTATGGGGGTTGTATTGCTTCACATGTATTTTGGGAATATTTTGGAAAACCATGGGATCAGATGCTTGATCCCCCGAGACTCCATGTCGTGTTGTCCAGTTGAAAACATATCAGATCTTTGATGATATCATATACTAGTATTATAAATGCTGTGATCTTCATGCAAGCTTCCGAAACTCCGATTTCATATTCAGTTGATGAGGAATGGATATTCTGAGTGATCCCGAGACTTCGATTTCATAGATGATAGGTGTGGATATAAGTACTTTGATACAGGGTCTCGGATGAATATCTAAAGATATTTTTCTCGAACATGTGTTGGCAACGTATGTCAAAAAAAAAATTCCCTGAACTCTCTATCTCGGATGATTGATTAGAATAGATTCCATGATTTCTTATTATTATTAACAAAAATCTCGAAACGCCATCGTAATTAAGGGTTGACAGGAGAACTTAAACTTATATACTTAAACTTATATAATAAACTTGGGTCTTTGAATTGAATTTTAACAAAAATACCCAAATAAATAATAAGAACCTGAATAAAATGAATCATGAAATATTAAGATTTTTAAAACATTGTCAAACAATGTCAATTAAGTATAATTTTCTAAAATATTACAGACTCAACGAAATTATCCAAAATATGGAGAGAGAGACAGAGAGAACGCAGGAGGGATTTTTTTTCTTAACAGTATTGAAAAGAGTGAAGACGAAGAGAAATGAAAGGAGCATTAATGGGAGTATCATTTACCGATTCAAGATCAAAAAGAAGCCATTAAAGCTTCTCATGCTGCACATGACTAGTCAAAAAAAAGAAATACTATTAATCAAACAGTAACTTATATAAAAAGCAAACGAATCATATGAAAATTATAAGCAAAAAATCAACATCACCAGAGAAGTAATAGTAATAGAAATTTTTCCAAGTTTCACTCTCTAAAAGCCAGATTCTCTGTAGAGTCTAAATCAGTAATTTTCTCTTTCTCTCTCTCTGTCTCTCTCTTTCTTTCACAACCTCCGTTGTCACCTTGTAATGCAAGAACGGTTGGTCAAACGGATCTATCTAGTTCTAGATCCACTTTTCTGTAAAAGTTACGAAATTTGTTTTAGAAAAAAAATGAAAAGAAATTACACAAAATCTTGTAATTTCTTGCCATCCAAACAGCAAGATTTCCAATATGCAACCTCAGAATTCAAAGAAATCAACACTCAAACACTAAAAAAAAAAAAAAATCTTACGATCTATATACCTTCGATTCTGTTTAAAACTCAGCAGCCTCCCTTTCTTCGTCCATAAGTGTAATATTATGACCGAATTCTTAACTTTACCCGGAAACTTTTCAATCTCAAGGAAATACTTTCCTTTTATCAATTTTTTAAATTAATTAATTAATTAATTATCCTCTTAACTTATCTAATCTGAACAGGCTAATGCTGAGTACAAAATTAAACGTATATTTTTTTAAAAAAATAATATTCAAATAAATATAAATTAATTTTCTTTTTATCTTAATTAATAGGTTGAGCAAAAAATTTAAATAGGAGACCTATTATATCACGTTTTATCAATTGAATCAATCAACACCTACAAATCTCTTTATCCATGTTTGTTCGATAACAGATATTTTGTATCGAAATGTCAATGATTCTGTGTGTCTAACACTTTTGATTTTGCACCCAAATTCCACATTACGTCTTTATTATAAATTCTGGTTCCGATCACATTTTATTTCTATTTATCAATCAATTCATAGCCGTTGGATTTATTATAAATTTTAATTAAGATTCATAAGAAAGAGAAATAGATAGGAGAATGACAAATACCAATGTAATTTTGTTAAATAACAATTATATCTTATTTTTATTTTTTGTAATTAAAAATTTCTTAAAGTTTAAAAACTGTGACAAATATATTTTTTAAATTAATTTTCTTGATTTTTTATTTTTTTAGTGTAATAACTAATTGAAAAAATTATATAAAATTATTATTAAAATATATATAAAATACGTAAAATTTAATTAACAAAAATTATATTTTGAAGAATATAAAAATTTATAAATAATATTTTTAATGTTTGTACTTGTATAAAGATTAGGGGATAATAATCATTACACTACAAAAAAAATTAAAAAAATTAATTTAAAAAGAAAAATTTGTCATAATATTTAAATATCATAAAAGTTTTTGTTATGAAATATAAAATAAGAATAATTGCTATTTATTAAATCTATAAAAGGGTATTTGTCATTTTTCTAAAAATAGATATTTTTTAACTCTCAAGAGTGGTTTGATGGTAAAGATTCGATGTGATTGTTGTTTAACGCATGCTTCAAATTCAAGACATTAAGATTCTCCTTAATAAAACGTTTAGGGGGTTAGATCGTAGGTTTTACTTGAACTATGTTTTTAAATATAACGAGTGTTAAGTATTTATCTCTAATTAAATAGATTAAGATTTCTCACGTATATAAAATATATATATATATATATATATATATATAATTAAAAAATTTTATTAAATACACAATAGTCCTTCTTTTAAATCATGCAACAATGCAATCAAAATGTACAACACATTTTTAAATTGTTTTTCAACAAAAGAAAACTTAAAATAGAATATGAATCATAGTTTTGCCCCTTTCTTAATTAAGGGAAAATGCCACGCACGTACCATCTAATTTTTTAGGGAATGCCCACTTACCCACTTATCCGCTTACATTCCTTTTTTTTTATTTTTAATATCTAAATATCCCCTCAAGTTATAACTTTAACAGTGCATATCAACTTTTTTTTACTGCATTTCCCGTAATACCCTATTTTACAGACTAATTTAGTATTTTTTATCTTTATTTTTAAAATAAATTATTAAATAAATACAATGCAAAAATAACTAAATATCCTTGCTTATGGACAAAATGACAAACTGTCCTACATTATTTGTAAATAAATTTTTTTAAATGCAATTAATTAAAATAAAAATAAAAATAATATTTTCTAAATTGAAAAGAACCATTATTTTTAATATTTTTGAGAATAATTATTGTAATACCCTAAGCTCTGATTTTTTTTAAAAATAACTATATAGAGGAAAATATCTTGTTGAGATTTTGACGTGTCAAAAAAGACAATCAAAAATTATTTGAAATACAAGTTTAAATTTTAAAAATGCAAATTAAAAAAGAGCAAAAGAAATATAAATTATCTCTTTTTGCCTAATCCCTATTCCCTAAGATCTCCAAGCCAACTTAGCCAAGGCTTCAAACATCTCTAGCCGCGACCACACCACCAATGCCTCACGCAACCACCCCGTGATCCAGCATGGAGGAGAGAGAGAGAATATATAGATATATATAGTTAATTTATTTAATAATGTGTCAGAATATTTTGGATTTTGTGCTTGTATTAAAGTAAAATACAAGAGTACTCTTAAAAAAAAATAACCTTTTACACTAACAATTTTAATGTTAAAGAGGTATTTGGGTGTTTGAGAAAAATTAGAGAGGTAAATGGACATTAATAATATTTGAGATATAATTTTTTTTATATAAATTAATGTAATAAAATTAAATTATTATTACATGTCAATTTTATTAAATTTTTTATAAAAAGATTTGTTTTTTTAGAGCATTACTATATATTTCCTTAAAATATGAATGAGCATAATTTATTATTTTATTACAGCTTTAATAAAAATAAAATAAAATTATGTACTAGCATTACCTATAATTAATGCATAAATATTACCAATAAAATTTATTTACGGAGTAAGCTCATTTTGTATTATTGTTAAGATTTATTGTAGTTTTTTTTTTAAACATAATATAAATATCAGGTTGATGATTATTAAATAAATACATCAGAGACAGATCATGATTGATAGTAAAATCAAAATGTTCACGAAATGCTATGCACCTTCAATTTTCTTTAAAAAAAAAACTGTCAATTATATATCATATAATCATATACTGCAAAGGAGAATTATGAGATGAGAATAGTTAATATATTTCGAGATCAATAAAGAAAGAAAGAAAAGTCGTAGAAAGAGACTTCCCAACCTCTGATTTACAAGTTTGTAAGTTTTTTTAAATTTAAAAAAAAAAAAAAAGGAAAAAAAGAAGATCCATCCCTATTGGACAAAAAAAAAAAGCAGAAGAGAAAAAGAGCTACACTCGAAGATCCATGCAGATCCTACTTTTTCAACTTGTATATCCCCCAAGAAAGTCTTCTTTGGACCCAAAAACAATGCATGTGGATCTCTCCATTCTCATCATCATTTGCAAAATCTATCTCCTCTCTTTCTCTTTGTCTTTCTCCTCCTTTGTTCGGTTGTATGCTGCAGATATGCCTGCACAGAAAAAGAGGGGAATACATTAACATTTTATTTTTACAGCTACCAATGTTTTCAAATATACCTGTCTAAGATGATTTTTTTTTGTAACACCACCATACTAGGCAATTAGCTTATGGATATTGACCAGAAGATTTTGACTCACAGCAAATGCAATTTAAAAGGGAAAAAAAAAAATTTATAGCTTTAAAACTGTCCTTGTCGTATTCTAAACGCCATGCACCAACAAAATTATATAGGATTGAAAAAATTGATTAACTTCGAAAATATTAGAACCCATTAAAAATATTTTATGAATGTATGGTCTCCAAATTGTACACCCAAAAATTCAGGATGATGACTCAATGCAATCATTTCAGAGAACTTGTACAGCAGATAATTATTTTGACATAATCCATAAGATTTGAATCAAATCAAAAAAGGTACTGAAAAGACATGACAAGGGAGGATTGTCATTCCACGAACTGAGAAATGCAAATGTGAGTATGTGCAGTGTGCACAGGTCAAGGAGGTGAATTTATTTTTAACAGAAGAAGAAAATCTCCACAAAACAACGCCAACACGCTCACAAAGTCACAATATCAAATGGGCATTGGATTTGACCTCATAAATTTTGTACGCCATATATTTTGTCTCAAGAGAAAAGGCATAGATAGTACGGCGTAAATCGAAGGCTGCTATTTCAGATAGGAGCTACTTAGAATTGATGAATGAGACATCCCTCTCACTGAAAAGACAATAATTCCCTTAACCAACCCTACTGGTCTATGCAATAAAGAGTAATTTTGTCTTTCCGCTGCCAAGAGAAGACATTTCTCCATTTATGAAACCACCCAGATTACATATTAAATCATAGAAGTCTTCGTCAATGTGGAACCCCATCTAGTATCCAGAATCGCAAATATACAAACACAAACACCAGAAAGCACAATCCAGGAGAACAGAGTAGAAAATACATACCTAAAATGGAAAACCATCCTTCAGTGAACAAAGCAAAAGAATTCCAAAACATCAACAGGACGGAACAATACTCCTACCCTCCTAGCTTCCAGATTTTTGCTGTTGATGAGTTTGTGGTGGTGGTGATTGTGGCGGTAATTGTCCCTGTTGTGACTGTAGCAAGAGCTGTGCTTGAAGAGAATGTGCATGCTGATTATGATCCTCTGGTTGTTGCTGGGCTTGAATCTGATATGGGTTATCAAAGTTGCCCAGAGCCAAAGAAGGTGACATAGCGGCAGCACTCATCTGGTTAAAACCAGTAGGGGTAACAGTCCCAGCGGAAGCATCGAACCCAATATTAAACCTCACAAGCTCTTGTTGCTGCTGCTGCTGTTGCTCGTAATTTCTAATCATCTCTTGTTGCTCTCTAGCAGCTATGGCAGCAGTCAGTTGCTGAGGGTCGAAGATCTGTTGCTGCTGATGGTGTTGATGTTGATGCGGTGGATCGCGCATCATCAACTGCCCACTGTGGGATGATCCAGTAGGTATACCCATCATAGGCAACATGCCATGCTGTAAGACTGTCGATGACGATGATGGGTTACCCATATGCTGTTGCGGCATAAAAGCCTGTGCTTGTAGCATTGGCATCATAGCTTGAGGACCAATATACGTAGACAGTTCCTTCTTCGCATTGTAAAGATCGTTTTGCACTTGTTTAAGTCGGTGTTGCAGGATTGAGATCAGACCCACACAGCCGTAAACTGGGTCACGAAGCCGAGCCTCGGCTTCATAAGCCAATGAGTTCACGGCGTCTTCTCTTAGGTTGGCGCTCAGTTCGTTAAGAAGCTTAGCCACATTACTAGCACCGAATACCTTGTGTACATTAGCAAACTTCTGTGGCTGATCTGGTGGAAAATAAGGTGCAAAAACACATTCTTGAGTGCATTTTCGACGAAGAAACTTGCACGCTGCACACGGGGAGTTTGATGATGACATTTTTCTTGATTACCAAACTGAACCCACAAA
Source organism: Trichilia minutiflora (assembly GCA_035590515.1). Lineage (NCBI taxonomy): Eukaryota > Viridiplantae > Streptophyta > Magnoliopsida > Sapindales > Meliaceae > Trichilia > Trichilia minutiflora. The sequence goes on along the minus strand of JAVXUL010000001.1, from coordinate 7,062,688 downwards.
AAATTAACAAAACAAAAGAAAAATTAATAATCTTCTCAGAAAAATATGAAATAAGAAAATTAAATAAAAATAATTAATCTTAAACGAAAAATATGGGGAGAGAGAAAGTAGAGAGAGAAATACAAGTTTCTTATTTTTTTAATACAGCATTGAAAGTAGGGATCAAGAAGAGAAATGAAAGGAGCATTCATGGAAGTATCATTTACGAATTCAAGAAAAGAAAGCGGCCATTATAAGCTTCTCATGCTGCTATAAAACCCGACATGATTAGTCAAGAAATGATACATATAATCAAACAGTAACTTATATACAAAGGAAACTGATCGGATGGGAAAAAGAAGTAGCAGGCAGATAACCATCATGATCACCAGAGATGTAAAAATAATAGGAACGGCGAGAAATACAGCTTAACTTTTACGAGTTTCTCTCTCTAAAATGCAGTCTCTCTAGACCACTATATGTCTCTATATCTCTCTCTCTTTCACACGTTTCGTTGTCATCTTGTAATGCAAGAAACTCTTGGTCTAAGGGATCTTTCTAGATCCGTTTTTCTGTGAAAATTACGATTTTGTTTAGAAAAAGAAGAAATTACACAAATCATGTAATCTTCGTATCCAAACAGCCAAGATCTTTCCACATCCAACCTCAGGTTTTTGAAGAAATCAACAGCCTTAAAACACTCAGACAGAAAATTAGAGGAAAAAAATTATCACCTTACAATATACGTACACGTTCGATTTTGTTTAAGGGATTCCGTTCTAATCACAGCCCCTCTCTCCGTCCATATGTATAAAACCTGCAATAAAGAAATCAACCGCGCTAAGAAAACGAAAAGCCGACGTTTTTTTATCTATGACAATGATTGAATGAAAGTTAACAGAAAAAGGAGACCAACCGAACCTTAGAGAGAGAGAGAGCTCTCTGGCCTAGGGTTCACGATCTGATCTTTGAGTTTAACGATCCCAACAGGAGAAGAATGAGAAAATGTTAAACTATCGACAAACGAAATAGAAAGTAACCTAGAAAATTAAAAAAAAAATAGACAGAGAGGGAGGAAGGGAGGGTTAGATTGTGGGACAAAAAAAAAAGAAGAAACAGAAATGATGAATTAAAAAGGAGAGGAGGAGGACGTCATTGCCGTTGAGATTTGGAGTGGGTGGTGTTGACCGTCCGATTATTATTTATTTGTGTACTTTATTTATTGCTATGTGAATGTAACTTTATTGAGCCTCGAGAGGGAAGGACTCTTACTCTGAGAAGCTATTGAATACTTCTCTGAGTTACCTATTTGTCCCTGCACGATCCACGTATAATTCCCCAGTTGCCCCTCACCGAACCGATTTAGCAATAATGTTCATTTCACACCAAATTTTTACAAAATTGTGAATTTGAATAAATAAATATTTCTATTAAATATTTTATTTAAATAGCCAAAAGGATAAAAAGGACGGAATGCAAAACAAGCACAATGCTCACATAATTAATTTAATTTTTTATAAATATTTTATGAATTTTAGCAACGAGGGTTATTAAAACACTTATAAGATTTTTATATTTATTATTTATAATAATTTTTATATTTAATTATTAATTTTAATATATTAAAAAATATAATTTATCAAATATAAAAATCTTAATAAATATTTTAAGCATTCGTTAATAAAACCCATAATTTATTAAAATATACCTATCATTATAATCAAATCATAATTATGAAATCATATTTATTAGGTTAGTTAAACTACATTAAGGGTTGCTTTTTAAATGCGTGTAAAAAGAATATTGCCAATAATTGTCATCAAATAAAATAACTAAATGCATAATCATGTAGTACTATGAGAACATAATATTTGTTAGTAATATTTTTTAACTGTTAAAATGACATAATAATTGCGACGTATTCAAAGTTATTCATTAAAATTATATAATAATTACAAAATTATGATTTTAAATTATAAAAATTATTCTTTATAAATTAATGTAAAGATTATGACAATCCTATTGAATATATTAATGTATATATTATATAATACAATTTTTTTATTAAAATTGAGACCTAAAGAGAATATTAGTTGCTAAGAGTTAATTGATTGTTAAAATCATAATAATTACTAATTAATTTTAGAATAGATAAACTATATAACATTAGGGTTATTAAATAGGTCGGACTAACTCAGTTCGATTCGATTCGTTATGGACTAACCTTAAACGGATTGAATCGAATCAATGTATTTATTATATGGATTAATATTTTATCAATTTTAATATAATTTGTTGGGTAACGGGCCTAAACAGGCTAGCCCACAAACTGATTTTAAAAATATAAAATTAAAAATATATATATATATAATATATTAATTATTAAAAAATATAATATATTAATAATAATAAATCTATAATCTAAATATAATATAAATTAATTATATTATAACTTAACATATAAAAATTTTAATAAGTCAAATAAAAATTCTATCAATAATTATAAATTTAAACACATGATCTCAAATCTCAATATCAATAAATCTAATATTATTTAATATTAATAAATAATAAATTCAATATCATTATTAATATTCAAATATAATTAATAATCATTTAAATATAAAAATTAAAAAATTTTAATTTAATTTTTTTAATTAAATAAATTAATTTATAAATTAAACAAATCGAATAAAATCGATCACAATTTAAATATATCAATTTTATTTTATCCTCGCCACCTAAATAATAGATTAAACAATCAGATTCACAAATTTTTGGTCTATTCGATAGCTTTTCTTAATATTCTTAAATGTTTTTTATAATGATATTTTTTAAGTGATGTGACTAATTTATTAAATTATTTTAAAAAAGATAAACATGTCATTTCATTATTCAACATCCAAGTTAACAAAATTCTGGTGACTGCAGGGGCACTAGAGGCTAATTTCTTAGATGTATGGGGTAGCGTTGACATGAAACCAAATTTGGAGGATACTCCTACAACTTACAGCGATATATGATATATGCTAAGAAAAACGTGGATCATATAATGTTTAAATTTAAAGAGACACAATTACTACTAATATATATATATAAGAGCAAAAATTGTACTTTTAATATTTTGTATCATTAAACAACAATCATAATAAAATAATTTTTATTATATTTAATATATAAATAAATTCAATAAACATAGTTTCATTATTGCCAATTTATTTAATATAAAAATAATGATAGAGATACAAATTTTTTTTACGTAAACTCGTGTATAAATTAATATGATATAATAATATTGATTGTATTATAATTTATATAATTTATTTTTATAATTATATTAATTTTGTATTTTAATTAATTAATAATAATATGATATATTTTTATCATTTTATATACAAAATTTTGTATTTCTAACACAATTCTTTAACATATTATTTGAGAATATACAATATTTATCTCTTTATGTCAATAAAAATACTATCAATCCTTTATAAGTAGTTTAGTGATAACGACTTACAAGTGCCAATTCTTTTAGTACTTACCTTAAATTTAAATATTCAACAATATTTTTATTAAAACGTGTAAGAGATAGACGAAAATTTTTGTTATAAATTATGATTCCTTGTGTATAAAAAAAAAACTGTCACTCTCTTTTTTCAACTCTAAAATTATTATAAAATTATTTTTTTAACCAAATTGGACTAGAAAGAAAACAAGAAAAATTAACACAAAAACAGAATAGACAAAAAAAGTTGCAGAAATATTTCAATAGTTAAAAAAAAAAAAATTCTTAAATTAAAAGGAATGCTATCTTTATTGTTGAATAGAGAAAAAGTGATGGTATTGACTATTGAGCATAATTAAACTCATTAACCACAATATCATCAAAAAAATAAATGTGACATACTGAGCAAATATGAATCCGTGCGACTCTTTTTAATTGACTTGAGAATCTCCATTAAAGCTTGATAGGTATTTCTGTAATTTCCATCTAATGCTTGCTGACTAAACGCGTATCTTCCTTGTTTGATCAGGATACGTCCATGTAGCGTGCGCGTTAACTCTTTATAGTGAGTGCTACCACCCTCCCATTGACAGTTGCCTCTCTCAGCATGGCAGGGGCATTTTTGTAAAGCTACCTTCAACATCCCAGCACATTGGTTTCTCCATTCACTCATTACTCCTACTTCAACCTTTGCATCAGTCACGAGATAAAAAGAGGGAAATAAGCAGAGAGGGTTTAGGTGACCTGCTATTGCCGGTCTGTGTCCGTACAAATTTGATCACCTGTGCACAGTCGTTTCGTTGACTTACTAGGCAAAGTCTTGCCTCTTTCCATTCAATCATTGATATGACTAAACCATAGTCGTATACTAAACCATACTAACAGTCAGGTCCATCACCCGCTACCGGGTACCGACTTTACTGGCCAATTAGTCGTATACTATATTGACAATTTGATCATTGTTTTTTTAAAGATTTAATTAACCCTCAATTATGACCTATTTGCAATTTCGAGATTTTAAAGTTGAAATTTCAAAGTGTATGTAAAAAAGTCAGCATGGGAGCATTTACCAGATTGACGGTACCATGGATTTATGCCACGTGGGAGATATCAAATGGTGTTAAAAGGGTAAAACGGATTGGCTTGATTCCAACCATTTTTGACTGATTTAATTTGATTCTTTATTGGGATAATTTTGATAATTGCCAAGTGTGAAACCAACTTAATACCTTACAATGACAATCTTATCCCTTAAAACATTCGCAAAATAAGTAAATTATGAGGGCTATTTTAGTGAAGTTAATAAGATTTTACACATGTTGTGCCGGCTAGAAAACTGAAAACAGGTGATCGCTTTGCTTTAACGGAACGCGACGCCGAGGGGAGAGTGTAGTAGCAGTGTATTGTGTCTTGTGTATTGTAATTGGAACGTCAGGTGTAAGAGAAAATTTCTTAGAGGAAAATGACACTCGAATTAATGTTAAAGAGTTCAGGAGACAAAACGGAAGTGAAAGGATGTAGTGGCGTCCGGTTCCAATGAAATGAATGACAGCAAAGACTTAAGCCATGGTGCTACCACTGACTGCACGCACAGACTCAGGCATTAGTCAGTGTGTGAGTAAGCAATTGCAGAAACAGGGATTCATTCCATTTATTGTTTATCCCATCCCCTGCTTTATTTCTCAGAAAGACGGAGAAGCAGGGTTATTATGTTATCGTTGTTTGAATTTATTAAAAATATTTATATAATAAAAGGTGACATTAAGATTTTAACTTGTGTTCTAATATTTATATTTATTTTTTAAATGGTGTAAAAAGAACACTTTAAGTTGATTTAAAATAATAATGATAAATAATTAATATGCAAATTAATTTTAGTTGATTAATATAAAAAGTGAGAAAGATAATTTGAAATTATTTTTTATACAAATATTAGAATATATTTTAGAATCTCTTATATTATTTATTAAATAAATTAACAATAATATTAATATTATGCAACTGCAATTATGAGTTTTATATTCTTGTGTAAGTAGTTTTACATGACAAATTATAAACCACAATCACAATGGATTGTTTGTCGAATGACCCGGCGCAGTGTGCAAATCAACTATTTTATTTGTCTCCTCTTTGTATCTAATTCACACTATCTTATAATATTTTATTTTCTCTTTTGTTGTTGACTTTTTAGATTATGATGAGACGTCAGTCACGTGCATGAATTCGGTGTGAAATGCTACGAATTAACTTTAATTTTTTTAATTTTTATATGCATAATCGATTGATTGACATCAATATTCTCTATCAGCTATTGCTTATTTGGCTTTGATATCCCGCTTTTGTTTCCACTTTTTACCACTTCATGTGGAAAGAAATTTATGGAACTACGTAGAATAACATAATTGAGGTGTTGAAAAAATTGGAAATGTGAAAGCGATTTGAGGATCCAATAACCACTTTTATAGACTTCATGCATGCAGAGTTAACTTGGACCAATGATAATACATGAGATTGAGAATCAATAAACAATTTAACAAATTACATGTGCATTTGTGAACGAATTACAAAGATATCTACAACGACAACGCAGACAGAGAACAATAGGCTTAACGTGTGCATATGGTATTTGGTTTGTGGTAGAAAACGAACACAACAGACAAATTATTTTGTGATATTGCACAAAATCCCAATACATCTTTTTGGTATTTTGTTTCTCTTGGTGGGTGGGTGGTCAGCCGCGCGAGGATTGGACGATGGATTTTAACAAATCTTTGTTGGGATAACTGTTGCTGTTAGCTACGCCTACACTTATCACATCATCATCATCATTATTATTATTGTCTTAACATCGTTCAAATATTCTAACTGTTTAACGTTTGCCATTTATTTGTGATAATGCTGCTATATTGGAAAGACTTGAGATTTAATCATATTTACATCTTGACCGATAAATCCGCGTCGTTGGCTTATCAGTTATCACCTAAAGTCAAAAGCCTAAATTCGTTTATTACCGATTACGCCTCTAAATATTTTTTTTTTTAAAGAAATTAGATGCAGATATTATAGCTTTCAGGGATTCGTTCAGTGGTTTACGGCAATATTTATATAAACCAAGTCATCTCCTTCCGCGTTTACATGTGTTGTAAAAGGTGGGGTAGATGCAGATATCCAGGTAAGTGATATCGTTAATTATCACAAAATAGTAATTTATTACCTTGTATCCTTAGGTGTAGGTGTCGCAAAATTCAACTTAACTAACGGCGCGTATAAGGGACTGAGACCCAAAAGTATGGACCAATAAATAGGCCTAATAGAGGCTAATGGGTCAATGGAGAGGCCCAAAATTCCTTAAACCCCTAAAATCGCAAAACCATCACCTCACCGCAACGATTGCGCAGAGGCAAACGGATTCGTTTGGGAAACTCAACGAACGTCGAACGAACCATGTCGCGGTGGTGTCGCACCATTAAGACGGTGGCATTCATATGGAAATCGCCGTTTTTGCAAACCACTTCATCTTACCACACCATTCAAGCCATCCCCAGAGAGTGCATTGGTAGCAGAGTGTCAGATAGGGATCGAGCACAGGGTCGAATACCAGCTGTCGTTTTTGCACAGAACCTGCTTGACAAAGATCCCTACAGAAGACCACTTGCCAGGAAACAAATTTTAACTACTGAAAGAAAACAAATTCATTCAATTCTAAAGTCCGTAAAACTCCCCTTCTTTTGCTCCACAACTTTTCCGCTCCAGATCCGGGCTGGGTCTGGGTCATCTTTTTTGCTTGATTCAGGAAAAGTACTCCCCATCAAGGTAAAATTTTGTTTCATTTTCTATCTCCTTTGGTTTATTTCGTATTGGTTTTTGGAAAGGGAATGCAAACTGAATACTTTGTCCAGGTTCTAAGCACAGATGAGACTTATGGGGAAGAGGAGGAAGGGTTTGTTTATTTTGTATTGGTTTCTGGAAAAATGTTTGATATTGTTATTACTATTTGTGGGTAGGTTCATAGGAATGAAGAGACTGGAAAAATATTGAATTTGGTTTTTGTGTGGGCTGATGATGGAACGGAACTGAAGGTCGATGTGCCTGTTGTTTTTACAGGGGAAGAGAACTGTCCTGGTCTCAGGAAAGGTAAAATTGTTTTGACCTCTTTTTAAATCAACATTCACAAATTGTCACGGAGTTAGCAAAATTGTGAAATAAAAGGATGCTTTAGATTGCTGTAGGATGTTCTGGATTGACATTGATATGAAGAGGACATAAACCATGATTAGAACTTTTAGAGTGTCTAGGAGAAGAAATTGTTTGAACCAGTATGGAAGACTTTAAAGCGAATTGGGTTGCAGGTACTTACTTGCAAGCTCTTTTAAATCATATGCTTAATCTCTTGGAACATGGAGATTAATTTAATTTTTTACATTACTATTTCCAATTGGCTTTTTTTCATATTTATTCTTACATGGATATTAGTTCTGCCATATATATGTTAATGGATTACATTGTTGATATTTTACATTGTCGAATGTGAATCTTGGATCATGCCTATTTTATAGAATTTATTATTGAATAGATTTTTATCAATATTTCTTGACATAATATAATGTGAGTTTCACTTACAAAATATATGCCTTGGAGTTAACTTTTATTGGATGGGCTATAAAAGTGTTTTCGACACTGTTATATTTAGCGTAGGCTAGCCTTGTGAATCCGGCACCCATCTTGCCTTGTTATGTTTTTTATCACTGATCTGCTAAGCATGACTTGCCTTTACAATTCTGAAATTCTTTATTAGGAATGAAGCACATCCAACATTGCCTCTTTCACTTTGGGAAATTCATGTAGTAGGACTAGTTACAACTTTAAGTCTTGACTATATTTATTCTAGGTGAATTTACTCTTATATTTCTTCTCTTCGTGCTTAGTTTGGACTGGTATCAGGGCTTTGTTGGACTGTCTCATCCCCTTATTATTTCAAAATATTGTTTGAGAAGTATGTTTGCTTTTCCAACCTTACCACTCTTTTTCATTGCATCGCAAGAAACCATTTTACGAAAAATCAACTACCTATAAATATGAGATTACAATAATTATAAGAATCTCGTTTTGCTGTTAATTCTGATTATTTGTCTTGAACTCTCTTTCAGCCAAGTTTTCTTGAATTCCAATTCTCGTGTGACTCTTTGGAGTTAGTCAGAATAGTACCTATCTCTGCACTGCTAGCCTCTCACATTCAAGGGCTAACGAGAGAAAGCAGAAAACCTCTTTCTGACTTGGAAGTATGTAGAGAAGCAATAACATAGTATGTAGCATAGGTAAACCTTTAGCAAACAGACACTTCTTGTTGACATATAGATGTCTAATCTAGGATGTAAGCAGGAGGACATTACTGCATTTTTTTGTACACAATTTTTGAGGTGGTTCCCATCACTTTGGCTAAAGCAACGCTATATACTTCATTCAAATCCCAGGTTTTGAATTCAAGGAAAGTAAAATTACTTGAGTTATTATGCAGTTTTTACATCCATATCCTGGTGTGTTCATGTGCAGTCTTTGTCATTGATTTTGGTTCAGTAAGTTGCATATGGGGACTTGGTGATTGAAGGTGTCTTCCACTGTAATTCGAGATTGCTATTGTCATTTCTAACATGACATGTTATTATCATTCATGCATTTTCTTTCAAATTACTTCATCATTGTGCAGATGCTAGCCTAATGCTATTTTCATTCCAAAACAGGGGGTTATCTGAAAAGTATAAGAACTACTCTAAAATATCTGTGTCCAGCTGAACACATTCCCCCCAAAATTGAGGTAGATGTGAGCACTCTTGACATTGGGGATCGAGTGTTTATGCATGACATTGATGTTCATCCATCCTTGACGCTTCTTAGCAAGAATGAGACCATGCCTATATGCAAGATCGTGGCCACTAACTCGGAAAACCAAGAACCTGTAGCAGTGTAGGCACTGAAGGATAACTTGGGGCACGGTTTGCGGTTTTTATGATCATTCCTCCAAATGAGAAAACATTTCAAGAAGAAGTCTGTTCGGGCTTCAGCTTCGTAAATGAGCAGAAAATTGATGGAGTTAATTTATGTATACAAAAAAGCTGGTTCTCCTGTACCATTTGTGGTTGGAATTTCATTTCATATTTATTAGAACAATACTTTAACTAGCTGTCAAAAGTTTGAGAAGCCACACTTGAACAACATGCATTATTTAGTCTTTTGGGCGACGGAATGACCCATATGTTTTTTTTGAAGCATTCCAACTGTCATGTTTCTGTAACGGCAGCTGTGAATTGTATGGCCCCCGCGTATTTCGCATATTTCCACGGTGCGTTTGACTGTTGACTTTGTTGTGGATCTCTCCAGTGGCACTGGTTGACTGGGTCTTGAATATTAGAAAGCAGCCAGTGAATCCCATTCGATTTCTAATTTGACAAAATGAGTTCGAACCAGAAAAAAGGGGAAAGTGAAACCTCTAGTCCTACATCACTAAATGATCATCTAAAGTAAACGAATCAATCGATTAATCGATCTCGTGAATTGCACTTCGGTTATGCTAATCCATAAGCATAGATAATTTAATAAAAACATTTTATATTTCATCCTCTTATTCCTTTCTGATTCTTTTCAACAATTTCAGCCACTGGATACATGTTCTACTATACTATATCAACTATACTACAAAATTCTATACTAATTTTTCAAAGATAGTTACTATATAGCAAACTGAAATTTTTGACCACTTCGAATCTTTGATAAAGGTGTTCGCAACAACTTGATTAGGATTAAAGTATTAAATACTTCACCACTTTGAATCTTTGATAAAGGCGTTCACAACTTGATGAGGATTAAAATACTAAAATACTTGATCTGTAACCATAAACCAAGAAAGAAAGATTGTGACGAGGACGCAATTGATGTTCAATAAATTAGGGCAGCAACAAGAGAACAAAAACAATTAATACATTATACGTGGAGAACAAGTTGAAACTAAGGTCGAGTCCAACAGAAGATCGGTTGGGTCAATACATGGAGAAGCGAGCTACAGATTTTACATGCTTGCTTTCTAATTTTTTTTTTTTAATTTATTTATTTTTGTAATTATGTAATTGACAAACAGTATAATTATATATCTTATAATTATATAGTTTTATAATTATATAATTGTATTTGGTTATAATTATATAATTATACAGTGTCATATTTAATAATATATTATGTAATTATTTAATTAACTATTTTAAATATTAAAATAAATTTTAATTATTAATAAATTATTAAAATTAAAAAATATATATTATAGACGTTACATAATATAATATAATTTCTATATACGTTACATAAATTGTATCTGCTTAATATATATATTATATATAATAAATATATAATATATGTTCGAAATATTTACTTAAAATATTAATATATATAATATATTTTTAAATTTATTAATCATAAATTCAATTAAAATTTATTGATTAAGAAAGAATTATCAAATAATATCTATAATTATAAAAGCATAAATATTAAATATAGAATCAATATATGCACATATAACACAGAGACAATAATAAAATATAATACAGAAGTGTTAACAAAGAAAACAATTTGTAAAAATGTATTTAAATTATAAAGTAGCTTTGAAGGTAAGCGAAAAACAATGCAATAATTAGAAAAGAAAAGATAATATAGAAAAGTTAGAGTTGAAAACATAAGAAAATATATTTTTTATAATTATAAAAAATATATATAATTATACTACTTAGTTACACTAATTCTTACCCCTCTCTAAGAATTGAACTATGTAATTAAAAGGGTTTAATCAAATTAATTATATGATTAATTGTATAATCATATTATTGATCAAATATATCAAAACTATGTAATTATATCTAATTATATAATTTTTTTTAATTATACAATAATAAAATAAACATACCCTAATATTTTTTTAATTTTAGTTTGCCCAACACCAATCATACGCGTACAAAAATGAATGTTCAGGATCGGAGAGTACAATATAATTAGATTGATAAACAGAACCATTTATTAAATATCTCATATTATTATTATTATTATCATTTTTTAAAATCTTATATATAATATTTTTAATTTTAAAGAAATTTAAAAGAAAGTAATAAGTAATTATTTAACATAAAAAATTGATATATTGTAAGCTTATTAATTCTAATTTACTTTTTAAATGTAATCTGTAGCAAAAGTAGAGATCCATTTGTATGTTTTTTTTTTAAGACAAAAGAATTAAAAAAAAAAAGAATAGTAATTTGTTTTTAAAAAAATTTTAAATATTAATTTTTGTTTGTTTCTCAAATAAACTATTTTTCTTGTTTTACTCTTCTATATTTTGGTCAATACTTGCTGTTAGAACGAGGTGGAATTGAATTAATTCTATTAACAATAAATAATATCTGAAGTCTAATTTATTAGAAAAAGAATTATAGTGGTAAACTCAAATTCTGGTAAAACGACCACCGCGTTTTGAGTTGTGATCATACACAATGTAATACGATTTGATCAAATAAAAAGAAGAAAGAAAGAAAGAAAAATCCGATTTATTAGATTGAAAGTCTTCCAAATTAGTTGATATCAACAATCTATACTTTTGAGTAGAACGTTTTACATTTTAATTTGCTTTTAAAAAAGATCTGAAAATATCACATTGCCATGTCACTATGTCAGTTAAGACATTGATATATAATAATTTTATATTTTATTTTTTTTATTAAAATTATTAAAAAAATATTTGATTAGATTAAATCAAAATATTTTTAAAAAAATTAAAAATAATATTTTTAAAATAAAATAAATATTATTTATATATTTATAAAAAAACTCTTTTTTTATTTTTTTAAAAATTCTTTGTATATACTTTAAATATAAAAAATCTTTTTATTTTTATTTATTTAACATAATTTTTAATAAAAAAATATTAAAAAATTATGTCAAATAAGTAATTAGTTATTTGCCGTAGTGAATGTGATGTATAATATATTCATGTTCTTTACCCTGTCAAAAGATTTTTTAATATAAAAAAACGCAGTGTAATTGTATGAATAAAAAATAGAAATATTATAAATTCTTAAATAATTATTTTTCTGTGATTGATTTATTTATAATTATTATGTAAATTTTTAATTTTATACACACAAATTTATTTCATTCTATGCATATTTTTAAACTCAGAATTAGAGTGAAACTATGATGTATTTAAAATAATAAAATTTTAGAAATATCTGCATGCTGATTGGTCATTGCTTTAACCATAATTATCAATTTATCTTTGCAAAATTATTGCTTTTGTTGCGCGAACCTCTTTAATCACAGCATTCGTTCCATTCGTGTATATGTCAAAAACTAACTCCCTTGCAGTCCTTCGAAGGAAAATGCTGCCAAGAGAGAAGGGTATACCTGTCCACTAAAAGAATCGAAAAGCAAACGTGTTGACTGTTAATATGTTTGGTCCACATAAGAATGGTTCAATCCAACCAACCTATGAAAATCCCCATCCCCCTCCGTATCTCTCAAACTCTGGACGCAACAGATTCCAGTTCTAATTCTCTGCCGCCTATATCTCTATCTCATCTCCCATCTTCTCAAGATTTGTAACCTCCTGAAATGGACGTACACGACTCGTATGGAACATCGTGGGCTGATCAATGGGACGATGGCCCAGACCCAATCTCTGTCCAACAGAAAAAGAAGAGCCATGGAACAGGAGCCGGAAAATACAAGCAGAAAGTAGGGGAAGGATTTGATAAGACGAAATCCGTTGCTTCAACTGGTATGAAGAAAATCAAAGAAGGAACCTCCGTCGGATTTCAGTGGATCAAAGACAAGTATCATAAGACCACCCAGAAACAATAGCTAGGCTAGCGCATACAGTAATAGAAACAACTTGTATGACTGTTAATATTTTCTTTTGTTCGTTGTTCTATTGATTTTGTTTATGTATGTAATTTATGAAACCCTCATAGATAATTAATTCCACCTTTTTTTTTTCTGCTGAATCCATTGCTTTGGTCGTCTAACGAATCACATAGGTAGATGGAAATAACCAATCTGGATAAGATAATTAGATAAACGCTTGCTACATCTCTGTGTAGAAATAAAAACAAACAATGGCGACTCAGAGAATTTGCTGCGTACGTCTATTAATCAAACGCTTTCTATAATTAGTATGATGTCGTATACTGCAGCCGTTGACCGTTGATAGCCCAATACTGATTTTTATTTTAAGTGTCCACGAGTAACAGTTTTTTTTTGTGGTGGGCCTATTTGCCCGCTTGGCCCAAGATACTCGGTGAATTTTTGTGCACAAGGCCCGCTTGGCCCAAGATACTCGGTGAATTTTTGTGCACAAGGAAAGCTAAGTGCTTGCTCATAATGAGATAAGTTTTATCCATCACTTCAGTTGTCATTTTTTCAAAAATATTTCTCAACACTTCAGTTGCGCATATTATCCTTAATTGCAGTAAATATTAACTGCTTCAAGTGTTGTTTATCAACAATTTTCTTTTCGTTAGCGTTATCTTGGTAAGTAGGACTCGTGTAAATTTTGGGCTGGTGATATGTATATGTATGTAGCCACCTGGCTATGCCGATCGAGTCATTTATTATTGATATATATAAAAAAATTATTAAATATCTTTGTAATCTATTAAAATATACTGTAATTATTATAGTAAAAATTTTAGTTTTACGCATGAATATGAAATCAGGATACCATTTAATTTAACCTCAATGTCCTTTTAAAATCTCAACATCTTTTTATTAAATATACAGAGAGAGATTATATTTTTTTCAGCAAAATTGGTCAAAAGAATCTATTAAAATATAGATTATATTATGGCTCATATAATATCTAAGTCTTTAAAGATGGAGATCCTCCTATCAAAATAAAAGAAAAAATTATTAAATTATATATATATAATTAATAATTAAAATTAAATTATTGATAAAATATTTTGAGATAAATTCTTGATTTACTTTTAAGAATTATGAAATTAAATGTATTTAAATAAGAATAGTATTAAAATGGATAATCTCTTAAAATTTTTTAAGATAATCTATTATTAAAAATAAAATTCTAAAATTTTAAAAATTAAATTAAAACGGATACGATCGTTTAAAGTCTTGAACGAAATATTACATACTCAACTGCCCCATATTGAAAATAGTGCAAGCTTTTTATATTCATATGCGAAAGTAAACGATTAAATAATATTTGTGAAGGCCTCGGAGGCTACACTAAAATTGTCTCATTTCCACCTACCCTTAAATATTAATTGCGTTTATTAAAAATAAGTGATAGTGACAAATATTCACGTGACTGGGCTAAACGATAACTTTTTTTATTTTATATTTCGTAATAAAAAGTTTTTGAAGTTTAAAAATTATGATAAATATTTTTTATTAAATTAACTTTTTTTGTGTTTTATTTTTTGAAAATAATAATTATTAAATCTTTAATTTTTATAAAAGTATAAAAATTTAAAATTTATGTAAAATATATAAATTATTATTAAAATATATATATAATTTAATTAATAAAATGTATATTTTAAAAACATAAAAAAATTATAAAATTATATTTTAATTTTTATAAAAGTTAAGGATAGAATAATTATTACACTATTTAAAAGGACAAAAAAATAAAAAAATAATTTAACAAAAGTTATTTATCACAATCTTGAAATTAAAAAAATTATCATAAAATAAAATAAAAAATTATTATTATTTAATCAAATCATTGGTAGGCTTTGTCTTTCACCCTTAAATATAATAACATGTTGGTAATGGGGATAGTGGTATAATATTCATGATCTGATTCTGATATGATCCGCTGGCCGCTGCCTCCCATGCCATCCACCTTCTTGAAAAGAAAATATCATTACATTCAACAACCATAACAAATATCATATATATTGACATATGTATGATAGGAACAATAACACGAGAACAAAATTTTTGTCAAAATTAATCTAATATTATTTATCTTTTAGATATCAGAAAATATATATATATATATATAACAAGGTTATATTTTTTAAATATGAAGTTTGAATTTATTTAAAATTTAAATCTTAATAATGTATTTATTTTTTATTATATTTTAACATATATAATATCTATTAAATACTATATAAATAAATTATTATATAATTTTTTTAACATGATCTATATCGAATTTAATAATATAATTAATTTTAATATTTTTTATAGTTTAAAAAATAAAATTTATTAATTAGACAATATATTTCAAATCAAAATTTTTTTTTAGATAAATTCCATCAAACTTTAAATTTAAGTCAAATTAAGTATAATATGAATAGGCTGTATAAGATTTAGTACTTACAAAATAATCCAACTAAATAAAGACATTATTGAAATTATAAAAATTTATTGGATTCAAATTTTGAGTTTACAAACATAATTTAATTAAATTCAGACAATTAATAAGATAAACAAATACTTCTAAGTAGTGTTATTAAAATCGCGATTTTAACTCATAAAATCGTTAAAATCGCGATTTTAAAGAAGAAATCATTTTTTATTTTAATAAAATCGGAATGGATCCGAAAACGTTAAAAACGTCGTTTACAAACGTAAAATCGGAAGAATCGCGTTTTTGCGTTTTTGTATTATCATTTGATCAGATCGGACTGAAGAGCTTGGATCAAAGAAAGTGGTGGTGGTAATTATTGGCTCAGAAGAGGATAAAATGACCGAAACGGAAGACAGAGAAGGGTAGTGATGAAGAAGAGATGATAGAGAGAAGAACACAGAATCATGAGGGATAATCCTGAGAGAAAGAGAAGTTTTTGATGTCCTGTAAACGTGTAGCCACCTCTTCGAAACCAAAGAAACTGATAAACACGAAGACGGTGCTATTGGTAACCGTCTAAAGATTTCTTGAAGCAGCTCATCACATAACAAGTTATCCATTTTTCTTCCACTGCAAGTCTGCAACTCTTCCTTCAGTTTCTCTCAATTCTTATTCTTCTTTGTTGACTTGGCTCAAGGACAAACAACTCTCCTCTCTCATCTAAGAGCTTGAGAGGAAGAGGCTATTAAGTTGGGCTTTCTTTCTAATTTAGTGTTCGTACTGTTTTTCTAACTGGCTCTCGTTAGGAGAGAGAAAAGAGCTAAAAATGAAATGTGCTTTCTTGAGAAGAATTAAAAAAAAAAAAAAGAAGCGGAGGACGTAACCGCTGTTTGAAGAGCGTGTAATACACTCTCTTCTTACAGTGAAGAAGAGTAAAGGAATGTCTAGGTCTCAGCTTTCCCTTTAATTAATGTCAATTCCATATTCCTAAGCAACTTGTGAGATATATATTTTTAATTAATTAAAGAAAATAGGTTTTATATAGATAATTCTTTATCCGTTTTTCTGGAACTAATCTTGCCGGGGAATTTTCTTAGAATTTCATGGTTTCTAATATTTATTTAGGCTTGTGATTTGACAACTAATCTTTTTAAGGGCGAGTTTGACAACTACTGGAAAAATTGCAGACGCCACCTCTAAACAATTTTATCCACCGAAAACAAATATAAAAATATAAAAATTAAAAATCAAATCTTCCCAATATGATGATTAGCGTGATTCATCTCTGACAGTGCGAGCGATCCAAAGATAAGCTCTAGAGCCGAATCTAGAAAACCCAGTACATGCATGTCCCCAAATCAAAGGATGAGGTGGATTCATTTTCAATTATAAAACTGACAAATAATTGTTGAGTTTAGAAAGAGCCAACGCAGCAGAAATAGTCTGGTGGGGGATAACCTGAATTAGGTACACCTCACGTAGGGATGGACGGGTAAAGCCTATTCTGGTTTATTTTATTTTATAAATTTAATTTAAGAAGGTTATTAAGAAGGGTTTGTTGGTGCTCCCTCCGAGGCCGCACTTCAAAAAAATTCAAGGAAAAAGGACAATTAAATTTTTTAATATTTAATAAAATCTTTAATTTTAATTATTAAATTATATAAAATTAATATATATTATTAATATAAAAAATTAATGTCGTCCTCGATCTCGAATATCAACTGATCTTCTCTTTTTATTTTTTAACTTAAAATTATAAAACACTGAAAATCTCAGGGATAAAATTAATTTTTTGACAAAAATCTTTTGATACTTAAGTTAAAAGAGGATTTTAATTTATGTGTGTGAGAGTTAGTATATGAAAAATATAGAATATTTTTTTTTTTGAAATCTGAAAAAAATAATGTCACGTAATATAACGTATCTCTCATAATTTCTGGATGTTATATATTAGAAGTATAGAATTTTGTACCTTTAAACACGTGTTATTACATAATTGACATGTCCAAGATAGCCTGCTGCAGAAATCAGGGAGCGTGGAAAATTGTAATATTGTTCCTGTCACATCAGCCCCGAAACTCCAAGTATATGTTCCTCCAAATAAAATCTCCAGTTCTCCCGAGAATGAAGTCCCCTAGCTCTCGGGACGTCCTCAAGCAGCAGGTTATGACTTTGATGACACTAAGCCATAGCATCGTGAAAGCCTGTATACTTCAGGTGCTCGCGAATCTCTACCGTTTTATATGGATCATATCAATCCGATTTCTCGAGATCGAGCTCAAAAAGCCGATCGTTAAAGATCCTTTACCTGAGTGCAAATCAATCATGAATAACTTAAAGGAGATCTCCTGATCAGTAACCTCGGACGGAATACTCGAGATGATCTCATTATCTCCTTATGGTATAGATGGCTCTCGAAACAACATCGTATTAAGGGATCCACTATTTATATGATGGGCCTGAATAAGGGTTTTAAAGAAGGGCCTAATCCCGTGGGTTAGATCCCGATAAAATACCCAAACATATACATATTGATCCTATAATTTATATAAAAATTAGTATTTTTTTCTATTTTTGTATTATTCTATATAAAAATTTGTATAAAAATATAACCACTAAAAAAATTTATCGTTACCTTTTATTTTAGTAATTGAAAATTAATTATTTGAAGAGTTGCATATCGTTTGTTTATTTATTTTATAAAACATTGTATAATCAATAAAATATATTTCAATTAATTATTATAATATAAAATTACAAAAATTATTTTAATATTAAAATAAATATTTTTAAAATTAATCAAGTTAGTCTAAATATTATTAAAACTTATATCTTTATGGACTTTTTCCATAATTCAATCATGATTCATGTCCATGGTCGTTTATGACGTGTCATGGTGATCTGTCATAAGTTTTCAGCCGTCCTGCTAAACCTCCGGTCACTTTCTGAGCCCCAATCCAAAAGAAAAAACAGACAATACAGTACCGTTTCATCATCTACTTGTCTAAATTGAATTCAAGCCCCTAAATCAATGACCACCTCTTTCATTGTGTTCATGTATTTGACACGAGGCTCAATTCTGCAAAATTCGCGTCCACAACCATAGTTGCTGCTGTCCTGAAAGCATCACAGCCACAGATCCATCGGGTGTATGAAGTATGAAACATCAAAATGATTTCCTTGCAGCTTAACGTCAGAATAATATATGTTTGAGAGTATAAACGTCTATATAATACAATGACAATATTCTTCTATTGTCATTTTCTTGCCATTGGGAGATTGTAGGTGTACATTGATCATCCATGACAATCAAATAATTATATAAATGATTCCTAAGTGCATAATATACTTCAGCAAGGCACCTGGTCCCCATCAATCGTTTTCTTCTAAAATTTTAGTAGAATTGCTAAGCAAATACCTTAAATAATATCTATACCATACGAAAGGGGAGTCTTTGTTGATTTACTTTGAATAAAATATGCCTAAATTACCCATATTATATAAAAATATTATCTTCTTTGAACTGTTAATGCTGAATTGTTAATGCTTCTGCATGCAGTTCACAATCACACCAGTGGTTGATTAAGTGCAACGTCTCCCTAAAATTCTAGTTTTGAATCAATGGGTTATGGGTCATTGATCCAATCGTATGTAACAATTCAAGTTACAGAGTCACACTCATCTTCATTCAAGTGAACTGAGCATAAAACAGATGAATGATTAGGATTGTTAACAGACTCTGCCAACAATCTTTTCTGACACTCGTTCAGTCAAAAATCCAATATTTTATAACAATTAATCCTCTGCATTGAGCTCTTGCTACTGGATATCCCCTTATTTTGATAACTGTGAAAAATCATATTCCTGAGAGTATTTTTGTCTCTTGATGTAGATCAGATTTATATATCGGCAAAGCAAATGTGATAAGAAGGCATTGAGATTAAATAAATTTCCCTGATCTACTAATCTGCAGGTCTAATCAATCATTAAGACCTGTTAACAATGATGAAATAAAATGTAACCACACAATACCCAGTAAGGTAGGTGGATCATACCTATATAGAGGTAAGTAGCACTATTCCACTCCCAAAGGGACTCGATCCAACTCCAGAAATCGCCAACATTAGTACCACTGAAACCTCCAAGAATAACCTTCAACCTAAAAAATGTAGCAGGAGGGAAACTAACTACTCCTAGAATCAGATTGCAAATCACCCTTAGAACACTTTTCAAACTTTTGACTTCTAACATCTAGTTTCAAAGGATGAGCCATCGAAGCCACTAGGACCATTATTAGAGCCCCAGTTTCTGCAGTAGCAAAATTTGTGATGGACATCAGCCCCAGATAGTTACTGAATTCAAGATAGCCCACTCTCCCTGAGGAGGCCCACAGATATGAGAAAATGGAGAACCCAAAATCTAGTGTAAGATTCCAAGGCTGAGCATTGAAAGCAGAATCCAGAATACAAAGTTGGTTGTCGGGTTGCTATCAGGTATACTGGAGATGAAGTATGGTAGTAAAGAAACAGTTGCACCCCATAAGTGAACTACATATGTTGTTTTTGCTGAATTAAGCCATTTCCATGATCTGAGTACACTGCCAAGCTCATCAGAAGTAGCAGATCCGTCTTTCTCCAGATTAGGACAGAGATCATGAGTCTCTGCATAAAGAGAAGCTGCAACCACAAGAAGTGGTGCTGCAAGGAGAGCGAAAGCAATCATGTAGACTCCCACTGACACAAACTTACTAGGAGATGTTAAATGGTATAGGAAAAATGACTGGTAAAACTTCTCAAGCAGGTTATTTACTGATCGTACAACTCCTTCAATCAACCTGAATTAAGAAATTGGAATTTTCAGCTAAAATAAAAGAAAAAGGAGAGAATTATGTACCTTAAGATTACCACTGATGTAGTTTCCACAAAAGGGAAAAGAACAACACTGTACGCGCTATTGCACAATAATTTCCATAGGTTAAAATTAGTTTTTGGAGCTGAGGATACCTCAGGAATTGTGAAAACATCTATTGTTACAGAATTAATGCATATTTCTTTATTGCATAAATAACCACATGGATAGTTTAATCCTACTAGTGATCGGCGAAGAAACTTCAAATCTAATTCACAATATAAATTGCATTAGATTGTTTCTCTGAAATTTTTTAATTTTATTGTAATCCAGAAATCCTCCAAACCCCACTTAGCAAACTCGAGTTTGAACTTTGATTTTTCTGGCATGTTTCACAAGAGAAGGGCACTCCACCAAGACCCATTAAACAATGAAGAATATTAATCTCTGTAAAAGAAATCAATCGTATTTTTCAAATGACTCCTACAAGGTAAGCATACTAACAAAGACAATATCAGGTATAATACATCCGCATGCCTTTATATTATGAAATATAACTCACCCTGAAGGCCCAAACATGATTTCAGGTGTTGAGATATGAGATGTAAGAAATTTTTCAACTTGAATCGACAAATTCTTAATCCTTATCATTGGAGGAAAGTTCTATTCTTTTAAAAGTAACATCACCTTACAAGCGATATATTCTGAAACCTACACATATGACAATCATTTTACACCGGAAAGCATTCATCAATGAAACACAATTATAAAGAAAATGGGAAGAGATCTAAAAGAGACTAACCGGCCGCCCTGTAGAAGGAAGTCATTTAACCCGTGCTTGTTAAAAGAAATTCGAGGTGAATTTTCTAAAGTGATTGCATCAACTTGGTAATCACGAAATGCACCGTGGGGACCAGTGGGAACACCAACTGCCTAACAGGAGACGAAATACATACATCAAGTAGAAACATACTCAGTGGTCAAAGAGAATTCCAAATACAGAGATCCAAACCCATGACAATGGAGAAGTTCAAACATGCAAAAATTATTTGTGATACAAAGGAAAGCACCAGATAAAGGCCAGCTTTCCCGTAGTGCTGCGTGCGAGAAAGAGAGAGATAAAGAGAGCTAAATGAAGAATTATTAGATAACCATTAGAGGAGACCGTCTGATAATATAATGAACTTGCAAGTGTAGCGGTGGCTTCAATATAATCTGCAGCTGGGATGCCAAATTTCCAATAAAGATTTATGCTTTTTGCCAGTTTTCCCAGCAATTCAAATATTTCAGCCAAAACCTTCAGCCATTTGGAATTAAGTGGGGACCAAAATTTCTCCACCTTTACATGCAAACCTTGACTATGTACGGCTAAATAATTCACGATGTCGATGAGGTCTAAATTTTGCATCTGGCCATTGGATATACACCAAGAGTCCCAAATTGTCCCAGAGCGTCTAAAACAATACGAAATTTTTGTTTCTAAATTGGGGCTTCCATTCAGTTCATAAATATTACTGCCATAATGACAGGTTTCAGTATTTAATGTGCCCAAATTACTGAATGCTGGAGTATGATAATCTCTTAGCCAAGTAGCAACAGGGGCATACTCTCCATATTGAGAATCAGCCACTGGCAATATAAAATATTTGGCCAGTCAATTAACTCGGGTAAGCAAGTAAAATACTGAGTAGGCAATGCTCAAGGATAAAGCCTCATGCACACCTCTCTTTACAAAATTATAAGGAGTCACTAACACAATAGCTTCCTTCCTATCACCGTGAGGCTAAGAAATACCCTTAGTTTAAAATAAAATGAGCATTTTATTTATCTCATAATTGTTAATATCTTATATTTTTAGGATTAGTAACGTATTTAAAATTGTCGAAAGATTTCTCCTCAATCTTCTATTCAAACTCGATCACGCACTGTAAAAATAACCGAACAGATTAATAAGGATCTCGGCATCATCCTTACGATAGATTCTTTTGAAGAACACATAGATAAAATAGAGATCATGTTAAGTTAGCTATACTAAATGATCAGCCAACAAATAATAGGATCCAGTAGAACCTCTGTTGCTCTCGTGACTTCGAATGAGCCTATTATGATCTATCCTCAAAAGGAAAGAATTTAACCCATCAATTTTAACTTCCACCAACTTTTGCTTCAATAATAGGTTCTATAGGAAGTTTAGTTACTTTCACACCACTTATGAAAGCTCTTGTTATAAAAATCCAACCTCTATCAAAACCATCATTAAAGATAATAAAGAAGGGAAAAGGGGAAGCGAAAAGGGTAAAAGTGATAAGTTATAACAAATGGAAGATGTCCTGAGATCTATTTAGGGAATTCAAAACTATAGTCCAGTAGATATCAATTCACAATATTTCTTTTTAAAGATCAAGATTCTGCCTAAGTTCAAACCTGAGTTCACTAAATAAGAGAGTAGTGGTTGCCTAAGAGTGCATTTAGCAAAATACTATCCTAAGATTGGCTTAGTATGCTGATAATGAACCCTTTATGATGCATTTTTTTCAAGAAAGCCTGACTAGCACCATTGACATATAGTTTTCTATGATAAAAGAAAAACAAAATCAAGACTTAGAATGATTTGACAGTTGCGTTCTTTAAGTAATACGCATTCAACACCTTCTTAGCCCCAACTCAAGAAAACCTAAGCAAATTAAGCAAGAAGTCTGAAAAATCCTTCAAAAAGTATACACAGAGGTGGCGTATAATGGCATCACTGGTTCAACCTCTTTTAATAGATCATAAGTTTGTCTTCATCTTTATTCGCACCATGAGGGGAACCTATCGCTATCGATTATCAATATACTCCACTTTTAATTTTCATGAAATCGTAGTAGCAAGAAAAGGAGTTGAAGAAGCAATTAAATCTGAAGAGATAATTGATATGAGCGTGATAAAGAAAATAATTGAATAACACTAGAGCTTAGGAGAGATTAGGAACCAGCCAAAGAGAAATGTGAATCCAAGCAAGAAGAAGGAAGACCTAAGGTAGTCAATAGGTGTAATGTACGGAAACCTGACTCCCTTCCAAACTTATCCGACATCACAACCTATATACCTTCCAACAAACAAAACCCTATGACCAAGAAATCAATACATATACACTATCAACTAACCTATTTATCTAATAACTAGCCACGACCTTACATCCCTCTGACTAACCCTAAATACCTTTCTACAACATTACCCAAACTACTAGTGTTACACCTAGAACTACTAGGAATCAAAGACATTTTGATAAGTTTCTTATTAACTATACCAATATGTTAAGGCAATTAGTGACACATGGTAGATTAATACTAATCCCTTAAAAACTGACCCTTAACCTACTTCCTCTATCTTACAATATCAATGCCAGATGTGAGTATCATAGTGATAGTAAGAAATATGATATAAAAAATTGTATGGTCTTAAAACACCATATTCAAGATTTATACAAAAGTAACCTCTTGAATTTTACCCCATAACTGATCGGACCAAACCAACCAAATATTACTAGTAATTCATTGCCTAAGCATGAAAGCTCAACTGACAATATGATAATAGAATAGTAAGATCCTGAAGACACGCCTTTAACACTAATTGACAGAGAAACAAATCCACTCTCAGAAATCAATACCATTACTAAGTATAATGACCACAAGCATTTTAGCCCAACATGCATGAAAAAAACTAGACTAAACCAGTATAATAATCACAAAAAAGTCCACAAGGCATCAAGATACCATCCAAAGGGACAACAAAATTAAAGTTGAAAAAATCAAATGCGTTTTATAAAGTCTATAAGAATTATGAATTCGATTATGGCCTTTTTGGTAAAGCGTCAAGATAGTATGAATTCATGGTCAAACACTAGGCACCATTATCATCCATAACTATTCCTATCCCTATTAGATGGACGAGATACCACCAGAATCAAAATGGGAGATATTGATAGACTTTGTTCAGAACTTGATCATCAACGTGATTAATGACTTGAATAAGGAAGAGATAAACATATACCCCATTTATGGATAATATCTAAATAACTGAACAGTCGAGAAGCTCCTAAAAATGATTATTAGCGAGTAAAATTGATCAACCTTGAAATCCCACTAAGACAACCCAAGAGGGGGGGGATTGGGTTTCAAGAATTTTATAATAAACTTTGTTCAATCTTTAATTTCCACAACCACCAAATATGAACACAAAGGAGAGATTAAAGAAAATAGAGATTTGCAAGCTTGATTTTATAGTGGTTCGA
>JAVXUL010000001.1:7026381-7037631 GCA_035590515.1 Trichilia minutiflora | reverse complement strand
ATATATATATATATATATATATATAATTTATGCTTGCAAAGTAGTTGGTAGAACTTCTGACGAAGGGGATGATGCTAGATTGCTAGTCTGCACTTCAATAATCCAGTCAAAGATTCATAACCAATTAACCATATGCTTGTACGATGGTCGTTTATGACATGTCAAGATTGTTCGTCCAGAAGTTTTCAGCCGTCCAATCCTTCGTCTTTACTAGACCTCTTATTTTTGTCTCCGTTGGTCATACTTTCTAGCGATTTCCGAGTCCTGATCCAAAAGAGAAACGACGACACGTCACCGTTTCATGAACTACTTGTCCAAATTCAAGCCCCTCAATCAAATTACCACCCCTTTCATCGTGTTTTTGCATTTGACACGAAGCAAAATTCTGCAAAATTCTGGTCCACAACAAAAGTTGCTACGGTCCTGAAGGCATCACAATTCACAGCCATATATCCATCGCGAGTGTATATGCAAAGTCGAAACATCAGTATGATTTCGTTATGGCTTACTCGTCCGAAAAAGATGTAGATGTATGTTTTGATAGCACAAACGTCGATATACAACAATAACAATAAAAGTTTCTTCTCACTGAGTGTATGTAGATTGTGGTGTTAATTTTTCCGGCATCTGCATTGACCATCCATGCCAACCAAAAAATTAAGAAAAAAAGATTCTTTGTCAAGTACATAATCTACATCAGCTAGACACCTGGTCCTCGTCAATCTTTTTCTTCTACTTTAATAATATTTTAATAGCACTGTTAAGCAAATACCTTAAATAACATCCATACGATAAGAAAGGGGGCGTCGTTGTTGATTTACTTTGAAGAAAATATGCCCAAATCACCCACGTTATATAGAATGCAGGAGAAAAAAATCATCTCTTCTTCTGCCAGTTAGCACTTCTGCATGCAGTGCACAAACACACAAATGCTCCTTAAGTGTTCAGTGTCCATAAAATCTAACTTTGGGTCAACGGGGTCACTGACCTAATCATATGCAAACAATTCAAGCTACAAAGACACTAATCTCATTCAAGTGAGCATAAAACAGATGATTAGGGTGGTTAATTGATTGTTCCAACAATCTTTCTGATGCTCAGTTCATTCAAAAATCCAATATTTTACACTAATTGACAGGCCTGTAGCATCTCATTCTTAATCTTCTGCACAGACCTCTTGCCACTGGATATCACCTTATTTTTACACCTAATGATACACTATGACCTCCAGAGATAAGCAAATCCTATTCCTTAACGTAGCTCAGATTTATATATCAGCAAAGCAAATGAGATATTAAGATATAATAATGAAAATGCCCTGATCTACTGATCTGCAGGTCTAATAAATCATTAGTGTACAGACAAAATTGACTAAGATGTGTTAACAAGGATGAACTAAAATGTAAACACACAATACCCAGCAAGGTAGGTGGACCATACCTACATAGATGTAAGTAGCACTATTCCATGCCCAAAGGGACTCAACCCAATTCCAGAAATCACCAACATTAGTGCCACTGAAACCTTCAAGCATACCCTTCAATGCAAAAAATGTAGTGGGAGGAAAACTAATTACTCCTAGAATCAGATTGCAAATGACTCTTAGAAAACTTCTCAAACTTCGATTTCTGACATCTAGTTTCAATGGATGAGCCATCAAAGCCATCGGGACCATCAGTAGAGCCCCAATTTCGGCAGTAGCAAAATTAATGACAGACATCAGTACCAAACCAATGAAGAAAGAAGAAATGGTTACTGATTTCAAGATAGCCCATTCTCCCTGAGGAAGCCCATAGATATGGGAAAAAGGAGAACCCAAAATCCAGTGCAAGATTCCAAGGATAACGATTGAAAGCAGAATCCAAAACACAAAGTTGGTAGTCGGGTTGCTATCAGGTATGTTGGAGATGAAGTATGGGAGTAAAGAAACAGTCGCACCCCATAAATGAACTACAAATGCTGTTTTTGCTGAATTGAGCCATTTCCATGATCTGAATACACTGCCAAGCACATCAGAAGTACCAGATCCATCTTTCTCAGGAGTAGGACAGAAATCATGAGTCTCTGCATAAAGAGAAGCTGCAACCACAGGAAGTGGTGCTACAAGGAGAGCAAAAGCAATCATGTAGACTCCCACTGACACAAACTTACTAGGAGATGTTAAGAGGTATAGAAAAAATGACTGGTGAAACTTCTCGAGCAGGTTATTTATTGATCGTACAACTCCTTCAATCAACCTGAATCAAGAAATTAAATTTTCAGCAGAAATGAAAGAAAAAGGAGAATCTTCTACCTCAAGGTTATACCAACACTACGTGCACAATTTCACAGTATTTCTAATAGGTTAGCAGTTATTTTGGAGCTGAGGGTACCTTACAAATTGTAAAACATTTTATAGTTCCAGAATTAATGCATATTTCTTTATCGCATAAACGAACACATGGATAATTTCATTATATTGGTGCTCGAAAAAGAAACTTCAAATATTCACAATGTAAATTGCATTAGATTGTTTCTCTAACATTTTTTAATTTTATTGTAGTCCAAAAATCCTCCAAACCTCACTTAGCAAACTCAAATTTGAAGTTCGATTTTCTGGCATGTTTCAAAAGAGAAGGGCGTTCCACCATGACCCATTAAACAATGAAGAATATTAATCTCTTTAAAAAAAAAATCAATCGTATTTTTCAAGCGATCCCTACAAGGTAAGCATGCTAACAAAGAACATTTAACAGGCAGTGATTAAAGAAAAGACAGAAAAATTTAAATGGACAATAAGATTATCACAAAACAATATGAGGTACAATACATCTGTATGCCTTTATATAATGAAATATAACTACCCTGAAGGCCCAAACATTGACTGCAGTAATTGAGATACAAGATGAAAGAAAATTTTCTGACTTAAATCAACAAAGCCCTAATCCTAACTATTGAAGGAAAGTTCTATTATTTTAAAAATAATACCACCTAAAGAGTGCAATATATCCTGAAACCTACACATGCAGTAATCATTGTACACCAGAAATCGTTCATCAATGAAACCCAACTATCAAGAAAAAGGAAAGAGATCTGAGAGAGACTGACCGGCCACCCTGTAGAAGGACATCATTTAACCTGTCCTTGTTAAAAGAAATTTTGGGTGAAATTTCTAAAGTGATTGCATCAACTTCGTAATCACGAAATGCACCATGGGGACCAGTGGGAACACCGAGTGCCTAACAGTAGAAGAAATACATACATTACGTACAAACATACCCAATTGTCAAAGCGAATTCCAATACAGAGAACAAAACCCATGACATCAGAGAAGTTCAAACATGCAAAAATTATTTGTGATACAAAGGCAAGTAGCAGATAAATGTCAGCTTTCCCATTGTTTGTGTGCAAGAGAGGGGGAGAGAGTGATAAAGAGGGACGCATAAAGAATTATTAGATAACAATTAGAGGAACCCACCTGATAATATAATGAACTTGCAAGTGTAGCAGTGCCCGCAATAAAATCTGCAGCAGGGATGCCAAATTTCAAATTAGGGTTTATGCTTTTCACCAGTTTTGCCGGCAATTCAAATATTTCACCCAAAATCTTCAGCCATTTGGAATTAAATAGAGACCAAAATTTCTCCACCTTTACGTGCAAACCTTGCCTATGTACAGCTAAATAATTCACAATGTTTATGAGGTCTAAATTTGGCATCTGGCCATTGGATGCCTCAGCATATATGCCAAGAGTGTCCTCAATTTCATTTCTATAAGCAACCTTCAACACCAAGGCAGCTGCCATTGTACCAGAGCGTCTGAAACCATATGAAATCTTTGTTTCGAAATTGGGGCTTCCTTTCAATTCATATTCATTACTGCCACAATGACAGGTTTCAGAATTTAATGTGCCCAAATTACAGAATGCTGGAGAATGATAATCTCTCAGCCAAGCAGCAACAGGAGCATACTCTCCATATTGAGAATCAGCCACAAGCCATATAATATCTTTGGCCAGCCAAGTAACTCGGGTAAGCAAGGAAAATACTGAGTAAGCAATGCCCAAGGATAAAGCCTCATGAACACCTCTCTTTACAAAATTATAAGGTGTCACCAACACAATAGCTTCCTTCCCGTCCCCGCGTGGAGCTCTTATTATGCCAACAATGTTGACACCACATAAAGAACAGCTAGAATTCTCTTGCCTTATCCCAGAATCAGGGCCAGAGAAGAAGTGCAGTGGATGAAACTGATTCAGTTGAGGATGGAATTTGTGGTAATTAACGTCGGCACCCAAGTTAGACATGTAGTGGGCTATGAGTCCTTTACTTTCTCTGTCATACATTGCAACGATTTAGACAAAGAACTGCGTCACTTCTTTTTCTTTAAATACTATTTAAAATTATGATTTCACAACACGAGGAAGATAAAGGCTAAATTCTTCCAGATTTCCATATGAATACTAGCACAATACACCATTGTAAAATGTAACATTTTTAAAATCACAAAAGTGAAATGTAGCTCTATAGGACACAGCATAACATTAAAAGAAAAATCAGTTTGTCAAAACAAGATCACAAAAACGAAGATATTATATTTATTCAACTAAATTTCATGACCATCTGTTTAAGCACATCCCTAATCATTTTGACAAGCTGATTATCACTCAAAGCCCTTCACGCTTCGCAAACTTATCCCTTGGTCTTCACAGTTTCATCTAAAAATGAAATAAACAAAGCACGGCACCCACGAATCTCAAAACCAAGTGCAAGCAGTCTTCTACCAAACTTCGTTGCATTCACTTACAGCCTCAAATATTTTAAATACTACTGGAGCTACAAAAACAATCTCTTCAAAAGTTTAGCAACTTAAGTTATGAAGAAATCAAGCAAAATGATTTGAGTATGGACTTTAATTTCTCATCATCAGCTGATATTGCGAGAAAACAAAGAGAAGTAAATCAAAAGAGAAAGATATTGCTTCTTGTTAAAGGGATTATTCCCTCTTTTTTTGTCACTATTTTAAGAGAGAAGTTATAAAATGAAAAAGGTGAGGTAAATTCTGCTAAACTAGAAACAACTACAGGTAATTTCTCTCTCCAAATCTAGCATATGCAGACAAATTTAAAGTTAGCTAAACTAGACAGTACTGCTGGTAATTTCTCTTTTGCTAAACTCCGGTCCTCACTTGAACATTGAAGAAGGAGAAATTTTAGAACTTCTCCCCACTTCAATTCTATCTTCACCTTTTCTCTCAATTCAAACCTAACAAAAAATTGTTGGCAAGATATACCACAAAATATTACAAGTAAAAATTTTAATATGAAATATTCAATGCATTAGTTAAAATAGATAAATAAGCAGTTACGTATATAACCAGAGTAGTAACCACACACATGGCTGCAGCAGAAGGTTTCGAAGATAAGCTGGTTACTTCTTTTATCAATCTATTTGCCTCTGAAACCTCCTGATTAGAGAGCATGGAACTTGCAGAGCCTGTAAAATAATGTTATTGAAAATCAGTAACATAGAAAAAAAAAAAGAAAAGAAAGAAAAAACAAATCTAATACAAAGATAGAATGAAGTTACCTGGCATCAGAGCATTTTCAGAAATGTAAGTATTCTTCGCAAGGACAGGTAAGAGCAACAAAGCCAAAACTCCTGCTATGCAGCAGACAACACTGTAGAACCCCACGATTTAGCCAAAAAAAAGTTCAAATTGAATTAAAATAAACCGAAAAGTGAACGATTATGGGAAGTAGTAATAGAATTCGTACCTAACGAGGATGCTATGAGAGATGAGGAGGACCCCTAGACGCACGATTGGTCGCTGTCTCTTCTTAGCAATCTCAGTCTCAGCCATAATTAATCAACGATCAAACGATAATTTGCAAAGTTCGTTATTACTTATCAATTAATTATTTGCTCCATCGCTGCTTAATACGAAGAGAAACAATAATCACCATTATCATTTCTCGTTGAGAAAAAACGTAACACAAACAATTCGAGAGCATAAACAAACTGTTTTGCAAATTTCAAAAGATTCAGATCTCCAATCTTCAATTCTCTCAGTGAAATTCGACGCAAATGAGTTGAAACACAGCAGAAAACGATAATAAATACAAATTGTACACACAGACAAACAGAAAGAGGCAAAGTGAAGCAGAATCGAATAAATAACTACAAAGAAACCTAATGAGCGATGCCGACCAATTTGGAAATAAGGAAGAAACGACTTGCCTGAGCCTGAACTGTGATGATGGAGAGTACGGGGAGGAGCTGGAACAGATTGTCGAGTCTGTACAATAGGAACCGAAGCCAGAGATTCTCCTGGCAAGAGGTTAGGTTTTGGGGCTTTCATGACGGGTCAGATCTATAAATAAAATTGGGTAATCAGTTGACACTGGCCCATATATTATTGGGCCTCAATTTTATTGTTTACGTGACCAACTCTTGGGCCTTATTAATATTTATCTTAATCAATTTAAAAAAAATAAATTATTTGTCGAATCTTAAAATTTACGCTATAATGAATAACACTGTATTCCAACTATGCCAGCAAATTATTAATGTGTGACGGACAAGTTAAAATATAGAATTTTTCATTCTAATTTATGTATAGCATTACATTTAATAAAATTATGGCAAATTTTGCATAATTTTATTTACTTCATTAATATTTGCATTACTTGTATTAAAAAAAAATATGTATATTAGTTCATCAAATAAAAACAATACACATCAATTTGATTTATGCATATACCAAGCATTGGTGAAAAAAAAAATAGATTTAGACTAACATTTAAAAATTAATCATTGAATTAGTGATCTTCTAATTTGACATTCAAAAACAAAATCGTTAAATGTATCTTATTTTTTTAATTATAATTATCTATATAACAATGAATGATTAACGAATATCAATATCCTTATATTTAAAGATGATAATTTAGATCACAATACGATTATTTAATACAAATTCGATATAATTAAACGGATTTGAATTTATAAATTTTGACACGAATAATAAATGGATCATATTCGTATCACATGATTAATAATCGTCTCAAATTCAGATTTAATTTTTTAAATTTATTCAAAAAATACGACTAATTAAATGAATAATCATATTTAAATAAATAATTATATCTAAATAAATAATTATTTAATATAATAATTTTATTTATTTATATTTTGATATTTAGTTTACATTTAAATAAATGATTAATTAAATAATTATATTTTATATTGATTAATTAAATGGATTGAATAAATTAAATAGAGTTAATGACCTAATCATATTGTATTATATCATCTGTTTAATAAATGTATGATACAATTAATAAAAAGATTGTATCCGGATTAAGAATTTCTGACATGATTAAGAAATGGATTGGATTTGGATCAACATAAAAAAATATTATAAATTTATTGATACGGCACAAATACAACACGTTCATTCAAATTATCACCCCTTAAAAATCTAAACAATAGTTGATTTGATCTTTAAAAATAAGTCATATTATCGAAAGTATTCATATAAACATGCACTAATTTGTAGTGACTTAAGTTTTTTTTTTATATTATTTAGTTATTGTAAAACTCCTATTTATAGAGTTATTTTTCATTTAATGATTTGATGTCATTACTATTTCAAATAAAGTCTTATCATCATCGTTTTAATTCCTTCACTTACGTATTCTATTTTTGAGCTCTTTCACACTAACAACATGGAGCTAGACAGCATAGCTCTATGTTGAAAAGCTTTTGATCAGTCATCAGGGAGACAATTGACAGAAAAAGAAATTATCGATTGTAATGGAGCAACTGCTAGAAGGGATTC
The DNA here is from genome assembly GCA_035590515.1 of Trichilia minutiflora. Lineage (NCBI taxonomy): Eukaryota > Viridiplantae > Streptophyta > Magnoliopsida > Sapindales > Meliaceae > Trichilia > Trichilia minutiflora. The sequence continues at coordinate 7,029,810 of JAVXUL010000001.1, read as the reverse complement.
ACCAAAATTTTCATCTACTGTGATGGCACCATTTGTTAAGAAAACTAGAAATGATGCTAGTTACAGCTAGTATCCATGGAATCATAAACGACCCTAAACCTAAAACAATGGAAGGCCTTCCAGTTTTTTTAATAATTCCAAGGTCCAACGGTACGCAAAGTACAAAAAACATGTAAATGAGGCCAAAAGGTTCAAAGGCGTTGAACACTGACCTAATCTTTCTTATGAACAATTTCTTGGGAACTTCTTGTTGAAAAGCTGGCATTTTAGTTTCATCAATAAAATTTCTTTAGCATGAATATCAGCAGAAAATCTTGGAATAAGTTGTTTCAATAATAAAGATTTTTTTTTATCTTTCTTATTTTTTTAAGTTTGTAACAGTCCATGAGTTGGGCAGTAAAAGTAGGAGATGAAGTTGATATTTTCTGTTTAAATATCAAACTTTGAATGAAATAAAGTGTATTATTTTTCAAGAAATTTTCTCTCTATAACTTTTGTTTTATCCCCTATTTTTTAATCCAACACTTCTCCTTTGCTTCCTAAAAACGAGGGGCCCAGGATCATTGCAGCCTGTCACACAAAACAAATAGGAATATTGTTAACATTTTTGGCTAATTTCTCCCTACTAATTATATGTGTCTTTTAATTACTAATGTTGCACTGGAGGTCTTGTAATGATTTGAATAAAAGCCCCCAAACAGATAAGAGCTTACTAGCGTCTGCGAAACAAAAGTAACGTGTCCTAGTGGTTTAACAAGGAACTGAAAAAATACCGTGAATAAAGTGACTGAAACAATCGGAAACAGAGTAATAATTGAAGGTAAACGTGATCCATATTCTGTAAAAATCGCATATGCCGAATTCTTCCTTCCATATGATTCGCAAATTACAATGAAGGAAGAAGAAGAAAAATAAAGGGTGAATGAGAGAATTTGTTGATCAGAAGCAATGGTTCTTTGGATAGGAGGAGGAAAATGGAATATGCGGTAGCCAAATGCATTACATGAGTAGACGTTTGATAATCTGACAACAACTCTTATTTTGTGGCTTTGCATGCATAGATGGGCTTGAATTCATTAGCAACAAATTATTCTCCAAGAAAATCTGAAGCCGATATCAACGCTCTATGGCTGGGTCATTAATGCTCAAGTGTTATCAACTTTTTTCTTAATTACTTTTTTAATTTTGATAAAATTTAATGAAAACTTAAATGTGCATAAAAGGGTTTTGAATGGGATAGCGGCGAAATGGTTTATATAGAGTGGAAGAGAGAGATAAAAGGTTATAAATATATATTATTCTTGGGGGATTTTATCGAGGTCCAGTCCAGTGGTTCCGGTCCATCTCCACGTCTTTGTCCAAGCTCACCACGTGCACATATCCAGCAGGCTCCTTTTATACGGTGTTGTTCTGAGGAGTTGATCGTGCCAACAGGCAGGTAGCCTAACCGCTTCGGGCACTATGACCGAGACAACCAGTCAGGGACTCTTCTTCGAAGTCATTTGCTCTCAGCTTGCATTCGGGTCAGGGCCTTCAATGACATGTACCCTCGAAGTCGGGGGGTTGAATCAATGGCCTACTACACAACAGTCCAAATCTGCGGATATTTAGGGTATGCTAGTCCCTGCCTCTCCACCTCCTCGCGACACCAAGGCTACACTCTGTAGCATCAGAATCTCCCGAGAGCTAGGGCACTTCATTCTCGGGAGAACAAGGAGTTCGGCTCGGAGGTACCAACACTCAGGGGCTCGGGGATGACATGGCCAGGAACAGTATCATAATTCCCCATGCCCTCTAACTTTACAACAGGTCACCCTGGGCACATCAGCCATGCAGCAACACGTGTCCAACGATACGCACTCCTTACCATATATGGCATCAGTAATCAAGAGATAAAAAAAGAAAAAGAGAGAGATCAGGGGAGGGAGGAATTCAATGAACAACAGGATTCGTGAGAACAACATCGAGAGAAACCCACTGTGAGGCTTTCTTTGAACCTTTTTAGTGTATACAGGCATCATACTCAGGGATAGAACATTCTATGTCATGCATACGCTTCGTGCATCATTGCCTGCTTGCATGCACACCTATTGCACACACCAAGTAAAACCCTCTCTGACTTAAGCATCAGAGGATTTTCATCGGGAAATCAGCTTTACCCCTGAGGTGCTCTGTGTGTTTTACAGTTCCAAACTCAGGGGCGAGAAGAAGACAAAATTTGTTGGTGCCAGGAGTCGTGGACGAGGCTGATTTCTTGCATCAACAGTTGGCGTCGTCCGTGGGAATCAAACGAAAAGCCATCTAAGCACCAATTTTGGTAGAAATGACAAACGTCAGAAGCTACACAACTAGGAGACATGCAACTGAACATAGGAGCATGGAGGAAGTTTATGTAGGAGCAGTTGCAGCTGCAGAAGGGGCTGAAAGCGCCTTGCATGGGATCCTAGAGCACGAGAGCCCCCGATCGAACACCGTCGAGATGCATGCACATGAACTGGGCCATGCAAGGGGAATAGATAAAATAACTCAGTTGCTACAACTGTTCCAAGATAGTGAGCAGCGACATACAAAGGTGGATAGGTAGATGCAGACGTTGGTTAGAGAGTATCGGAGATGAGAAGGATGATACGGACCAATATGTGGGGGATAAGAATGCCGGAGGAGATGGTGTAAAGTAGCTTCCCTCGACCAGAGGCCGTGATGAGGGATAGAGAAGGAGTCAGGAGTCAACCTAGAGCCCGAAGGTATACGGCTGTGGAGAAAGAGAAGGATAAGGTTGTAGTGGACTCCGGTTTGAAGGGGGGGGGGGTAAAAGATACATGCATATCCCCCATTGTCCATGAAAGGTGTTGTCCTGGGTCTACGAGGGTATCCCAGAGTCCAGATGCAGTCCAAGAAATACCTGACGACACTAACTCGCCTCCGAATGACACAAGAACGCTTTTAGAGCAGAGACAGAGGTGGGAACGTGAAGCACTGGCACAGGAGAATCTGCATCGAGAGCAAGAGTGGGAGATTGACGCCAAGGAAAAAGATATGGAGTTCTTGATAAAAAAAGGTGATGAATGAGATAAGTAAAGAGGAAATGGATCCCCGGGTTAGACTGAATAAGCCAGTTCCAGTGGTCGGTCCCTATGCGAGGTTACCTCTCGCACCTAAGTTGTTGGGCCAGGACTTACTCAAAAAGTTCAAAATGCCTCAGATTATTCCGTTTTTTGGGAAGACAAATTCATCGTTGCACGTGGATCTCTTCCGTGAAATGATACTCATCTATAGACTGAGCGAAGAGCAGATGTGTCGCCTATTCCCCCTGACCTTAGAAGGACAAGCCAGAAGGTGGTTCCTGGGTCTAGCCCCTGGGAGCATTCAGAGCTTCGAGCAGCTGTACGAGGTGTTTACTGCTGAGTTCAGGGGTGCAACCTTCGACAC
>JAVXUL010000001.1:6975583-7026281 GCA_035590515.1 Trichilia minutiflora | reverse complement strand
CATCAAATCAATTATAGTGAAATGTGGCATCATATACATGTCTAGAAAATCAATATAACATCAAATGTGTATAGCCCATTGATCTATAGGATCCTATCCACTTTCTTTGAGCTGTATGACTAATTCGCAATCCTGATTGGGAATGTGTGCCCATGGATAATATACATGTCGGGTCATGGTAGTATTTTTACACAACGAGTAACTAATTTCATGTATAACCATTGTCTAATCAAATAATTATTTCTAACTTTTTCAATACCATACTAAACTTAAACATCCTAATTTATTAATAGACGATGCCCAAATTTTAGGTTTCGAGAACAGTGAGTCTTAATTATTCGTTTTCTAACTCATATGGAAAGATAGTTCAAATCAAATGAATAAGCTGAGAGATGTTCTTACCCAAGCTGGTAGATGACTTTTAAGCTTTACTTGATCTACTTCTTGGTAAATATTTATTATTTAAGGATCTTTTCTTTTGATTCCTCTCGAATTAGTGGACAATACTCCAATCAAGTGGTATTCCCAAGCTCTAGCATTGTATCTTAAAGTGATACCATGAAGAAAAATAGAGACTGATGGAGATTTAAATAAGAATGAGTTTAGATCTAGAGATGGAGAGAAAATAGAGAGCTACGGAAGAGAAGAAGAAATGGGGGAAGAAGAGGCTCTTGTGCCTATATATAAGAAGCCATAAAATTATCAAAATATCCCCCAAAAATCACATTATAATATCCATCATATCTCTAAGTATCGAAACTTTCTCTCACAATATTAATACTTTGGCTCGAAAATAGATCGTCATGGTTCGTCAATGTATCTAAGTATCGATATTTCTCCCTTCAAGTATCAATACTCTTACCTAAAAATAGTTTGATAAAGTCCATTTTGCGTCTCAAAGTATCGATACTTAGCTCTACTATTCGTAGTGACCCCCTAATATCAATATTTTTCTTAGTAGTGTATCGATAGTTGACTCTTCACTGTTCATTGTAACTTCTAAATATCGATACTTTCTTCTAAGTGTATTGACACTCAGGCTCTACTATTTACTGTGATCATAAAGTACCGATACTTTTCTAGTAATTTATCGATGCCTTCTATTTTGGGCGTAAAGTGATGATACTTCCGTATATAAGTATCAGTACTTTCTCTTATATGTATCAATATCTTTAATTGCTGGACACAATGCGACAAAACTTACGTGCTATAGTATCAATACTTCTTAGTAATATATCGATATTTGTTACTTTCAACGTCAAGCATTGACGTTATTATCTATGTATATCAATATTCATCTCTCTTTTTCATCAACTGAGGACTATCACTTTTAATGATTATAACTGGAAGTCTGTTTCACCTCATGGAACCCATAATATATCAATGAAAAATTCTCTTTGAGCTTTCCAAAAATGGCTTTCCCAATCGAAGACTAATTTAGAATCAAAAATTCACTTTTTTTTTCATTAATAAGAGCCTGTTTGGGGTAGCTTTTTAAATGCTTAAAAGTTGGCTTTTGCTTCTCTTAAAAAAAAAGAGATTTTAAAATTAAGATAAGATTTTTCTTTAAAGCTGTTTGGTATAATAAATAAAATAATCTCTTCTTTTATTAAAATTATCATAAAGGGTATTTGATTTAGCTAAAGCAAAATATTTGAAAGAATGAGTTAAGAAGGATATTTTTGGAATAAAACAAGTATTATCTGTGCATTTAATGAGAAGAGAAGAGAAAGCTCCTCTTTCCCAGCTTTTTAAAAAGATTTTTTTATACTTTAAATGCAAAAAGACCTTTTATAAAAAGTCTTTTCATTTTTATTTATTTGGCCCAACTTTTAATAAAAAGAGATTGAGAAGCACTAAAAAAGCTGGGTCAAATAGGCACCTAGTCCGTTCAGGATTTATCACGCCTCAAACATGAATTAGGTCTTAAACACACAGGATGCCTGATTGTGGAATGAGAGCTTACGGCACTTGAGACGATCAGGATTTTTCTGATGTACCTAGCCCGTTCAGGGTTTACCACATCTCAAACACAAACCAGGTCTTAAATGCACAAGATGCCTGATTAGGGAATGAGGGCTTACGGCTCTTGAGACGATCAGGATTTTCTGATGTACCTATCCCATTCAAGGTTTATCACGCCTCAAACACGAATCAGTTTTTAAACGTACAGGATGCCTGATTGGAGAATGAGGGCTTACGATACCTGAGACAGTTAGAATTTTTTTGATGTACCTATCCCGTTCAAGGTTTACCACGCCCCAAACACGAACCAGGTCTTAAACGTACAAGATGTTTGATTGGGAAATGGGAGCTTACGGCACCTGAGACAGTCAGAATTTTTTTTTCAAATAGTATTTTATGGGATTTTACAGTCGTAACCAACCTTATCACTTTAAAGGAGAGTAGTAGTAAAAAATAATGAAGATCTGAAAACACTCATAAGTAACTTGTTTTATTCGTGTGAGAAAAAGTACATAGCTATTTTACAAGAATGTCAAACCTGAGAAGAGGCTCTCTCAGGGGTTGTACTTTGATAAAGAAGCCTTTTGAGAGGATGTGAATTCCTGAGCGACTGTTAGTCATGTTCTCATAGGAGGATTTTCTTTAAAAAAAGGAAAAAAGGGGGTCTTGGGTCCTTCTTATTCTCGGGACTTGGGAAAATGATCCTTCTTAGTGCCTGTTGCTTCCTTCTGTATTCTAGCTATTGTTCTTAGAATTTTGATAACAATTTTTCTTACCCCTCTGTTGATCATCTTGCTGGGGGCTTCTCCTATATGGGGGCATTCAGGTATCTCCAGCGATGCTCGAGTTACAACTAATTGTTATCATTTTTTCAAACTATTTTTTGAAGATGGTCACCAGTTGAGTGAAACTGTGGATGCTAGTGGAGGGTAGTCTTTTATACCAGCATCTGGCTGGCCCTTCCAAAGTCAAGTAAAAAAGTCGGCACATTTATAGCTCCGTCAAACCTTGTGTAAGCATCGTTTCTTGAAATGAGTTTATATGTGAAGATGGGTCGGTTCTCCTAGAGTAAATAGCTAACTGAGGTATCTTAAACTTTTCAAAAAGTCATGATGACAGAATCCTCTTCGATAGGGGAGAAGTGGGGGCCAAAATAGGGACTCCCTTACTTTCTGATTCCCTCCCCTGAGTAGGGGTGCTCTGTAATCCTATTTCTGATGACACCCTTCTCACACAGTCCTCTATCTCTTTCATGTTGATAGTTGTTGTTACTTTCTTTTCTTGGGTATGCTTTTTGTTGAGGTGCAACCTCATATCAGTGGGAGCTAAGTTGCACTCCTCCACCCATTCGTTCGTCCTTCGATGATGCTTTTCCTTGTCATTTCTTTATGCTTCTGTCCTTTATAAATTCTGAGGGGAAAATCAACATCCAAAGCGTTTCTGGTTCATCTTCTAACACTTTTGTTACTCTGGCCTTTCCTTTCTGTAGGACTGTTAACCTGGATACGAATGCATTACCACGCGTTTGTCCAAAATTTTGAATCATCTCCTTATAATCGCCTCGAGAAATTCAAATTTTTCGCCCTTTGAGAGGAAACGATGTTTCTGCTTATCTTCTTGGGGCGACTGGTTCTTTGAATAACTGACATCTGATTTCCAGTAGTTTCTCCAATACATCGACCCTACTGATCAGAAACTCGTCTATGAGTTCATCTCTAGGCAGGGGTCCTTCACCTATGGATGGGCTCCTCCTTCTTCTTTGGGCCACACTATCACAAGAGCCTCAATTGCCTTGTCTTCTTTCGGCCATTTCAAAAAAATTTTCTAAGGAAAAACTTCAGAAATTATTTTTTCGGAAAACTTTCGAGAATATTTCTTTCTCCTTCTTTTCTCCACACACGGTGCTTCAATGGTTTTTTGTTTGTTCCCACAAACGACACCAGCTGTTGGTGCAAGAATTATCCGTGGATCTTCCTCGCAACTAACATGGAATGATCCAGTTGGTGAGGTGTGATGGCAAGGTGGCTGTTTGTCAGATAGTGATTTCTACACTGAAAATGACTGTAAGCATGGCTATTTTCAACAAAACTTCACCTCCTAAGCCTGTCAAGAAAATAAATACCTTGGAGTGACGCTGGGAGGTCCCGACGGAGAAACTTTGATGTCTAAGTCCAAAAAGTGATGGAAGAAAAGAAATGTGTTTCTGACGAAAACAACAAGAAAAAAACGAAAAATGACCTAAAAAGGGAAAAAGTGTGCAGAAAATACCCAATGAAGATAATGAAGGAAAATCGATGGTAATGAGGTTGTCGGATCTCTCTCAGTCTACAAGTGTGGCTCAAGTGTTTTGTTTAGGACCCAAAATCCAACTCACGAGTAATCAAAATTCCAACCCTTTTACCGTTGAAGAAGTTTGGTTTATATAGTGCCCCTCTTCTGAATAGTGATATAACTTAACATCGAAAAATGAAAAGATGTGATATCTGATATAGGAGAGTGTTCAGTTGATTTCCTTTAATGATGGTCACATCTGTAGACTTTATAGGCCTATCACCTGAATATGGTCAGGGGATGGGACAGGTGCTTTTAATGGGTCAGTTGTCATCAATCATTTCCATTTGTGAACCAGCTGTGGAAGGAATCCTAGTCTGAGATGAGTTTCCTGGGAAGCTATCGGATTATTGGGACGACGATTTGTATCAACTTCTGTTGTTAGATGGCAAAGGTGTACTGTTGATGACCGCAAAATGCTTGAGAATGAGCCCTTTCTCTTGGTACCTTAAGCGGTGATAATCTTGAGGCGCCAGTGGTTCCCCTGATACGTAGGTTACCTGGGACAAAACTTGCCTGAGATTACGGGATCCCTGAACCGGGGGATACCTAAGGCAGAATTTGTATGAGATATTGGATTCCCCGAGAAGGGGGACTCCTGGGGTGAAATTTACCTAAGACGGGAATTGTGTGGGATTATCGGCTGGCCTCCTATCACATGTCTTGCTAACGGGTGTCTAGTTCTTACTTAAGACGGTGGAATCCCTGAATCGACGGATAACTGAGAAGGCGAAATCACTGAGTCGAGATGCCTAGAGTGGAGTACACCTGAGAAGAGAGTACCTTGGGATTATACCTGACCTCCTACCACGTGTCTTATTGATTAGGTGCTCACGTATTACTTCCGTATTTTCTCCCAAACAATTATAATTATAAAAATCATAATATCTATTTAAATATAATTATTTATTTAGATATAATTATTTGAATACGATTATCAGTTTAAATATGATTATTCGTTTAGATACCTATTTAAATATAATTATCCAATTAGATATAATTGTACATTTAACTAATCGTATATTAAACGAATAAATAAATTCAAAAATCTAAAATAAATTCGTTATGATTATTATTTATTTAATATAAACACAATTTATTTATTTTTTATTAAATTTTTTAATTTTAAATTTATTTAATTATTTTATATTTATATTAAATAATTATATCATAATTCAAATTTACATCTTTATTTTTATTATGGCAACTGCAACCTATTGGAAATAGAATGCCAGGCGGTCCCAGGTAGATAGGGGTGTCTAACGGGCCCGAATCAACGAGTTCGGACCGGTCCGGGTCGGTTTGATGGTTCCAGTTTCATGGAACCGGACCGGAACCTGAAGTAGAACAGTAACGGGCCGGGTCGGGCTGGTTCGTCAGACGGTTCCGGTTTTGATTCCGATCCGATTCCGGTTCCAATCCGATTTTGATTCCGGTTTCGATTTTATTAATTTTTTAATTTAAAAAAATATTAAATTAAAAATTTTTTAAAAAAAATTGATCCGGGTTAAACTGGCAGTCCGGGCCAGTTCAACCCGGTGTCAAATAGACGGATCCGAAACAGTTCTGGGCCGATTTGTCAGTTTCGAAATTTCAAAATCGGCCCGAATCGTTTATATTGAACCGAAACCGATCGGGATCATGTGAACAGTGATCTGAACCGATTCGAGCCCGGTTTTTTATGAGTCGGGCCGGGTCGATTTGCGGGTCAACCCGACCCGTTAGACACCCTACAGGTAGACAATTCTAAATTGATTCGTCTGGTTTTGTTTTTTTGAGAGTTATTAAGCGTTTTAATTATGCTGGCTCCGCTGGTGTTATTATTTATTATTATAATTATTGTTTTTTTTTTATTTATTAAGCGTTTTAATTATGCTCGCTCCGCTGGTGTTATTATTTATTATTATAATTATTGTTTTTTATTTTGTGAACACAACTGTGGCTTAAAACACCGCGAATTTGGATAATGCTTTAACCACTCGCATCACATACTGCTTGCTGTTCGGAGCCACCACGTCTCTTGCCATATGGAAGGTACGGGGCTCGAATGTCAACAATTAAAGTCCTTTTAAAAAAAAAAAGGGAAAGCTTGCCCTTAGGACTGACGATATTTAACCGGCTGCCAGCTACAATTTTGGATGCGAGATTGATATGTCCCAAGTTCTAGCACACAATTTAACAATTATTGAGAAATATAATAGCTAAAGCAAAGTGCATAAAACACTTTAGTCTTTTTTCTCTTTTATTTTTTGGAACAAAAACACTTTAGATTTTGAAAGTAGAAACCCAGCAATTACAACTTACCATTAAAGTGGCTTACATTTTTCCTTCACAACCTTTGAAAACTTCATCAATAGTTACACTTAATGCAATAAATTGATTAATCTACATTATTAGCCAGAGGTCAAGTTTAATAGACAAGTATTTGAAACACAGGCAAGTAAAATTTTTTTTTTTTAATCTCACGAAGAAGCTAACTTACAACATTGCAAGTTCGAAAGGCTCCACAATGCCAAATGCACAATATTTAGATAACTCTAAAAGGAATTTGATTCTCAAGTGTAAAATTTAGAGAAATCTTACCACTAAAAATCGAGCAATTGATTTCACAAATCAATTGCTATCATCAAAAACTTGATTGTTTACAAATAAACTTTCTCTTCTTTTAGAAACTCCTGCAGAGTCTAGGGTAGAGCCCCTAAACTTTAGCTCAGAAGCTGATCTAAAATTAGGATCGACAGGAGGCCTGATGTTGGGATCGGCAGAACTTGGCCTAAAGGAACCGGTTGCTCCACCAGGATACCGTGAGGGAGAGACATACCTCCTCGATGGCCCCCTCAGACCACTTCTCAGGTTCATAATATCGGCATTTCTTGAAGGAGAGTCTACAAAAGACCGGTCTCCAGAGGCAGATCCTATTGGAGCTCCCGTTACAGCAGATGTTGAGCTAAAAGCCTCAGGTCCCCATGAAGTAAGTGCTTCTTTCTTCTTAGCAAAAAAGTACCATGCTCCAAACAGGAAAAGTATGAAGAAAAACACAGGGCTGGTCCATAACATCACACTGGATTCTCCTTTAAAAACAGGGAGTTTAGATCGAAACATGCCCACATACCCACCTCCAAGACCAAGAACGAGAAGCTTTTCATGGTCGCTAGCTATCAATGGTACCACCCTCCTTTTCTCCTCATCCATCACTTGATAATTTAGAAATGATAATCTGATTTCTTCCAAACCAGCTGAAAAAAGAAGCCGAGGCCCACCACTCCTCACATAATGCTGAGTTGAAACATTATACACAAAAATCTTCTCTTCATTAACAATAAGCAAATACCCCTTGATCACCTGAAGAGCAAGCGGCTCATTGACGTCAAACTTTCTCTTGGATCGAACCCTGCATTTGAAGTTCATCACATCCCCCAAAAGCAATACATGAATCAAATCCCCCTCTGAAGTATACCCATAAGCTTTAGACCTATCTGTGGCATCAAAAACATAATTCCTAACAAGAGAATGATTCAAACCTTCACATTCAGATTCCCTGACTTTCATAGTCCTCAAATCCAACGATCCTGCACCACCTTCCGTCAGAAACAAAAGCCTTTGTTTCAAGAAAATAAGCAGCTTAGTGCTCAGCATAGCAGAACCATGAATTGTCCCATCTTCTGTAAAAACCCAAATCTTTCCCCTAACATCTGCTGACAATATGTACCTCTTCCTAACAATATGATGCACTTCCAATACAGCTATACTCAAAGCCTCTTCCCCATTCTCAGTTGCCACAAATTTACCAACATTTTCCATTGTAAGTGAACTCCAGTCCTCACCATTTGACCTCTCATAAACCCTATGAATCAAGACGACACCATTTTCATGCCCAGTGACTACAACACTCTCATTCTTATAAACAGACATGTAAGAAACCATGGCCGTAACAGGAGACTTACAGAGGGTATAAAACTCAACTGAAACATCCCCATTTCTTAAAAACACAAAAACTCTCCCTTTATCATCACCAACTGCCACATATTTACTATGACCCTCAAAATCACGAAAAGGCAAGATGTTAATACACGTGGGATCAGATTCCATTTTCACAGCTGAAACAAATTGAAACCTCTCAGACCAAAATGGACTGTACTTAGTCACTGAAACCGCTCTTGCTAGCTTTCCACCCGGAATCTTATCCTCTTCTTTAACTTCTTTAATTAATTTTTTATCATCATATTTTCTTTGTTTAATCTTATCTTTTTCTTCAAGAGCTAATCTTAAACTCTCCATGCTCTGCTTCTCATCAAAAGATGAAACTTTTGACTCAGATAATTTAAATTCTAATTTAATAACTATTTCAGTAAGGTTCCTCACTAGCTCTTCAAGTTTATGTAATAATAAATCTTGTTGAGCAAAATTCATTTTACTTGGATTTTCAGTCTCTGGATCATGGTAAGGAACAGGGCTGCGCTCGTGTTGGATTGAGCTCACGAGGGTTTTATAGTCAGGCGGAGAAGCGAAAATGAAAAGCAAATAGAACAGAAAGAACTTGCCTTTATGGGTATTTGCCATTTGAAGAAGAAGCTTGAAGAATTTTGATTCAGTGTTGCGCCATCGTAATTAGCAGATCTTACCAAATTACGGATCTAGAGAAGGAACTTCGAGCTGGAATCTAACATAGATTTGATGAATTTGAAGGAGGGATCTGAGATACTTGGAGCAGGAATGCATGTGTTGGCATGCTTTGACTTGGGTCCGTACGTTGAATTAGGGCAAGAAAATTCTGATTTTCCAGACGAAACTAAATACTTTGGTAAGGCTCAGGGTGAAAAGATTTAGTAAGGTCGAATTATCACTGGCTTATAGAGCGAAGCCATAATAAAGCGGCACGTGGACAATTGACTGTCTACTCAGCATAGTTTTACCAGCGGTTTACCACCTGATTAATCGGAAAAACGCAATAAAACGACACGATGAGATTTGTATAGTTTACTACAAGCGTTTGCCTTGTAATAGAAAAAGATAAAGATTTTTTAGGCTCAACTTAAAAGAAAATGGGAAATACACGAAAATACCTACATTTTCTATCCTATTTATCGAAATAACCACATTGAAAAAATATTAACCAAAATATTCAAAAGTAGATTTTTTGAATGATTTTACCCCTGTGCGAACGTTAGTGTTTTTTGTTATGTGCGAAAGTGTAAGGTATATTTATGTGTGAAAGTGTGTGTTTTTTTATCATGTGCGAAAGTGTTTGTGTTCGAAAGTACACTTTCGAACATGGGTAAAATCGTCCAAAAAATAAATTTTTGAATATTTTCGTTAATATTTTTTCAACGTGGTTATTTTGATAAATTAAATAAAAAATGTGGATATTTTCGTGTATTTTCCGAAAAAATAGGCACTTAAATACTTATTTTGTATTGTTAAATTTTAATTGTTGATTAACCTCTCCTTGTCCCCTGTTTTTCTTCGCGTTTTTGGTCTGCCATGCAATATTCTTGACTATTTTACCTCGTTAGCCAGGACTGGAGCCACCGTTTGCATCCACATTGGGACCATTTTTTTTTTCCATAATGACAAAACTAACCGGGTTTGAATCCGCGGCTGCTTGCTCCTTTTTTTTCGCTAGTCCAAACGTCCACCTTCAATTAAAGGTCACCGTATCAAACCTTCAATTTTGCTTGTATGCACGTGACAAACAACATGAGCGCAAACAGTATCCATATTCTAATGAGCTGTCTTATTAGACAGAACAGGAACAGATTGTCACAAGTTAAAAAGTGAAAGAGTTCGAATCATGGCATCTTTGGCATTCATACACAGTTCTGTGGCATAAAATTATTGTTTCGGTGACGATGCATAACTAAACAAGCAGTAGGGATAATAATCTCGATAATCTCGATCACCACACGATTATTTAACATAAATTTAATATAATTAAATAAATTTAAATTTAAAAATTTTAACACAGATAATAATTAAATATAAATTTAATATAATTAAATAAATTTAAATTTAAAAATTTTAACACAGATAATAATTGAATCGTATACATATCACACAATTAATAATCATTTCAGATTCAAATTTAACTTTTTAAATTTATTTATTCGTTTAAAACATAATTTTTTAAATAACTAATCGTATTTAAATAAATAATTATATCTAAATAAATAATTATTTAATATAATAATTTTATTTATTTATATTTGATATTTATTTTAGATTAAATAAATAAATTAAATTTATATTAATTAATTAAATAGATTAAATAAAATTAATAATCCAATCATATTATAATATATCATCTATTTAAAAAAATATAATAAATAAATAAATAATATAAATAATAAATAAATTATATTTAAATAAATATAAAAAAAATTATAAATTCTTTAACACCTCATACGAATATAATTCGTTCATGATAACTTATTTGTGTTGATGATAACTTTTCAATCAAAACAGTAAACAACAATGAATGCTTTGTACATTAGCTCATGTACAAAGCATCATTGTTGTTTCAGGAATGTTCCAAAAATTTAATAAAATTTAGTTCAATTCAACGAATGATTATAGGCTTATTAAAAAATTTAGTTGCCAACTCTAAAAATTTCATCCCTGGATATAGTTGAGGAATTACATCGTTTCAGAACACTTCGAGCTCAAGAAAGGAGTCAACGAACTGGGGCAGGGGCAGGGGCAAGGGCAAGGCAATCTCTCTCCGGTCTCGTTCAGTTCACTGCGAAGTTCAACAACTGAAGCGAGGGTCTCTCCACAGGAAAATGGCAATGGTCCCAAAATTACCACAACAATCCTCCATATTTCCTTAATTTACTCATGATGGCCACTTCTCCTCACACGAACCTCCACGCTATCACCACCTGCTATTTCTCATACAGCAACAGAAAACCAATTCATATTTTCGCTCTCCAAACACCATATTTCAAAACCAAACATAAATTTCCTAACATTTCTCACACAAAAATAAAAAGGAGTTCATGTACAAATTCATATTCAGCACTCGTGGAGAGATTACCGAATGATGAAAACAAGGAAAGTAATGACAATCCTTTTGAATTTTTGAGAAACGCTGTCGGTTACATACGACCTTTTTTCCCCGGCGGTAGTTGGTGGAACCTGTGTGACGCTAAGCAAGAGGAAAATGCAACAGCTAAGCGTATTACCGTGATGGTCGCTCTTAGTAGAATGTGGGTATTGATTGGACGCGATAAATGGCTCGTTTATCTTGCAGTTGCTTCCTTGATTGTTGCTGCGGTTTGTTTGCTTCCGCGTATTATTCTTTTCATTTGATAATTTAAACTCTCATTTGCTTATTGCTGGAAGGAACTGATTGCATTATACATAATAGGTATGAATGTGCTTCAGAATCGAATCGTTGCATACTTTGTTAGTGTAATGTTTTTCTGTGTGCTTTAAGGTTTATAATACTGCAGGTTTCAGAGATCTCTATGCCAAGTAAATTGGCGGAAGCTGTATTTTCTGCTCAGAGAGGGGAAGCAATGGTGTTCTCTAAGAGCACTAGATTACTGGTTTTGTTGTGTGTTTCATCGGGAATATTCAGGTCAACTTTTGTGCAGTGAAAGCTTTTCTTTAACAAATACGAAATATATAGATGCAAATCATTCCTACAACCAGTGCCATTTCTAAAATACTCTGGCATTAAGATTTTGACATTTAGTTTGATATCATTTGTAGATTTGCAATTTATGTTGTTTGATTTGGGTAGCTGATTGTTTACTTGTAATTTTGTTTGAATTATAGTTGCATGCGAAGTGTCTGTTTCAGTATTGCAAATACAATCGTGGTAAGTGTTTATCTAAGTCTTTATTTTATTCTCAAATATTTAGTTTGCCGGATAGTTGTGAATTTTTGATAAGCTGTGCGACATCAAGTTTTTGTCCATCTCTACTTGTAAATATGATAGTCCATATCTTTCTAGTCAGTGGATCCAGAGAGATGGCTCTGTCTAATTGCACTGCAGGTCTTTTTGCTTCACAATCTTATTAGGTTTCCCTGGGCCTTTTTCTTTGCTTAATTACAATTAAAACATGATCAATATCCCTTCCGTGGAAATCCTTGATATACCGTTGCTGTAATGTTTGATGAATTTGTTCTACTTTCTTACACAGCATTCATAACTTTGTAATTGCTAATTAGTATTGTTATCTTGACCGTCATGGCTAGTCTATTTGTGATTTTTTCTGGCATATTGAATGTTTGACAACTGCTTGCTACATATTGTAGGTTAATCGTCTTCGGGAAACTCTGTATTCAGCTCTTGTTTTTCAGGTAGGTGTTAACTTCGGTGATTGTTTTCCGACAAAGTGCCATTTATTCTTTTTCAAGCGTTTCCTTTTCTTTTTTTCTCTCTTCTTTTAAATCACTTGTGTAAAATACTCCCTGGTGGCCTTGCCTTTTATGTAGGATGTATCCTTTTTCGATGCAGAACCAGTTGGTGGTTTGACAAGCAGGCTTGGTGCAGATTGTCAGCGACTGTCTAATGTCATTGGCAATGATATTCATTTGATATTACGTAATTCTCTTCAGGTTGTTTCTTATTCCTCAGATGCTGTTTTCTTTCTTTGAATAGTGATTTTATGTTAGTCTGATTGTAAGTTAACTATTCCTCTTTTTACTTTTAAATTTTTCTTTTTAATAATTAGGGAGCAGGAGCGTTCATCAATTTGCTGACTTTATCTTGGCCCCTCACATTATCAGCATTGGTCATATGCTCTCTTCTGTCTATTGTCTTTTCAATTTATGGCCAGTGAGTATTTATATCTTCTACCCTTTTGAATCATAAAGTTAAATACAAAGACTGACTACAACTTTTTATGGCTTAATGAAAAAAATTAAGGAGTTCAAGAACAAGATCACTTGGTCAAATTGGTTAACCCAGCCCCCTTTCTTGTTTTCTAGCAGGCTACACCATGTTAAGTAACCAAACAAGCCAAAAGTTTTAACTCATAAGGGTCCAACAATACTTAAGCTTTAGCAGCCTTGATACTCATTCACCATGCCTATTGGTGCCGATATATATTCATCGCACTTGACTTTATGGCCTAAGATTTGTAATATAAACTCAGTTCAATCAAAGTTCTTCTTCTGAATATTTTGTGATTTGTCTGGGAAAGCAAAGTGTTATCTTTTAACTCTTGGTATGAATATTCTGTCATACTGAGATTGATATCTTTCAACTGACTATGTGCATCGTTGAGATGATGCACATATTTAACCATGCATGTGTATTTCTTTTTATATCAGCTGCTTTGCGACTTGTGTTTCTTTTTCATTTTACTGTTGAAGATGTCTTTGACAGCCTTTTGATATTTATCAGTGTTATTAAAATAAGTTGTTTTTCGATAGGTACCAGAAGAAAGCTGCAGAGTTAACTCAAGACTGCAATGCTTGTGCCAATAATGTAAAAGCAGGAGATTAACTTAAATTACTGCTGAAAATTCTGTTGCTCGACTAACATCTCAATTTGGTATATTCTTATCTTTAAATGTAGGTTGCAGAAGAAACACTTTCTATGATGCAAACTGTCCAGGTTTATGGAACAGAACAAAAGGAACTTGGAAGGTAATAATTGTTGTCCATGAAGCACCTTTACTTTCTTTTCGTTGTGTTAGACATACCTGCAAGCAAGTACACAATGATGACCAAAGGAAATATGTGTTTCTTGTGATGCATAATCACATCAGAGTTTAAATGATTTTTGATGTGTGGTGCTAGGTACAAGATATGGCTGGAGAAATTAGCTTTTATAGGCATTCGTGAAACTGTGGCTTATGGATTCTGGAACATGAGTTTTATTACTCTTTATCGTTCGACACAGGTTTGGAAAAACCCAGAAGTTTTAGGTTTTCTCCATAAAGTTCCATAGCCCTCCAACTTTCGTCTTTAGTTGATATGGTTGTTAAATGAATGTGTAAACTTGAAATGAATTTGGCATACACCAATAGCATCTTGTATTTCATTGCATTCCACCATTTTTTTTGCATCAACGCATGCATCAGAGAAAAATATGAAAAACTTTTTATCAAATTCAGAACCTTCCTCTCTTGGAATCTTCAAAAACCCTGCTTTCTCTCAACCCAGCTAACCCAAAAAATATACACTTTAGATATTGCACACCTGGTACTTGGCTAGGTATGTGTTAACATGGAGCCTAATCTAATACATTATGGATCATAAATACATTCATTTTCGTTTACTAAATGATTAGTTTTGCTTTGTGTTGAATGAATGACAGTAGCAATGATCAAATGATGCAGGATGTGTTATATTTTTACGTATTGCTCAATGTAAAATTGATTTAAATTTTGTAGGTTATTGCAGTGCTGCTAGGAGGAATGTCTACCATGATGGGTTATCTATCACCAGAGCAGCTTACTAAATATGTATTATACTGTGAATGGTTGATTTATGCAACTTGGAGGGTGGTAGACAATTTATCCTCATTGCTGCAGTCCATTGGAGCTACTGAAAAAGTCTTCAAGTTAACGGATCTCTTGCCTAGCAATCAATTCTTATCAGAAGGCAAGTGCTGTATTGTAGTTATTTGGAGGGAGGGGGGGTGTCCTTCAAGATTGGCGCAAGCATTTTAATTTAACAAGATTTTCTCATGCATTTTATGTATTAGTTTCACCAAATGCCTTGCTGTGAAAACTAGATTCACCGAATCCTATATCTGCTATATGTTCGTTTATCATTTTGCGAACTGAGGATTCTACTAGGAATTGCTTAGGGAAATATTACATATTTTTATTATTACTTTAATATGTAATTCATATGCATTGAACTACACTTAGGTTTGGGTTCTAATATGTTATTTTTTTCTTCACAACTATGTCAACTTGGTGCTTGTAATTTTTAATTGACATACATCAGAGTCTACTGAGATGGAATGGAAGGACTCAATAGTTGGGTTTATATCCTGTTTAGAGTTCCTCTAGATATCATGAGCTTTTCATCAAAAAGCAAGTTGCCTACGTATTTTTTGCTGGAGTAGTTCCAGTTTATCTGAATTCCTTTCTTTCGTCTGGCTGTTTTCATTCAAGTTTTATTTTGAATAATTATTCATTGTTTATGTTTGATGTTTGATTGTGCATATGCTGGCTGCAGGAGTGAAATTGCAGAGGCTAATGGGGCATGTACAATTTGTCAATGTATCTTCTCACTACCCTTCAAGGATCATGGTATGCCTCATGCCCTCAACTACTAAAAATTACTGGAGGTTAAATAGTTCATTTTTCTCACTTTGTGCAGCATAAAACTTTTTAATAAAGCTTGTATTTTATGAGTTCTCATTTGTTAAGTAGATTCTGGAATATTATAGTTATATTAACTTTATATTAGTGTGTACTAAAAGCTTGTACTTTTTAGGCTTCCAGAGAATTTATTGTTCTCTTTTTTTCCTCCTATATTCAAACAGATGCGCATTCTTGATCATGTATGCCTTACCATAGAAGCACATGAAGTGGTTGCAATTGTAAGAAATTTCTTTGTCTATCTATTATCATCTTTCGTTAAGTTACAAAACAAAGATTTTGTAATCAACTTGTTACCATATTTTGCCAAGGTTGGCCTAAGTGGCAGCGGAAAGAGCTCATTTGTCAGTCTTTTACTACGTCTCTATGAGCCAAGTAATGGTCAGGTATGGAAAGATTGCATCATACTGAAACATTAACTCGGTGTTTTAATGAATAAATTCTTCATTTCTCAAAAGTTTCAGCAAACATCAGTAAGCAGTTCAACATTTTATTTTTCCAATTTTGAATTCAAAAATAATAACACCACATGGAAGATAATGCTGAATAGCCCCTTACTTTTTTATCTTTCGTTATGTGGTCATGGACTTCTTGTAACAGATGGGCCAATACCATATTAAAACCACTGATGTGAAATTAAAGATGTATCATGTGGCTTTAATACAGTATACAGTGCAAGGAGGATTGGTTTGCATGTAGCTGACTTCTCCCTTTTATTATTTTATATTTCTGACCCTTTACGTTCATGCATTATTAAGTTCCTTATTCCTCCTCTTTTCTGCCAAGCATTATGTTTTATGTGCATGAGATATTGCTACCCTTGATATCTGGCAGTTAGATCTCACATGCATAGGTTTTCTGATGACAGATCTATATTGATGGTTTCCCGCTTACAGATTTGGACATCAGATGGCTGCGAGAAAAGATTGGATTTGTTGGACAGGTTCAACTACACATCATATTATCTATGAGACCTAACCTGTGCATAACTGTAGTATTTTATCATAAATTTTCGTTGAAGGCAGGAACCCCAGCTTTTTCATATGGATATCAAGTCAAACATTATGTATGGTTGCCCTAAGGACATTAAACATGAAGATGTGGAATGGGCTGCGAAGCAGGCTTATGCACATGAATTCATCTTATCTCTTCCTCATGGATATGAAACTCTTGTTGATGATAATTTACTCAGTGGAGGGCAGAAACAGCGAATTGCTATTGCTAGAGCCATTGTTAGAGATCCTGCCATTCTAGTTCTCGATGAAGCTACCAGTGCTCTAGATTCAGAAAGTGAACATTATGTTAAGGTAGCTAATTGAACTCTTTCCCACAAAAATATAAAGAAGCTAGCCAACTGTTGCTAAATTACCATTTCAATTAGGAGGTTATTCATGGATTCAGAAATGACAGTAAGACAAAAAGGACTGTTATTGTCATATCACATAGGTAGGTTTTCCTGCATCTCCTGTTTCAGTTTCATTTTTTTCTCAGATAAATAGCATTAGCTTCATCTGAGTTGAGGTATAACTTTTCTCAGACTCTGCACCATAAAAGATGTCGATAAAATTGTCGTGATTGACAATGGTCGAATTATTGAGGTAAGAGATTTTTTGTTGCTTGTTCAAAATAAATGACTTTGTACATTATCATATCATTGTCTAATATATTTCGTTCGATGATTTCTGTGTGCACAGATAGGTGATCATGCTGAGCTCCTTTGCAAAGGCGGGTTGTATGCGCAATTACTCAAAAGACAAAGAGAATCCTTGACTTGAACCATAATCGGAGAAGCAAATTTCTTAAATTTTGTTCCCTTTCCTCTATAACAGTTATTATACAGTTTATAACCTCATGGATTTGCAACAAAAACATGGGTCCGTCTGTCTGCTAGCACTTGTCAACAATTTATTAACTGGTTCATTTTTCTTCACATGCAGTCCAACAGAGAGGTTGAAGTCAAAGTGATAGTGATTAAAGGAACTCACTCAGTCACATAATTTATATAAAAGGATGCATGATCATGTATAAATGCATACGGTATGGCTGAGCAAATATGAAAGAGATGCAATGCCAAACAGATTTAGGATAATTTGGGGTAATCAAAAGATTATAATATTAATATATATTTCATTCCGATTAAATCAATAAAAGTTAATCTTCATATATAACATAGTACTTTAATAAATTTAAATATATAAATATGATAATTTTGAATAATATATTTATTTTTTTATTCCTATCGTTTGAAAATTTGACAATTATTTGAATTGAGTTAAAATATATTTAACTCAAAACATACAAACAAACGCAAAAGTCAAAAAACAGGAAGGATATATCCTCCACTGAAATTATCTTTAAAGAGCTTTGAAAATTAAGGATGAATCTAGTTGACTACAGATAACTCTCGTAAAGCATAAACACTATCCTAGCGCGAACGTGAAACTTGAATAGTAACAGGGAAGCATGAACACAGTTTGAAAAGCATAACTCTTATAAAATCCCACCAAGCTACCGCACAAATTGCACATCAAACTTGAATAGTAGCACTTACGCATCATTTGCTTCTAACAATGGGAAGATCATTATTTGCCTTCTTGTTGATTGTTCTTGCAATTTCTTTCACACAATCTTTGTCTAGTGTTGAAATTGAGGCAACAGCGAAACCAGACTTTTTCTTCGGGCTTCGGCCATGGAATGTCAATGCTACTATGATGATATGAAATCAATCGGTCGGGATTAAAGCCCTTTCTCTAAAAAAAATAACGCAGACCAAACTAATTAAAGGTACGCAATAGTATAGAAGACTGATCTTTAAGCCTGTAACAGCTAGTACCACAGAAATTTCCATTTTCTCCAAATTGATCCAAATTTGTAAACAAATTTATTCAGTGATTGAATATAAACATGATGAACATGATAATCACTTTCTTCGTTTGCGTGGTTCCTTCTTTCTTTCTCGTTGTCTCCTCCATGTCCTTTACAACCAGAGATGTCCTTTTCAAAAGAGAAAAACTCTGTTCTGAAATGTAGATAGATAAATATGCATGGCCGAAAATTATTATTATTATTATTATTATTTTTTTGCAACGTTTAAGGTCTAACACGTGTATTACTTTCCCTAAAGACAGCTAACATTTAAGAAAGAAAAATAAATATTGATGATTAGCTACTTATTTCCATGGATGAAGTCCAAGTTTTTCCAGCGCTTCGCCAGAGAAATCTCTTGTTCATGATAAGGTCGTTGTTTTTCTTTAACCATTTTATCGTTTATTAATTCTTATTTTTAGCTAGTTTAATTTAACCTCCTCAACTTTCATTGCCTGGAATTTACTGCTCCTTTGTTTTTATGGATGCGGACATCAACACTAAGTAATTTTTCTGAACGATTTTCCTCCAAAAATGGATACGTACGGATTCACGATGATGATTCATGACCCAAAGACTCACACACAGAGGTGGTGCGGCTGCTGCTGGGGGGTTCAAAGTTTTTTTTTTTAAAAAATGATTTTAAATAATAATCTAAATATTTAAAAAATTAAGAAAAATATTTTGTATAATTTATCAACACAAACTGTTTATACCATTTAGAAATAAATATACACAAACTCTAGCAGAGTAGAAAGTTGAAACATTGCCAATTGCAAAATGTCTATTTCAACCTAAGTCGCAAGCCTTCAACAAAATTATATTTTGAAGCGCTACTAGCAGGAGTAGTATTCATTCTGTATTACATTTTCCTTTTCTTTTTATAAGTATTTCATGAAATTGTTTTGATATTTGTTTTGGGAAAATTCTAAAATCAGCCTCAAGATATAATTTAATGATAAGAATATATTAGACGAATGTTTAACATCAGTTTCGTATTTAAATTCAAAAATATATTTTATTAAAATGTCAAAATTAAAAATTCGGATTTTATCGTGTTTTTATATTTTTAAGATGATTTTTGTGTAAGTTAGATATGGCATAAAATAATATATTTGATTTTTTTATTTATTCTTATGAAATTAAAATTTTGATCTAAAAAAACTAAAGCAGTACTATTTTAGTAAAAGACTTTAAATTTAAAGTTTTAATTTATGGATTTAAAAAAAATATATGCTAGTCGTTACACATTTCATTTACCATATCTTTATTTTTAAATAACTTTATTTAAATCAAATAGAAAGATCTTGCAGTAGAATTCGCAATTAAAGAACTAAGAGACAACGGGCACAGTCTCGCGTATCTGAATATTGTTGTTTCTCACTCAATTCGATAAACGGTCGGTATTTGCACGCGAATGTAGCCCGTGAATATCCCATAAAAGGCAGGCAACTGTTTTGGGAAAGCTAAAGCGACCCTCACTGCCAACCATTCCACGCCACGTCAACAACCTCCTTCAAATTACTCAACATTCCTGCACACTAAAACACTGTTTTTAGGGTTTCCATTTTTGATCCTCCAATTCACTTTAACTTAGCTGAATTTCAAAATGAGGAAGTTTTCCAACTTGCTTTAGCTTTCCGTCGTGGAGGTAATTAGTTGTAGACTAGCGAAAATGTTTCGGTTAGCATTTTGGGCAGTTTTGCTTCTTCTGATGGTGGCGGTGGTGGGGAAGACGACATCGCAGTTATCATCTGGACCACATATAGCTGACGTCAACATACTTTTACCGCCTAAAATGACGAATCCTGTAGAATACCGGCTTCAAGGAAGTGATGGTTGCTTCAAATGGTACTGTCAATATACACTATACACAAACACATAATCACTCGGAGCCCTTTGCCTTTGCCTTAGTGTTTTAGTTTACTTGTGAATCGTGATTATTTTGCCTGTAGCAAGAATGTAAGAGAGAAATTGAAGGTAGAGAACTGAAATGTTGAATCCCGCATGATCTAAATTTACCTAGTTAAAATTACAATAGAATTTCTAGTCCAAGAAGAGAAAAATAGTGATAAAAAAATCAGAGAATTGATGCTGGTCTGCATCTGGCCTCTATTTTAGATTATACTCTTCTGTAAAAGCTCTTGATGGAGCCATTGCAATCATTATTTGGCTTGCATGTATTGTGGGTTGTTGATTTTGCAAAATTTGCTAAGATTGATAGTGTGAACGGCTTCTGAAGCAAGACAAATGTTCTCCTGTTGTATGTTTTACGCTTCATTTAGCAGGAGAGAAGGAAGGAGGAGAGAAAAAAATTAGAGAGGGTGTTGTTTCCCCTGTTGGAAGAATGATGAGAAAGGAAAATGGGGAAAGGATGTACCGTCTCTCTAGGGCTTCAAATCTTATTAATGTTTCCATAAATGGAAACAAGAGGGATTGACAGAACAAGACTCATTAAAGGGAATGAATCTTTGTATATTTTATCCTTATCTTAAAATTTGCAAATATGAAAACTTTATGCAATTTCACCGTGTAAAGGTGTAGTGCTCAAGTCAGCATATTCTGATTTATCTGTCCTTCAGTCCATGAAGGATATTCCAGGGTAGGGTTCCCTTCCAAACAAATAACTTATGATTTATGAGAAGATCTGAAAGGTTATGGACTGCAGTACTCATAAAAGATATGACATTGTATGATTATTTTGATGTATAAGGTTTTGCAGCTAATTCCTATCGTGCTTAATAGAGACTTATACAATTAGAATGAGATATTCATAATTATGCATACTCATTTTAAGGGGATGTGTTGGATAATTTTATGTGCGTCATTGGATGATTGAGATTTTGAAGTTGCAAAATGGCTGTGCTTTTGTATATGATTTGGGAAATTTGTATTATTTGAGTTGTTGTGTCATAAAAATTCTTGCATACCTGTGACACATCTTTAAAATTAAGTGTGCATGTGGTACTTTTAAATTTAATCACCTTTTGTAAATCATTCAGTGTTCTTCTAGAAAAAATCTCTCTCATAAATTTCATGGAATTTTTCAGAGTCAGTTAAGTTGAGGGAGGATGAATTGATAGAAGCATGTCCTCCTCTGGTTCTTAATCGTAAAATGCTTATGGTGATTATTTTTGTTATTTTTGTTATTTTTCCCTTATATTTTACAGGTCATGGGATCATCATGACATCTTATCTGTTCTACCTGAATATAATTCAAGCAACCACTGTTCAACAAGTGCACGGTTGAGATCAATTTCCCACTATAGTGGTCGAAAGGAGACTGCTGTTTATGCCACTGATGTTTACTCTGGAATTGTAATTCGCTGTAAAGTTTTTATTGACAACTTTTCCAGAATCCGGATATTTCACAATTCCATTAAACTTGATCTGGAAGGACTTGCTACTCTACGTGTCCGTGCCTTTGATAATGAAGGTATTGGAAATTTGCATACATGGTTTGGTGTTGTTGGGACCTCAATGATTACTATTGAATTTTTATTTGTAGTTCATTATTATAACCCAATTCACTTGTTTTAGTCTATGATTCTTTTGAGGCACTTCATTTTTCTAAATCTTAGCTGAAGTTCTACTCCAAAGTTGGACTTTACCAGTTATCATTCTGCAGCCCTTAAGTTGTTATCAGTAACTTTCAGCATTGTTTGTAAACTACTGTTAGATACATCATTTTTTTGTTTTTCAGTAAACCAGAGATAAAAAACAAGGGAACTCTTCTGTTTCTTGTATTTGTGTAAATTGCTAATGCTTTTTACTTATTTAGTTGAGTATCAAATACTTTATAGTTGCTAAGTTTTGAGCTAAAAGGTTTAAGTAGAGTATGGATCTAAGATCTATATGGTCATTTTGGTGATGGACATGATTTATGTTTTTAACTGGATGTTTAACTGTCCATCTAATCATAACATGTTTGCTTATCTGTTTTGCTTGTCTTTGATATTATATCTAATGTTAATTCATCTTTCAATTTTTTTTAGTTGCTTTAAAAAGTTCTATACAGCTTCGTTTCCATATTTTTAACTTTTCCATTTTTAGACGGGTTTTATTCATTTCTCATGTTTTGTTGCAGATAATGTGTTTTCATCATTAGTGGGCTTACAGTTCATGTGGCAACTGATGCCTGAAACTGATGGGTTGCCTCATCACCTTGGGCATGTTCCTTTGAAGGACTCTCCTCTAAGTGACTGTGGGGGATTGTGTGGGGACCTAAATATTCAAATACAACTTGAGAATAGTGTAAGTTTATAGTGGATGTGAATGAGTACTAGCTACGAATTATTTTGCACTCTTATAGTTATATCTCATTACATTTGTTGATGTGTGGTGCAGGGCATATTTTCAGATTTGTTTGTGGTGAAAGGAATTGGAATTGGCCATGAGAAGGTTTCTGTGCATTTACATGAGCCAGAATTGATGCACATGGATGATAACATTATTCTAACAGTTGCAGAAGCCATGTCACTTGAACCTCCCTCACCAGTTTTCGTTCTTGTTGGTGCTGCTTTTCAATATAGTCTTAAAGTTATCCGTCGGAATATTCTTCAAGGTTTCTTTTGTTTTGAATCCTTCTAATAATACTTTAACTGACATATAAAATTAGATTAGTTGTAGTGAAGTGCTGTTTTAGGTCTGGTTCTTAACTATATTGAGTGTTGTGGAATTGTGGCATGTCAACTATTCTGTGGGTTGTATGGTTGAAAAGAAATGGAAAACTTTTTAGGTGCTAGACCGGAAGACTATCATTGATACTTTACTGTTTGTTTCCAACCAAATTGGAATGCAACTGCTAAATGACTTATTGATTTTTTAATTACTAATGGAGTTTTTTATATCTCTTGAATGTTCTTGCTGTAAATACATACATTTATTTTCTGAGGGTGTACAACTGGTTCACCCATCCCTCATAATTTCCTTAACATCAATAAAAATTTCTGTTTCTTTCAGAGTTATTTATTTATTTGAAATTGATGGTGGAAATTAGCTTGTTTGAGAGTTAGGTCTTGGGTTTTCTTGGATTAAAGGTAGTCTCTAAATATATTTCTCTTGGAAACTGATGCTGGTCACATTTGTCTTCCCTTTTTCTTTAATTTTATTTATAGATGGACAGACTGTATTATGGTGCGATGTTGGCATTATTGTCAATGTTCTTACTACAATTTTCATTGGCAATTTCAGTGGTTACTTTGCCTTCTGTGCATCATCGCTGGTCTGTTTCAAACATTTCAGTTGCCCAGGTGGACGCTATGATGGGTTTTACTCGAGCACTAAACTTAGGGGAAACTGTTGTCATTGCTGAAGATACCAGAGTCGCTGGCCACAGACAGGTGTCGTCACTTAATGTGGTTCTTCCTGACACTTTATATTTATACATTTCACCTTTGTCTATTTCTGGTGATCCGGTAGAAGGAACAAATGCCATTCCATCTGTGGCACGTTGGTATGTTGTTTCCGGCTATCAATATCTTATTCAGATGAAAGTTTTCTCTCAAGGACCTCGTTCACAAGAAATCTACATTACAGAGGTAATACATGCATTCTGCAGAGGATGAAGTAGTTTTTCAGAGCTGCAGCTAAAGAAGCTGAATAGTTCTTCGGTTCTTTTATTTTATTTTATGTTTGTGTGTCTGTGTACTGGTGAAGTAATAGCTATAAATTGGTAGATTCTTGCCTAAGCCCCTGGTGCCATGCCAATATGGTTTATCGGGAGGACCGGAGGCAAGTTGGAACCTTCAAACATGGTTTTCTCTCCGAAGACAGGAAAGTCTATGTGCAAAGTTCCATGTAATAATGCATGTTGAAATTCTTTCAGCATTTATAGGTTTTAGGTTGCTTCTTAAACACAAATAATGGAAGCTAAAGGTTATCATAAGAGAAGCAATCATTCATTGTAATGGTGCATTCTGGAAAATTTCTGGCAGTTATTGAGATTCTTGTGCACTTTTGCTCCATGTACACCATCTAAAATGATTGCTTCTCTTATGATAGAGAAATATCCTCTTTAGTTATATGTTTTCCCTTATATATTCGGAGAAAAACACAAAAATTTACTTATGAAGAAAACCATTGGCAGGGACTTCTGAAAATCTCTTGTTTTCATTTTTATGGCCTCTCAAATATATAATCTTTGCACTCATAAATTTTTCTTATGGAATGTTATTTCCCTCATTTCCATGGAAATTAGTGTTATTTTTGCCCATTTCTGGGATGAAACATCACTGTCAGTTTCTCCTTACTTCTTTAGTCTTGGCACCTTCTAAATCTCTCGAACAATTTTATTTCCCCAATTTTCTGTGAAGTTAGTGGAACCCTTGTCCATTTTTGGGGTGAAGCATTGGTGTCAGTTTCCTCCTTGATCATTTCGCTATCATTCTCCTAATTTGCTTTTACAATATTTCTTTGTAGCTCTATTTATTTATAATTTGTGCTAATATTTTGTGGGCACGTTTTCTTCTTGTTTCTTATTTACCAATTACTTTCTCTTCAACTTCTTGGTTTTCACTCTGAAGTTCTATCCTTGCATTGCAGAGTGATGATATTAAACTGTTTGACAACCAGTCTGATTACTGGAGAACTTTTTCAGTGTCGGATGATAGTGTGCACAAACATGGCTGGCAAAATTCTAGAATCCTGAAAGCCACCTCACAAGGAGTTGGAAAATTAGCAGCTTCTTTAACATATTTTAGCGGCCATCGTGATGCCAAAGAGGTGGGACTTTACATAAATTTTTTCTTTTCCATGTATTTAGTACTAAATTTGTAATTTTTTTCTTTTGCTAATATTTAAGCTCCTTTAGCTGTTGCTAACTGTTATCTGCATCTGTTCTTTATTCTAGGTACTCAAAGTTGTGCAAGAAATAATGGTATGTGATCGAGTTAAGTTCAGTTTGGATCATACAGAAGGCATGCTTGAGAGCATTCTCCTTCCGTGGGCCCCTGGTATTTATCAAGAAGTAGAACTAAAGGCTACTGGAGGTTGGTAGCGACCTACCTTTCCAATTTTTGAATTATGTCTAATCTAATATTGCACATTGATGGGTTTTAACGTTATTAAATTGCATAGGTTGTGCAAAAGCATCCAATGACTACAGATGGTTTTCTTCAGACATGGCTACTGTTTCCATAACTGCTTCTGGAGTGGTGCAGGCAAAGAAACCTGGGAAAGCCACTGTTAAAGTAGTGTCCATTTTTGATTCACTCAACTATGATGAGGTAATTTTCCTATAAAGAAATTATAATGAGGTACTTTTATTTTGTTTGCATATTTATCTTGTTATGATAGTTTATAACAAGTTGGTTCTGAAGTTTCTTGAATTTGGTTCTCTAATACTGAAAGTGCACAAAAAATTGTAAGATTGTAAATTAATTATTTAATTGAGTTACAGTTTTCGCTTGAAATTGCCAAATAGAATAATTTGAGTGGAAAATATTTTTGTCACATTTTCATCATATTTTGTTTTTGAATTCTAGTTTTCACAAGTAAATGCAATGAGTGAGGATAGGCTGTTTATCCTTGATTTACTTTTATTTTTAAGTCAATAACGTTTATCTCGAAAAGGTTTAGGGGATTTGTACTTGATTGTGCAATCCAAAACATGATATTAATCCATCTGAATCTATGTAACATGGCTGATTATTTTACAGGGCCTTTGTGTAGCTCATTCACTAATAATTTAAATCAACTTAACCAAGCCTCAACCTGAAACCAGTTGGGGCTAGCTTTATCAATCTTTTCTCCATTCCATCTTCTTAATTAATAACAAAATTTATAATATCAAAGAGTTATAAGTTGGATATTTCTTGTAGATATTTGAATAGCAATATTGTCTTAAAAGTTGCTCACATCTATCCTCATTGTGCCCAAGCATGCTAGACATCTTCTTTGAACTGTGCTAATGCATTATCTTTTTTTTTTCCTCACAATTTCTGCTGGTTTACAAATTTTCTAATTTCTTTTTGATTTTATCTTTTCTTATTTAAAGAAAAAAAAAAGAACAATGTTTTTGCATAATTGAAAATCTAATACTGGCTATAACATGCTAGCTGGTGTTCAAAACTTTCTTAGCTGTTTATATAGGGATCATGTGAGATATTCTACACCTTAAATGGCTCCCCCATTTCTACTCCTCTTTTGTTAACCTTTTTTTTTTTCTTAATGGGTTGTTATTAAAGTTTTTTTTGTCTTAACAGGTTGTTATTGAAGTTTCCGTTCCATCCTCTATGGTTATGCTGCAAAACTTCCCTGTTGAGATTGTTGTAGGGTCACATCTTCAAGCTGGTGTAACAATGAAAGCATCAAATGGTCATGCCATATTTGATAATTATCTCAAACTTTTTATCACTCTTGAATTTCTTGTTCTCTTGTTGAAGTTGATGTGTCATATGCAGGTGGCTATTTTTACAGATGTGATGCTTTTAGTTCTTCAATAAATTGGAAAGCTGGAAGCGAGTCTTTCATTGTTGTCAATGCAACAGGGAAGATGCCTTTCTTGGGCAAGCTAGGGACTGTTGAGCATGATACATCTCTTCATGGTCCTCCATGTTCATGGACCTATTTATATGCTTCCGGTCTTGGCCGAACTATGCTGCATGCAACACTTACGAAAGACTATAAGTACTTTGATCGTTCTTTTGATGGACCTATAGTCTTAAAAGCATCTTCATGCATCGCAGCTTATCCACCACTTATTGTGCAGCAGGCTGGGGACGGAAGCCAATTTGGTGGCTATTGGTTCAGTCTGGGTCAATCTGAAACCACTAATCAAAAGGAGAATTTGGATAAGTTGTATCTTGTCCCAGGGACAAAAGTAGATGTTTTACTTGTTGGAGGACCTGAACGGTGGGACGGAGGTGTTGACTTTATTGAAACTTTTGAGATATTTGATGACAATTATAACCATGCCAGGGATGGCATTCACATGCATGTTGCTTCTGGAAGAAATGGTAGTATATATGGAGTTTTGTGCCAAGGACTTGGAACTTTTGTAAGCTCCTATATATTTGTCAGGACTTTGTATTTTTTATGATTTCTTATCTGGTTAACAGTTTCTAATAGTTTCTTATCTGCTTAGCAGTTTCTAATGTGTATTTTGCTTTATTTTACTATTAACAATTGAAGATCGGGATGTTTTTACTTGCTCTGGTTTTAAATGACTCAGAAACTGGTTTTCAAACGTGGGAATTTGGTTGGAGATGACCATCCTCTGCCTGCAGTTGCTGAAGTTTCACTGTCTCTTACATGCAGCTTTCCTTCCTCAATTGTCCTGCTAGTTGATGAGCCTGGTACAACTATACACACACACACATGTGAGCACAACTTTGTTCATGTATTCTTAGATTCATGTATGCTTGGATTTATTTCATTTTTTCAGTAAATGAACGTAAAGCCATAAAGACTGCAGCTCAAGCCACCCGAAGCCCAGGGCAAATACGTGTCAGCCCTGTTACTGTGGCAAATGGGCAAACTATTCGATTAGCAGCAGTTGGCATCAGTAGCTCGGGGGAAGCTTTTGCAAACTCATCTTCTTTTTGTTTGAGGTGGGAACTGAGCAATTGTGATGGATTGGCATACTGGGATGATTATGGTTCAGTGAGGTCTAAATCCAGTTGGGAGAAGTTTTTGGTCTTGCAAAATGAATCAGGATTGGTACTTATGGAACTTTCATATCTTCATCTTTGTGTATCAATCTTTTCTTAGTACACATTTTGGTGGCTTTTCACCATTTAGTATTAAGTTTTCACTCTGAACTATTGGAAAGAAAATGCCTAGAGCGTATCTCATTGTGTTTCCTTTGAACAACCTTGACTTGTATATCACATCAACTTAAATTTTCTCCGAGTTTTCATTGAAGTAATATGAAAAAACACTGAATTTTATGATAAAATATCATAGGCCTCCAGAAATTTTTATTCTTAGAAGATGGAGAGATTTTAGTGTGTGATCATTTATTTTGTTGCCTCACCTGAAAGCATGCAAAAGTTTACAGTATATCACTTCAACTTAAATTTTATTCTTATTTTTATTTAAATAATATGAGAAAACTTCTAACTTTTCAAATGATAAGATAACACAAGCATATGCATTATTTTTTATGCTTAGATAATTAAGAGTTACGTGCTTGATTATTGTATTCGATGTTCCAACTTTTAGTCAGGATCCTTTGAAGCTTAAATGTACACGTCTACATTGGTGAATATTGGGAGGGGCTGCCTCAGTCGTTGTGTCGTACTTCTTAACTCCTAGTTTGTCATCTGTTACTTCTATGTGCTTATGATTTTTGCTACTATTTTATTAACATAGGTGCACAATACTGTAACTGTAACGAGTTAAATACTATTTTCAGGCCTTTAATGAGTTGTAGTTGTTGTTTCTGGATCCTCTGGAGCATATGTTGAGCTTGTTTTTGGATTGACATATTTGTTTGGAACTGCATGATATATGCGTAAATAGAAGTTGGTCATGCTCGAATGCAATTGTTAGAGTTTAAATACTACTGTTCGTACCATATCCTATCAGCTTAAGCTTCTGGATTAACAATATTCTGACAATAATAATGCTCTTACCTTGCACGGGGTTCTAAATGGTGATACTGATTGAAATGATTGATATATGAGAGCATTTTTCTCCTTGTCATTCTGTATATGTGGTCATATTGGATGTGAACTGAGCTGTTCACTGCTTTATCTCAGTGCGTTGTTCGTGCCACTGTTACTGGTTTCTGTCATGCCAAGGATGGTTATCATTCTGCTCAATTGGTTGAAATTTCAGAGAATGTTCTGACTGATGCTGTACCATTACAGGTATACTATTCTGAATTTGATATTATGGCAAGGTTTAAATTATTTCTCTTGATTTTATATTAATAATGTTTTCTTATAGCATGATTTTCATATAATCTCTTCTAAGTTTGGTTCTAACTTTTGGGGCTGTTGAAATGTGCAGCTTGTTTCTACTCTAAGAGTCAAACCTGAATACAACTTGCTATTTTTTAACCCTGGCGCGAAGGTAGATACTTTTTGCAATATGGCTATCTTTGAAGCTAGTTTTCGGATTTGTGTCATCAGGAATTAGCACGTGCTGAGCAGTCATTTCTTGTAGCAAACAGACCACATTCATCATTAAATTCCTTATTTGCCTTGCTATATTTGAAATTATCAAACTGAGGAGTTTATAATTTTTATTTTTTTTTTGAATTAAAGAAACAGCATAATTACTTTCAAGATGACATCTAAACTTAAGTTTTCATTAAAATGAGACAACCCAACTATGCACTTCACTTAGCAAATTAACTGTACAAGGTAGTATACATTGATCAGTGCATTTTAGTGTGATATGATCTCTCGGTGATCAATTATAGGCGCTATAAATAGTAGAAATGCCATAACTATCTTGATTCAGGCAAACCTGTCAATTATTGGTGGGAGCTGTTTCCTGGAAGCTGCTGTAAATGATTCTCAACTAGTGGAAATCGTTCAAGCCCCTGCAGGTTTACAATGCTTACAATTGATGCTATCTCCAAAAGGATTGGGAACTGCACTTGTAACAGTATATGATATTGGCCTTGCTCCTCCATGTGCAGCTTCAGCTCTGGTAATCTATTTACTCTCGTTGTTCTCCTTAAACAATTTGTTCGTCGAAGCAGTAACATGTTTGGAGAGGCACAATTATTTATTCTTTATATATCAAAATCATTATTTTAGATATCAATCAAATGTATCTTATCAAAAAAAAAAAAAGGTATTTATTGTGGGTAATTGGTTGTAAAGGAACAAGATATTCAAGGACAGTTTTGGAGAATTGGGTGGTGGTTTGCTGTAATACCTGATGGTGTTATTATTTTGGGTATAGGTTTATACTATAAATTTTTGGCCAATGGATCTTTGATAAACTTGGTGGTGTTGGTCCATTTCACATTTTTTACTCTCTTTTATTTTATAGAAATAAATTATCTTTTTTTAAAAAAATTATATCAAGCAAATGTATGTAGTCTTTCGGAACACTTCTCTTTCAAAATGATTGAAGTCATTTTCATCCACCTTTTGCCTGAATAACTTTTGTTTATAAAGAACCAGCATTTACTTGTGAAAGCAGCAATATATAAATCAAGTTTGGCATGATGCATGTGAGATGATGGGGTAAAAGTTTTCGTATGCTACTTGTTTCGTGTTTCATGATGTTACTCAGGTTTTGAGTTCTGTGAGCTGGTTATTGGCTCTTCAATGCTACAAACATCTTGAGCCACTTTGTTTTCTTTATTAAAGAATGTTATCTTTTTATCTTTAGCTGTCTTTGGTGCCCTGGTTAAGTATGATTCCAGGAATGTCACCTTCATCCACCATGTTTTATATTCCAGCATGCTATTGTGGTTCTTCATATATATCCTTACAGGTCGAAGTTGCTGATATAGACTGGATTAAGATTGCGTCCAGAGAAGAAATCAGCCTCATGGTACGTTTTTCCTGAATAATAACTGTATTCTGAACTGTCATTTATAATTTGTTCTCTCTTTAATTTCAGGAAGATCAGTCACAATCTATTGATCTGATGGCTGGGATCGACGATGGAAATACTTTTGACTCTTCTCAGGTTTGGTTGATTTCATTTGTTATCTATGGAATGTGTTATATTGATATATCCCAGTTATTCTTTTGTTAGCTTGTGCTTTGAGCCATATCCAGTTGTGACCTTACTTAGTAACTGAACCGTCCTGGACATGGATACAAAAATGTATAGGTCCCAATTTTAGTTGGTGTCTTCTGTTTATAAAGCTTTGACTGATTTGAGCATGCCTTAGCCATACTGTTTACCAGAAGCATTAGTGCTTGTTAATTTTTTGTTGCAGTTTGCTTACATGGATATTCATGTACATATTGAGGATCATATCGTTGAACTTGTGGACAATGATGCTATCTCAAGTCCTGATGATGGATATGTTAACACATCAAGTTTTAAAATTATGGCTAAGCATCTTGGTATCACCACTATTTATGTAAGTTCACAGTTTGGTTCTTTGCCAGGATGGAATTCCAGTTGATTCCTGGTGCCATATTTTTGTATTGGAATTTAGATAATGCAAGCTTATAAATGATTATTGGTATCAGGTCAGTGCTAGACAACAGTCTGGGCGTGAAATATTGAGTCAACCTATGAAGGTAGAAGTTTATGCACCACCAAGAATACACCCACGTGATATTTTCCTGGTACCAGGTGCATCTTATACGGTATGTCTGACAACAGTTTGCTTTTTTGCTTGTTTAATTTTGTTTTTCAAGTTCTAAGCGAAATGAAATTGAAATAAACTTCATTTGATTGCTATATTGATGTAAAGATATTGCAATAATCTCATATATGTTTAAAGTTTTATGATGTAGACTACCTTTTTAAGATTTTATTCTTCTCGACATATAAACTGCTCTTTATGTCTGATTATTTTCCTAGCTTGCCCTGAGAGGAGGCCCAACTATTGGTGTATATGTTGACTATACTAGTATGAATGATGAAATAGCAACGGTCCACAGATCTTCTGGCCGGTTGTTTGCCGTTTCACCGGGGAACACTGTAAGATATGACGCCTAGTTATTCTTCAATACTTTCCTTCCTTTCTCTCTCTTCCTCTCTTCTTTCTTTGTTCTTGTTTTATTATTTGTTCATGGAATGAAGGGTAGTTGGTATCAGGGCTTGATTGAGCATTGCATAGTTTTTTAGGTTTTATATGCATACGTGTAATTTAGTTTTAGCAATAACTTTTGCAATTTTTAACTAAGATGAGTTAATTGCTTGCTTTGATTCTAGAATAAAAATCAATTTGGAGACATCAACTTTGTTACATAGACCTATAATAGCATTAGTTTGTCTTGGATTTTTAGCATATTTTAACGCATATTGCTCTCTATAGATGTGGAAAATGTTATTTGAATAATCAACTTTGTCAAGAATTTATGAGTTCTCAAACCTAATCAGCTTTGTCAAGAATTTATGAGTTCTCAAACCACCAAATTGAGCTAGATTTTGGGCATTACCACCCAATTTGAAACCTGTGAAGAGTATAACTTCTCAATAAATTTGATTTTATATTAAAATACTATAAACATATGAAAACTTTTCCCTGTCATACAAAAAGCTTGGGCAACTTTTTGTCACCTTCAAAGCAAAAGTGTTTCATTCCTTGCACAGTACCAAGAAAACTTATCTTTGTTTCCTTGAAAAATTAAAGTGGAATAACTGTACATGTAATATATTTTGCTAATTGTATGCATGTGTTTTGTGATTAGACCCTCCTTGCCACAGTTTTTGGGAATGGTGATACTGTAATTTGTCAAGCATACAGCATTGTCAAAGTTGGGGTTCCTTCTTCAGTAGTATTGAATGCACAAAGTGAGCAGCTTGCTGTTGGCCGTGAGATGCCCATACATCCTTTATTTCCTGAGGCAAGACCCTAAAATCAAGAGAACAATTCAGTGGATTTACATCTCCGATGAAACTTCTGACTGATACATTTGTATTGTCAGGGTGATTTGTTTTCTTTTTATGAGCTCTGCAGAAATTACAACTGGACAGTAGAAGATGAGAAGGTAAGATAAGCTGCTGTATTGTTCTGTTATCTGCAATTTGTCTGTTAATGCTTGTGGATAATGAGATATTGCCTTCTCATTTTGGTGTAAGTAACATCTTCTGTTCTATTCCAGGTTTTGAGTTTTCGAGGGGAGGAACTTTTGCACCGTGAAAATCAATATTTATCATCAGCTGCTTCAGGGGAAATTCAATTTTCTAATTATTTGGATGAGAAAGAGCTGGGTTTCATAAGAGTCTTGTATGGAAGGTATATTAAAGTCATTGCAATATTTGTCTCTCTCTATTTTTACTTCATATATATAGATAGATAGATGGATAGATAGATAGATATAGACTTTAATTCCATTAGAACTGACATTTTTCCGCATTTACTCAAGTGTATGTGCTTAACATCTTTTGCAACCTTAGAATCTTGACCGAATGAAATCATTTAGGGACCACTAATAGGCAACTGCAGAAAACTTGTCCTCTCATGTCTAGATAATGATTAAAGTTTTGTAAATCCATCGGTCTTTCTTCCCTTATTGGAATGCTGACATTTTGTTGTATATTCTAATGTTTCTTTTGATCCTGATCAGAATGGAATTAGTTTGACTTGGAAAATTCATAATATTGGACTCTTAAAGTGTTAGTTGGACTTTGTTTATGAGGTTTTGTGGTTTTTTATTTTTTATTTTTTTACTGTTCTAAGGTTATATTTGGTACGTCTGATGGGATAATGTTGGCAATATGCTAGGAAAAATAAGGAAAGCTTCTTTCTTTATTAAGTAGGGTTATTTTTCTTATTCTCCTTATTCTATAAGGTTACTTGTTAATTTGGTAACTCTAATTTAGGAAGGTTTCCTTATCTTGGCAGATTTGTATTCTTCCTTTTATAATCAGGTGTTAGGGCAGCTCTATAAATACTGTACATACTCTTGTTTTTGATAATAATAAGAAATTATATTTTCTCACAGATAATATTGATTTGAGTTGTCTAATAAGGAAAATAGTCATACAGTGGATTTGATATAGATCTCATGTTGAAATTCTTAAGAAAAGATACTCTTGGGGATAAAAGATGATGATTTTTGCCTTGGGTTGTTATTATCTTTGCTAAATAGGCGTATCTTGTCACTTGTAATATAAACAGCAAATGGAGCAAGCAGACTAATACCAATTTTTTTTCCTTGTCATTGCTTATTACTGCTTGATCACCACTGTGCATTGAATTCATTCTTCTTTAAGTCCACACCAGCAGACAACTGCTTGGGATGAGATAAGATAAATCTTTAGAAGGTGAGAAGAGTGAAAAAGTTTTTTAACTTTCTAGTTCCACGAAAGCACAATCTTTGAGATAAACCAGAGTATGTTTGTTGCAAGTCAGCCATACTTGTGTTGTTTATACAGGGCTTATCTGTGGTATTGACCGATTTAGTTAATTTGATCTCCCAATTTGCTGTGTTGATGACATAAGTGAGGACTTGTATGGATGTACCATTATGTAGAAATTTATGGGCTTGTGTTGTAACATATAATTTTTGGTTCTTGCATGCAATGTGTATCTTTGGTAAGTTCACCTCTAATGATTCCATAAGAAGCACTGGTCAAGCTTCATCAGTGATTATATTCAACTTTTTATTTTTAAGTGTCTGGAGACATAATGTTCTGGTAAATGTAATACAGATACTGTTATCTTACTTGGTTGTTCTATCTGAAATATTACATGGGACTTATTCTTCTTGTATACAATTATTGCCCGTCGCAGATCTGCGGGCAGGACAAATGTTGCAGCTGCTTTCTCATGTGATTTTGTCTCTGATTCATACTCACAATCAAGGATTTACAATGCATCAATATCATTATCTGTGGTGCCTGATCTCCCTCTTGCCCTTGGAATTCCAATAACATGGGTTCTTCCTCCTCACTATACTACTACTGATCTATTGCCCTCATCATCAGAATCACATGGGCAATGGGATAGTCATAGTCGCAAAGGATCAATTGTCTATTCTTTATTGAAGATTTGTGGTGAAAAGAAGGAAGTTGCTAACAGGGATGATATTTTCATTGATGGGGACAGAATAAAAACAACTAGTAGCAATAATCTTGCATGCATCCAGGCAAAAGATCGAATCACTGGAAGAATCGACGTTGCTGCTTGTGTCAGGGTGGCTGAGGTATTAATCCTTTCTTATATGACTTCTGGTAAATGGTTTAAGATATGTATATGGGATTCACCATTTAAATGGTTGTTTTGGTTATGCATTTGTTGATATTAAAGTGAGATGGCGTGTCTGGGTGTTAACTATGCCTGAACTTCATCTCCTAGTGAATGGAAGCATTGGCTAAAATATTGAATCTCTGCATTTTTCCAGTAGGGCAAACTCAACTATAACCACTTATGACACAGTTAAGGATAAAAAAAATTGCATGGGCTAGCAAATGGTACTCTATTAATGAATGCATTACAATGTTAATGTGCACATTTGAGTTTTATACTATTGTCCTGAACCTGATTAAGCAATAGCGTTATTGAATGTGTCCGCTATATTGGATTTCTATATTGCTTTGTTTTGTGAAACTTTGTTGCTTTTCTTTTCAAACATTTATTCTTGCATTCCTGACACTCTTGTTAGAAGTTTTAAAATCGAGTATGCTGATGCTATATATAACTGTCAGGTGGCTCAAATAAGAATCTGCAGTGGGGAGTTTCCATTGAATGTAATTCATCTTGCCGTTGGTGCTGAACTTGAAATTCCAATAAGCTATTATGATGCTTTAGGTATTAGCGTTTTCTTAATATCTATTATTAATTTTATTGACACTTCATATGTTCCAGATTTGAGTTCTCTTCAGGCTCACAATTTTACAATTTTTTACCAGGGACTCCTTTTTATGAAGCACATAATGCCATCTTCTATCATGTGGAAACTAGCAATTACGATGTTGTCTCCATTAACTACACACTCAGTGACAGTGGGAAAATACATCTCAAGGTCTGTATATGATTTATACAGAAAAAGGGTCAAGGATTTGTTGCATGGACTTTCTTACATCTTGCATTGTTGCTTTGCTTTTGATCAGACAAACTACATCTGCATAGAGAATTTCACTTTCATATGCATATGCACAAGAACTTCACTATTGTGTCATTTATCTTTTTCCTAGCAATATAATTTAACTGTGATTCTTTTAAATTGTGTTTCCTTTTTAAGGCAAAACGACATGGTAGAGCTCTTGTGCAAGTATCGATTAACAGAAGTCCACAGAAGTCAGACTACATTCTGGTACTTTAATTACTTTTATTGAACCATGGAACCATGGAACTTGCGTTTTGATTTGTCACAATTTAGCATGGCTAATATATGTTTTCTTTAACCAAACAGTCGAGAGCTTACAGAGAGCTTCGTAACAGGCTTACTTTCTGTGTTACAGCGTTTAAGCTTTCTTGCTTTTCAGATTCAAGGTCATAATATACTTTTGTGAACATTGTCTATACTTCTGTGGCAACATTTTTTCTTACAATTAATAGAAGAAAACTGAGGTTTTATTTAATAATGCCTAGATGCATTCCTGATGGTGAGTTCTCCCAATGCCAAGGATAATGTTTTGGTCAATGGTTTATTTTTTTTCTGAAAACCAGGTCAACTGTTACTATGCATTCTGTCAGTAAACCTTTTTGATTTAAGGATGGACTTGAGTATATGACAGACGAACTGAATTGGTCTAAAATCACAAATTTCATAAGATTTTGTGAGGCATTTGTGACACACATTCCACCCTCTTAAACTTATTTATGAATGACCGTTCTTGTATTGAGTTATTTTGAGACTAGACAAAAGTAAGACAGCTATGCAAGCTACTTCACTTTCTATTGCCCTTTTGTGCTTGCTTCACTAGCATATTTCCACTTCCTTAAATCCTTCATTGCTTCAGATTTCAGTTGGAGCTCACATGTATCCTCACAATCCAGTCCTCAATGTAGGAGATAGTCTCGACTTCAGTGTAGAAGGTATGTCTTTGGTGATAAAAGAGTTTCAATTTCATTTCCAATGCTTCTGCATTGTCTGTTCTGCTCTCATGCAAAATGCATCAGGAAATTTTTCTTTTATATGCAACCATTAGTTTGCTGATTGCTAATCCGTCTCTTTAATACCTTGAATAGTTGATTTTGTTCATATTTGCAAGCTATTATAACATTCTTGTTCCAGTGCTATACATGAGTACACATTATGTATTATCTTTTCTAATTACTCAAAATGGACCAACCCTTAGATTTTCTTGCTTCTTATGAGGATGTGGGAAGTTTCAGGCATGTTTGGTTGGTGATGCAAAAATGATTTTAAAAATAGGTTATTATCCAAAAATTTAGGTCCTATTATTCATATTTAATATCTGAAATTGATTTGGTATTAAACATTGCACTTGCAATTACCAATTTTTTCATGTTTTATGAAAGTATTGTTGATTGCCATTGATCGACAATGTAATGCTAATAGCAATATTTTTCATCCCTTAACTACTTTAAATTGGCTTTAGATATCAGTTGGGCTTTGGCTGCTTGCAATTAGCCGCATTCAATTTTGTGGTCTTTTGAGATCTTCAAATGTCCAAGAGACTATTTTATGAACCAAACATGAGTTGCAATCTGTATTTCCACATAAATGCTTTTCATAATATCTGAGGGCAATTAATTCTGCACTGCAAGTGGAATTCTTCTACTTTTTAGACTCAGAATTTTAGTGTCAACAGTGTTACTTTGATGCAAAGTGTGCAAGGACCAAGTTTTGTTCATATGTATCTTTCTTTTTATCCTCAATAACAAGATCAGTTGCCCTCCTTTACGTGTAGGTTTTAGTAATCAAGTTTCTGGCCACTGGTTTAGTGCTAATGAAAGTGTAGTACATGTGCACATGCCATCTGGAAAAGCTGAAGCAGTTGGAACAGGTTCAACCCAAGGTAGTAAATGAGTTAATCATGACAATAAGCTGTCTATTATTTGCTTGAATATGATTAGGTCATTTTTATGGTTTGAACTTGTTACATATGCAGTATTTTTTGAATGTCCAAGCATGAAACTGCAAACAACAGTCACTGTTCTATCAAGAAGCATTGTATCCCTGGATGCTCCAAAGGAGGTGCTAACAAATGTTCCTTACCCCACTAAAGGATATATCTTTGCTGTGAGATTTGGGTATGGAGATAAGTCAATCCCCCGCTGACTGATAAATTTTAGCTATTGATGATATGTCTGATTGCTGCCCGCATTTCTGTTGGTACAGGAATTCTTGCAGTTGTGCAAATTATTTTAGAAAACATAAATTGTGATATTTGTAGCTATCTTGCATGTGAGGAAAGAATGGTCTACCTTCTGCCTCTGATAAAACCACAGACCCTTGCATAGAACACCTTCAGGACTTTGTACCAACAGAAATGCAGGGAGCAGAACTTATGCTTTGTACCAACATGTGCTAAGAAATTATAACTTCATTATGCTTTGATAAGTATTTTGCTTGTTAAAATGTACTGCATTTAACTTCATACACATTACCTGGATAAAAAAATTGATGCTGTAATTAGCTAAGACGGCAACAAATCTTTCAATGTTTATAATCACTTCAAACAATTGTAAAGTTCCCAGTATGTAGTTAAGCTACATGTTCCAAGCTGAGAATGATATATATGCAAAGAACTAATTTTCTTCAGTTCATTATGCAGGAGAAAAATGAGGTGCTTAAATAAGCATCATTTGGCATTTCTTTTGATTTGGCTACACTAAGTTTCGTAATTTGCAATCTCTTTTTAAATTTTCATACGTGTTTGGTTACCATTGAAGAATGTTTTTTCTGTTTTTTTGGTTTGTGAGCAGCTCATTTACACCTACTAGAAGAAGTTCATTTTTAACCCTTTTTTTTATTTTCAATTTTGTGAAATTTGAAAAGAAAGTAAGGTTGACACAGATAAACACAAAATGTTCGTTCATTGAACTAAACCAATCAAAATCAAATTCAACTTACAAAATTAGTACTTAAG
Source organism: Trichilia minutiflora (assembly GCA_035590515.1). Lineage (NCBI taxonomy): Eukaryota > Viridiplantae > Streptophyta > Magnoliopsida > Sapindales > Meliaceae > Trichilia > Trichilia minutiflora. The sequence continues at coordinate 6,987,228 of JAVXUL010000001.1, read as the reverse complement.
TAGCTGTCCACCCAAGCATATTATCAAATTATCCAAACAAGAATGCATTTTCGAATCTTTTTCTGTTTTATTTTTGATATTATATAAATATAAATCAAACCTCTCCTCACCATGATTTGAGCCCCAAATCTCTTATAACAGCTTTAGAACTCCTGCTAGTTGAACTAACTAATACTAACAAGTGTATAAGAGTATTATGGTATAAGTTTTCTTGTATTAGTAGCAAAGTTTCCATTCTTAATGATTGCATGAAATCTACGTGTGCAGTACATACTATACATCTTTTAGCAAACTCTTACCACAGTGTTATTATATTTAATTTCTAGCAGTTGGCTAAATGACTGAGTAGCATGTTAACATCAGTGCATAATATGTTAGTTCCCATTAGCAACTCTGGTAATCCTCTTCATTCGAGAAAGGGTGGGGTCACTGTTTTTAACGCTTACTTTAGATGGGGAAGGTCAAGGTGATACATTTTTGAAAGAAATAAGAAATAGAAGGTTTTCCTTGGATGATTGTGTGTACCATATTTAGCTGTCCTTGGTCTATTTGAGTTGCTATGCTTAAGGTTATTATATACAAGCTAGATATACCATTTTTAACATTTATGCGGTTCACTGCCTTTCAAATTCATCTTCAATTTGTTTGTACTATGGATACGATATTAAGATTTATTAAATCAAGAATTGGATGTTATTTTGCTGCTATTCTGTTCTCCGACAAATTTATTTGATGGTTTGAAGATAAACATATTTAATGTCTTAAATGAATTTGTTGGAATGCAGCAGTGATACTCACAAAAGGATGAAAGCTCTTCAAACTAAGGAGGCCTCATTTGACTGTGAGGTGGATCCTCCTTTCATTGGGTATGTTTCTTGTTTATCTTCTGTGGATTAGGTTGCCAAAGGATGGATTTTGTGTTTTGATGTTGTATTCCTTCATTTATTGAAGGTACGCAAAACAATGGATAGCTCTGGACAGTGGTAACTTGTACTGCCTCTTCTTCCCTTACTCTCCAGAGCATTTGGTACGTTCCGTTCCCAAGTCAAATGACATGAGCCCATATTTATCTGTCTCCATCAATGCTTCCCTGAGAGAACCGCACCGTGTTTCTGGATCTGCTTCAGCATCTGCTCTTTTTATTGGAGGTTTTTCAATATTGGAAATGGACAAGGTAATTGTAAAATACTTGATGCTTATAATGTAGACATTACTAGCAGCTGTGTTTTGTTCTCAGTATGGCTGAAACCCTATAATTATTCCGCAACTCTGGCTGCTTTGCTATGGTGGTAAGAGTGGACAGTATCCTTGGGTGTTTACATTTGTCTATACATTTCTGCATTTTAAACAGTATATATCTTCAAGTTTAATTCTGTGATAGTTCAATTTGATACATGTGCTTTCAATGATTTATTTTTTAAAAATTAAAACAATATTAATATTAAATGTTATTGTTTCAGAATTCATTGCAATTAAATCTGACACCGGACTCAAACAAAACTACCATAACTATCTTAGGAAATACAGGTAAATCAACATATCTTTTTTCGTCTCTCTCTTCACTATACTGTTTTCTGAACTTTCCAACGGTTGTAAAGGCATAACCATCCCATTATTTACTGGAGAATTTAGCATAAGACTAGCCTGCGCGTAATCTATTTCTGCTTGTTTATTGGGGATCTACAAATATCAAACAAAAGAAAGAGAATCACCTGTACTGGTGTTTGGAAATGTCAAGTAGATCTTAGATAAATGTAGGTTCCTGTGTGTGAAGTTTTATAATTTTTGTTTGAGGACACTATTTGCTCCAGTTTAGACTTACAGGGAGACCCCCTCTGGAGGCCTCTTTGATGGTCATAGGAAATCCCATTCTGTGGAAATGTCACATTTAGCTTGTTTTGATCATTTGTATCATCGCATCTGGCATGCCCCATCCACCAATTATAGACTATGACAGAACTCTATTGTTCTCTTGTTACTTTTCATTGTAGCTGTTGAGATCTACTGGTACAATCGGGAAATGATGAAGATTAGCCCCATCCATAAAGAAGATTTTGGAGTTGGTGGGTGTGCACAGTATGAGGTATGTGGCACGTTGTTTTATATAATTGCATACAGCTTGCATGGATAATATAACACTAAACAGAAGAACACTAAACAGAAAGTAGAACTTACACAATCTCACATGCTGTGTTAAATAGAACTCAATGATTACTTCTTGTAATTCAGTATATTAAATTCAAAGATAAACTCTCTTTCTCATGGCTTCAGGTTAAAGTACTTACAGGCAAGAAATTCAAGGATAAAATTGTTGTCATGCTGCCAGCCAATGGTGAGCCTACATCATTTTGAACCACTTTATAACTTTATTACTTGAAAAAGCGAAAAAAATAAATAAATAAATAAAGATGTGTTTATGGGATAGAGAGATGTGATGAATTTTTCCACTTAAGTAAAATTGTCATCTGTGAACTGTTTTACAGGTCAGAGAGTGGAAGTTGATGTTAACTATGAACCTGATCAAATAGAAGCATCTGACAGTAGAATGAGGGGAACCTTCTTTGCCAGCATATGTGTATTTTCTGCCATAATTGCAACGATATTGGTCATCATCTTTAAATTGGATAGAGCAGAGAGATCCACCGAATCTCAGCCTTCTGTTTCCCCTGCCACTCCAACTACAATAACACCTCGTACACCTGCACGTAGTAGTCCTGCCATTTCAAATGAACACTCTCCTCGAACACCGATGCCTTTTGTTGATTACGTGAGAAGAACAATAGACGAAACGCCTTATTATAGACGAGATGCTAGGAGGAGGTTTAACCCACAGAATACTTACTAGATTCATGGTATTATGTACTAGGCAAATGAGCAAGCTCAGAGTGTAGCAAAATGCTTATAAAAATTTTGAAATTGTACTATGTATATTTCATTTGGAAGAAAGTCTTAGGATGGCTGTCCTTTCTGTTGGAAATCTGCTGTTATTCTCATATCATTGCTTTCAGTGGAAGTGAATCGCTGAACATTCCAAATCTCTTCAGACGTAGAATTATATGAGAAATGACTGCAAGAATGTTCTTGATATTAAAAAGGAACGATAGTATGTATGATGTAGCTACTGCATTGTGTTTGAGCTGATTGATGAAATTCATAATCTGCCTTTAGAAAAGATTTTAAGCTTTTCCATAATTTCCCTGTTCTCTGATTTTCCAGTGAAATTTTATGACAACATATCCTTAGTCTATTGATTTTAACCATTAAATTAGATGAAGTTATTGGATAAAAATTTATATTTTAATTTAAGTTCAAACGATTCGTTACAATTAATAGCATATAACGTAGGACTACAACTACTTAGAAATGTAAATCTGACCTTACGTTGCTATCCTATGTTGGTTTTAACAGGATGATGGTGTTTGTAAAATATTGTAAATTTACTTTTGAATCATTAAAAAACATAAATTGAATATTTAAAATACCATTATTCATTTTAAAAACATATCTCAAAGTGACAAATATTTGATGAATGGAGAAATAATGTAATAAATAATTTAAAATTTATAAAAATTTATTATTTAATAAATATACGTTAATTTATTATTTTAATAAAATAAAATATTTAAAATGAGTATTATTATTATTATTATTATTATTGTTTGACTTTTTATTCTTTACTGAGAGCTTATGACTCTACGGTCTATCAGGGTTGGTCAGAGTCTCTAAGCTCGTGTTACCCCGAGTCGACGCGCCTATATATTTGAGGAGCCAATCAAGAACGGGGTGGTTTTAGGGCTTAGAAACCGAAACAGCGATATCTGGTCAGATAGCCTACGGAACTTTCTCCTGCCTTATCCTTTTTCTTCTTCTTCCTCCTCCTCCTCCTCGCAAAAGGTAGGTATCTAGGTTCTGTCCCTTCACAGCTGTTATAGTTCCCCATAAATCCAGAACCCATGGACGTAGAAGCGAATGGATCAATTCTGCACGCAGAATTTAATGACGTTAAGAAGTCTTCGGACCACAATGAAGAGGATAAGTCTCAGACACACACAGGAGACGAAGCCAGTCCTGGGTAATTTTCTCTAATCCTTTTGTTCTATTCCACACTAAAAACAAAGAGAATCTGAATGTTTTCTTGCTTCAGTTACTGTGAGCTTGCAAAAGTAAAATAGTACCGACCTTCACTAATTTACCTCATTCTGGGTGTATTTTATTTGTTTCTTTTTCTATATCAAGAGAGAAGGTCTTGAAGATAAACTTATGATATAAATTTCTTTAAATTTTTTTCATAAAATTTGCAGAAAAATTTTTATTGGAGGTTTAGCTAGAGAGACAACTTCAGGTTAGTTCATTGTTCTATGGTAGTTCACTAGTAGTACGAATTTTAGCGTCACATGTTTGGTTTTTAATTCTATTCATCGATTGTGATTGTTTTATGTAGCACAATTTGTCAAGCATTTTGGTAAATACGGTGAAATTACGGATTCTGTCATAATGAAAGATCGGAAAACAGGGCAGCCTCGTGGTTTTGGGTTTGTGACTTATGCAGATCCATCTGTGGTTGATAAAGTTATTGAAGACACACATATTATTAATGGGAAACAAGTAGGGTTGAGTTCATTGTAAATGCAATAGTTGGTTTAGCTTAATATTTTTATATCTAGAATTGGGTATATAGCTTTAATTTTTCTTGATTAGATTTGGTTTTCAAAATTTTTAAGGTGGAAATTAAAAGAACGATACCAAAGGGAGCTATTGGTTCCAAAGATTTCAAGACTAAGAAGATTTTTGTGGGTGGAATTCCATCAATGGTGAATGATGGTGAAAATTTTTCCCTACTTTGTCTTCATCTTTGTTAGTTTGGATTACAGTTAATCTTGATGGATACTAGCATATGGAGGCACTAATTTATTTTATGCAAATGGACAGATGAATTTAAGGACTTCTTTGTGCAATACGGAGAGGTCCAAGAGCACCAAATCATGCGGGATCATTCCACCAATCGGTCACGCGGTTTCGGGTTTATTACTTTTGAAACAGAGGAAGCAGTTGATGATCTCTTGGCCAAGGGGAACAAGCTTGAGCTAGCTGGTGCTCAGGTGAGCAGAGTGACTGCTAATATTAATTTGTGCTGCTCACCAGCTAGTATTAATTTGTATTCTTGCACATAATGCATCTGTTTCTACAGTTCAACATGTAATGACTGAATAGAATGGAGAGATTTTAGCATAGGAATTTTTGAAACTTTTGAAGAACCACTCTAAACTTCTCTCAGAATCGGAATATTGGGAAATACATATCGTGTCTATTTGACAGATGCGACTTATAATATTTTCTGAAATGAAATTGATAATGCTTGTTCATGTGTTTGTTGATTTTCTGAGGTGGAATCCTGTAAGATCATTGTTGTGAGTCTCCCATATCCTGTAGATCATATCATTGTATCTGATGATTGATTTCACAATGTTTGTCAGTTTCAAATGTTGATTTTCCTAATACTTGTTTTGAAGTCTCAGCAGATGCTGTTAGTTCTTTAGCATGGAAATTTATGACATTGCAATTGATAGTAGTACCGGTGTTTCTTATAGAGAAAGCCATTATTTATTTAGGTTTAATGCAAGTGCCTACAGCTTTTGCTTCTATGTCAATACTCAATTCCAATATTTTTGTCCTTTAGCAGAGTTGCCAGATTTCTTAAAGTGGCTGAGTTGTACTTTTTCTGCATGAACTTCCATTAATAAAGTTACAGAAATACCACTTTTGTGTATTAGCATATAGGATTAATAAATTCAAGCATCTATGCATGTACACTGCTTGCAAGCCTATTGAATTCTGGTGAGCTGATAAAGCCTTTATGCCTGCATGCCATTGCTTGTGAAATAAGGGTGTCTTCTCTGTATTAGTTCTCAAAGACATCATTCAATAGATTTTAATATTAGAAGTCAAATTATTAGGAGAAGTTAGAAGCATGAAGTTGCTTCCACATTTGGGAAGTATTGGGATGTGGTTCCACATCTTCATCGCTTTACACAGTTGTAACGTAATTAAGTAGGATCGTGAGCTTATTTATAAGTAATAATAAAGCAAGATAACATGGATACTCTTTTTTATTGTAGGTGGAGATCAAGAAAGCAGAGCCAAAGAAACCAAACCCACCACAAGCATCTTATAGGCGATACAATAATTCTAAGCCTGCATATGGTAGTGGGTTTGGAGATGCCTATGGTGGATTTGGTGGTGGTGGTTATAGGTCAGGTGGTGCATACGGTGCTAGAGCCAGTTTTTATGGAGGATATGGTGGTGGTGAATTTGGTGGATATGGAGGATATGGCGGTGGTATGGGGGCTTATAGAGAAGAGCCCTCCTTTGGGTATTCAGGTCGTTATGGAGGCGGGTTTAACAGAGGTTATGATCTGGCTGGTGATTATGGTGGCCCTAGTGAGAGTTATGGAGGATATGGTGGTGGTGGCATTGTGGGTGGTGGCTATGGGAATGGACCAAGTGGCTATGATGTTGGTCTTGGGAGTGGTTATGGAAGTAGTAGCGGTGGTTTCTTCTTTGGAAGTAGAGGAGGATATGGCGGTGCGGGAAGTGGTCGGTATCATCCATATGGACGGTAACAAGTTTCATTGAATGGAAAGATTTTTACATGGGCAGTGAAATTTATGGTCAAAGCCAAAACCCAGTTTGAATTCGTTTGTAGTATTGATCGCTTGTGTATTTTGTTCTCTTAAGTTAAAAATGTAAAAAAATGTTATCTTAGCTTTCAACGAAAAGTTTAGTTACCCGTTCTTCCAATTTTTTTGGTGAAACTTGGTATCTTGTATTTTGGACAAGCCCTTCCTCAAATTTACCCTCTCTTTACCAGGCATTAGGAAATGAGATTTTCTTTGTTTTTTATTTATTTAAACAAAAACATTAATGTTGACATTGAAGTACTTTTGTGATTTTGGAAAAAGAATCCCTTCAGCAGCATAGATTTGCAATGCGATCACTTGAAATGAATTATTAATTTGCTTTGTTGATTAGAATGTAATAATCAATACGCTCTCTTCTTCAACACAAAGAATTGAAATGATTATGGATAATAATATTACTTCTTTCATTATATTATTATTATTATTTTCAATTCACCATTTTGGTTCCTATTGGGTGATCACGTATTCTGTAACGAATTTTTTGAAAACTTTTTATGATGTTTTAATTTTTTTATAATTTTTTACTTATAAAAAATGCAATGTAAAAGAATTGAGAAAAAATGGAAAATTTTGGATGCAGAGTACGTTCTCTTGATTCTTGAATAATAATAATAATTTATTTTTAAAAAAAACCAGGAAATATAGAAAAAAACGGGGACAAAAAATAAAAGAATAACCGAGAGGAAAGGAAAACACAAACCACATGTTACGACACAATACAACCTTTAATTTCTGAAAATATCTTCGATACTCTGAACTCGTGGCAAACTTGTAAATTCAATCAAAATGAAGAACGAAGGGGAAGTACTGTTAATTTTCTGGCTTCCCTCCTCGTTCTCAAGTCTGCATTAGAGCAGAAAAAACACAACAGATTCAAGGAAGGAGACGAGAAGACGAAGTGATCAGAGAGAGAGATGGCAATGATTACATCAAACCTAGGCTCGTATCAGAAGGTAGAAGACTTTTATTTACAATTTTTAATTCACAATTATTGCTTTGCATTTCAAGTTTCAATTCAGATACTGTGGATTTTTTTCTTTTCTGTGTAGACGCAAATGTTGAGAATAGAATGTAGAAAGAAAGACAGGGACAGATATCATAATATTCACCCCTACAAAGTCATTGAAATTACACCACCACCCAAGAATCTGGGCACTCGTTGCTTCCCTTCTGTAAGTTCTCTTCTTTATAAATTTTTATCAATATATGATGATTCTTTTCCTTCATTTTCTTTTCTTTTTGTGTATTTTATTATTAAATTTGGTCTACCATTAATTTAGACATATTTAAAAAGAAGAAAATCTTTCAACCAGCAGCTAATAGTAAGGTAATTGGAGTGGGAAAAGGATTGACTATCTTCAATAGCGATCATAGGAATAAATGAAGGGGGGATTGACTGCCTAAGACAAAAACAATGGATCAGCTTAGCAAAAATATGCTAACTAATTATTTTTTATTATGTAACGTATTAAGCTTATTGTGGTTAACAAGTAGTGATAAACATAGCAATAGGATCATATGGTTTTGCTATGTTACAGGTAAGAGCTGATGAATAAAATTTTGAACCATTTATTATACATGCGTGCACACCAGTGTAGAACATTATGTCTGCAACAAGTTGTCAAAACCTGATCCATTTCAGAACATACTAGGTTAGTTAATAATAATTCTAATGATAACAATAATTGATTTGGAGAATGCAGTCAGATACTAGATTTGATAACATAGTTTGATCAAAAGCACGACTAGTTTTAACAAAGAGGGGGAAAAAGGGACTGACAAATGCAGGAGGTGAGATTGTTTCAACATCATTATCAACAACTAATTGGTAACAAGAAATGGTTAATCAATTTGCAAACTGGAAGAAGAGAGGGGTAGCCTCTCTCTTATTTATAGAACTGTGTTTCTTGCTTTTTCGAATCTATGAAGATTTTACTCCTACAATTGGAAGGATTGATCTTAGGGTGCGGAATTAACACAAACATACCAGTTGATCTTTTTCTTTCCCTTTCTTAGTCTAGAAGAAACCCTCTTTTTAAGGAGTGCTAATACTAATAAATATCTTTCTTATTGGAAATCTCCAATTAAAAATAAAGATTTTAAAATGGAAATTTTGACTGTTTTGAATGAAGTAAATTACTAAAACTACAGAAAAGATTTTGAAATAGAAATTTTGACTGTTTGAGATAAGTAAATTACTATAAGTACAAATCAATTAAGTAAATATTTAAAATATTAAGTAAAAAAAAATTGAAGTGATACCAAAAAAAAAAGAACTGAGTTCCCTTTTTTAAATCTAATCTAAAAGAGGAGGTCATTAGAAAAATGTAGCTGATTCTTTCATTTCTTTAGCTCACTAGCCATTCTCTGGAGTTTTGGGTTTAATACTGAAATTTTAGCAATAAATCCTATAAATCTATCGTGCTTGGCATGGCGTACTGATCCTTTTCGGAAAGTGAGTGCTGGAGCCAACCAGCTGCACTTTTATTTCGTTATTACTTGAGGACTGGAAAGGGTATGTGATTCTGTTAATTACTTCTGAATCAATCTCAGATCATATTTAAGAACCATAGCATTTTGTGATTCAACGGTAAATCTAATTTGATTCTCTATCAATCAAATCAATAATGTTCATCTTTGTTAGCCTCACTTATTTCCCATTCTAGTTCAAAACCAAGAATATGTGGTTGAAACTTATACAAGTAATAAGGCAGTGAGAATTCTTGAAAATTTAACGTCAAAGTTCTTATTTCCATGCGAAATTTCTTCAGTGAGAGAGATGCTACTAAATTTTCTGCCAAAGTGTCAGTGTGAGGTTGTGAGACATAGACAAAGGTTCAAATCTGCAACATGGTTTTTGTTTGCCAGTATATGAATCTAAAGACGGTGAAATTGTTGAAGACAGCATGTTCTTTAGGATGTAGAAAACAACAGGATATTATTTTTCTTTTAGATTACATTGTGGATGTAGGCACTCAAATCTGTAGTTCTGAATAACCTTTATGTATGTGTATGTGAAGACAGATTGTCCCTGTAAAAGCTGTACATTGTGAAACATTGAACTATCATGTTTATTGGATTTATGAGTTGTAGATGTCAGTTGCTCTTCCACCTGAGTTTGCAAAATGGAAACTTGAAATAGACCATTCCAACAAATCTTTGTACACCCATTGCAAAACTTTAAATGTCCATCTGTCATTTGTCTACATTACACTGTAGATTCATTCATCGAGATTGGTAGGTGCAATCTAATTTGTCAAAGTATAAGCTCTGAAACATGAAATTGCTGTTGGATATGTTTTACTTTGTTTTGTCTGTTCTTATCGTACTTTGTGTCTCAGAACTTGCAATGTGGAGAGAGCGTGACCATTGAAGGCCAAGCTTATACTATCTCTGCTGTAACTCACCGGTATCAGCTTCGAAAAGGGAGGTATGAACCTAGCGAGAAGCGGCTTGATGTGCTTTCCACTGGTAGATACATCCTGAATTTATATTTAGAAAATTTATTAGAACAATCCTGATAGAATAACCTACATTCAATCTAAGAAATAGTTCATTGATTGATCTTGTTTGGCATCATTTCTATGGTGAACGACTAGGTTCTTATTCCCTAGTACTGTAAAAGAAATGAAAACCTCGGAATTATGTAGCTTTATTGTTTGTTAAACTTTTCATTCTTCGTTTAATCTTGGAGCTCGTCTATGTTGCTTCTGTACTATATTCCTACCGCATCCAACCCAGGTTCTCGGAAGAGAGCTACTCTTTTGATATCTGTCCTAGTCAATTTCATTTGACAGTTGCTAAAAAAGCAGAAACATCTCAAAGGTCCAGATATTATGTTTGAGGTAACAGCATCAGTTATGGATCTCATGCTTAAATTCAACTTCCACCCTAGAAATAATAACGTAATCTGTTGTTACTCTCTGGGAACAGCTGGGTCCGAGCGCATAGGATTACAAGGAGAGCCTTAAGGCAATGATGGATAGCTGGAGAGAATGATTGTATTCATTGCACATTGAGAACGATTGTTTGGACATGTTTACTAGATTGGTAACATCGGTCCCACATTTTTGGACCATTGTCCCCAATCCACCTAAATCTATAGCAAAGATACCTAATCATGTATTGGGTCACCATTGATACGAACGAATGTTCTGGTCAACAAGTCCAATTTGTGAACCCCAACAAGAAATCGAAACGATAGAGCAAAGCAGTGTATGTGTATGGTATCTGTCGATTTCATCTTCTTCACAATCGCTGGCTGGGATGACTCAACTACCCTATGCTTTACCTACAGGACTCATTCCAACGAGACGGGTATCAAGTGCAATGAATTCAAATTGTCTGCGTGGCATAAGTTTTATAATTATCTTAAACTTTTTTTTTTCTGAAATTCATCTATTTTTTAATAGAATTCTATCAAAATATCTTAACTTTACATTACAAAAATATTTAATTTAACAATAAATTAATATATTATATTGTAACTTAAGGCATTGAAGAATCAAAAGGACGTTGATCTTACTCCTTGGGTGGCTGCCCAAGTAACGATCGGCGCATTGTAGTATCGGACACTGTTCATGATTTCGCCCCTGCCAGCCGTCCACGTGCATATGTTCGTGTTCACGTGCGCGCATGTGAGTTATCCCACCAGCCCTCGCTCGCACTAAGGAAATGAAGTTAATGATCTTGGTGCGGCCAGTTAACCCCATGTGATTACTACTAATTTTATAATTACTGTGATCATTTAATGTACAAAAATAATTAATTAATAAAATGGAATTCCAAACTTTCTCCCTGAAATTGTAGTTCACTACATTCGGCTTAGTCAAATCTAATCTAATGTCATCATATTATATTATAAATAAAAAGGGGGAATGACAAATTCCCCCCTCTGGTTTCTGATTATTCCAATCACCCCCCTGCACAAATTTTTATGAAATCTTA
>JAVXUL010000001.1:6964501-6975483 GCA_035590515.1 Trichilia minutiflora | reverse complement strand
GGGGGATAATTGGTTTTTTAAAAGAGTTTAGGGGGGATTTTGTCAATCTCCCTATTGTATTTAGATACACTTAAAACTCTTCAATTTATTATTGATGGTGTATTTATTTCATATAATTGTTTGTACCAAATTTATTTAAAGGTCAGTTTTATTCTTTTATTTGTATTAAATTACAAAGAATTAAATTATTGAATATATCTTTCTGTTTTATCTTAAACTATGTATCTAAATAGGAGTAGTATGAGAAATACCAACTCTTTATAATTATTATTAATATAAATATAAAAATAAATATAATTACTAATAATAAATTATATAGATTATAAAGTAATTAATAGTGTCATGACGTATAAGTTAGTATATAAAAATTTTGTGTATCTAATATTATTTTTTAGATATTTTTTTAAGTGTAAAAGATTATGCAAATATATTATTTGTAATTTTAGAGAATTATTATAATAATCCAATATCTTAATTAGATACAAGCCTTTTTTTAAATCAATCAGTGAATATCATAATACCAATAATAAAAATATTATTTCATATACATATTATTAATAAACTTATGCATACAATAATAAAAAAATAACAAGGAACAATTAATCATTTTAAAATTACAAATTTTTTCATATAATTAATAAAAATTAGGTTACCCCATTTAGTGCCTGTTTTGGCATAGTTTTTTTATTATTTCTCTTTTTTTTTTTTAAAGTTATGTTAAATAAATAAAAATAATTTAAAATATAATTTTTTTTTAAAAAATAAGAAAAATGAGTTTTCTCTTCATTTATCATTCAATATACAAATAATATTTATTTTATTTTAAAAATATTCTTCTTAACTCATTCTTTCTAATATTTTAGTTTAATCAAATCAAATATCTTTTATAATAATTTTAGTACAAAAAAGTTTATTTCAAATATTATGTCCAATAATTTCAAAAAAAAAAATTATTTTAATTAATTTAAAAAAAATAAAAACCAATTTTTAAGTTCTTAAAAAAAATATCCCAAACATATTCTTAGAACAATAAGTTAAAATAATGAATTAAAAATTATTCCTCCTTATCCCTCAAGTCCGACATTCGCAATGGAAAATGGCACCCTAGACGACCGAATCAAAACTTAACACTTTCTACTCCGTTTTCATGCCATGTGAAAGCAATTAAAGTTATTATATTTAGTAAATTATAATTTTTAATCGATAAAAATTACTCATTAATTATTTTATCAAATATATAAAAAAAAATTATTATAAATAATGAATACAAAATTCTTAACCTGTGATTAAGGACAGTGTTTAGCAAAAGCCCTTTAAAATATCAGGTTTGGTATTGTTACGTATATTTGTGAAATTTATAGAATGGTTACTCGAGACAAGGAAAGTATCTCGGAGAAAGTAAGAAGAGCAAAGGATACTCCAATGGAGATTATGCTACAGGTCATGCACAATAGATCACAGCCAGGTGATCCATTGATAAGGGCTATTGCTTTTTAATCTTTTCTAAACTTTGGGTATTTTCATTTATTAAATAAACCAAGAATTGTATAAAAATGTGTTCAGGGCAATCCAAGGAAGGTTAGGTTACTCTTTTCTCACTTTACAATACAAATTTTAATTATCTTATTCTGTTAATAATGATTGGCCAAACATTTTTACACTTACTATATTTTCAACTCTCTCATATAATAATTAAATACTTTTACATAATTAATATATGATTAATTAAATTATATTTGCTGTATATTTGTAGAAAATCCTAATAAAGCTAACAAATAATTTGTAGAGGTTAACATAATCTCCATGAAAGTAACTATGAAAAATTAAATAATTGAGAAAAGATGGATAGAATAATTGGGGAAGAGGAGTGGGGTCGCCCTGTTTATCAACAAATGATGGCTACTAAATGATAGCTACTTGCATTTGAAAAAAAAAAACTACAAGAACAAGAAAACCACAAGAGAAAAAAGTAAGAAAGATATTCTCTCTTTATTTTTCAATGATAATCACTAACAATCCATTGATAAAGACATCCTCAAGAATTACTTTGCTTTGCTTCACAAGTTGTGTTTTTGTTTGTTAATCTCTCTCATAATTCATTAATCAGCAATGAACGCCATTTATTCCCACCTCCTATTTTCGAACCACCACCTTCCTTCATAAAACGACGAACGATAAAAATAACAGAAACAACTTTTTCACTTCACGAAACAAACCAAAAAACGAACTTTTTTTTCTCTTTTTTCTATTATCATTTCATTATTATTATTCAATCCATTTCCCCTTCTCTCTCTCACTCTCTTTCTTTCCTTGGTTTGATCGGATCTGAACTAAAAGAGGGAGCTCTTCAGAGGAACAGGAAACCAAAAGTTGCTTCACTTTCTCTTGTGAAGCGCTTTCTATTTTCTGGGTCTCTTATTGTTTCCAACTTCATGACTGATTGCTTCCTCTGCATTGTTTTCTCTGTTTAATGATCAGGTAATTCTATACCTCCCTTTGTTAGTTCTTTTAAGTTTTGTTTGCTCATTCTTTAAAGGTTCTCTTTTGTGTTTTTGTCTCAGCTGGGTTATTTGCAAATAGTATGTAAAGAAAACAAAGTTGAGTTTTTGTATTCTTTTAGTTTCTTTTCGTTTCATGCATTTTCTTGGTAACCAAGCTGACCATTTGGGCTTTTCAGGAACTAGTTTTATGGTTGCTTTTTAATTCAGAAAGCAATGGGATATTTCTTTCTTTTTTTTTTAATTTATTTTTAATCTGGTTTAATCGGATTATTGAGATTTTTGATCTTTACTATGCTTTAAGAGTTAATTATTCTTGACGTGATGTTTATTTTATTCCAAATTAAGGTTTATATCTTGATTTCCGGGTTAGCTGCCGATATCTTGTTTTCTCCGTGATCTTGTTTATTTTTTATTTTTTGGATTATTAGTGGTTGTATATGTATTAGAATTTTGTAGGTTCTGTTTTGTTTGAATTTGCGTACCAAGTTATTTTTTGGTTGTAATCATCAATAGTAATTATAAAAGTTCTTTTTTGGGAAAACAGTTAAATTGAAAATCCTGGAATTAGTCTTTGATAGCTAAAATGAAGGTAGTCATTGTGCTTAGTTGGGCATTTGTCGCGTGCAGTGGTACTTGGTTGATCAATGGAGTCGCTTGCTAATGGCGTTAATCCATCACAGACTCAAAATTTGGCACCTGGAATAACCAACAAACATCCTTCTACATCAACTACCCCTCGTTCTTCTCGACCTCCATCTCCGAAACAGTCCACATCCTATGTGTCTGCTCAGAATCATGGTCTGAAATCAGTCTGTAATCGAACTGGTTCTGTAATCAATCAAAAGAATGGGTACAGAATGGCCCAAGATACTAAGCAGCATGAAGAATTGCCAACTCTAGCGAAAGACTTCTATGATTTGAATAATGGGAAGCTGGATTACGTGGGCACAGTTAATATTCTTGATAAACATGTGGAAGCTTCTTCTCAGAACGGGGTGTTGACTGTGGAAACTGAATCTTGTGTCAAGCATCTGGTTTATGATCCTGAGAACAGCAATTCAAGTGGCTCACTGGAATCGGAAAATATTGTCTCTGGCCCTAGTAAAGGAGACGCTGGGCAGTTGGAGAATCACGTAACAGCTCAGTCAGCAACAAGCGTTTGTCCAAGTCCTTCAAATAGTATGTATACTACCACTTTGTATACAGAAGCCAAACCAAGTTTCACCAACATAGAAGTCAGTGAATGTACAAGTAGCATAGGAAAGTTAGTGGAAACTGGTGAAGTGAGTCAATCCTGCGGCCTTTTTGAGAGCAGAAAGACAAGTGTGTATAGAGGTAGTACTGGCAGTGATGTTAGTGACGAAAGCAGCTCCAGTAGTTTAAGCAGTGCCATTTACAAGCCCCATAAGGCAAATGATACAAGATGGGAAGCAATTCAAGCAGTTCGACCTCATGTAGGGACATTAGGTTTGAATCACTTCAAATTGTTGAGGAGACTAGGGTGTGGAGATATTGGCAGTGTATACCTATCAGAGTTGATGGGCACTAAAACATATTTTGCAATGAAGGTTATGGATAAAGTCGCTTTGGCAAGTCGGAAAAAGCTTCTAAGAGCTGAGACAGAGAGAGAAATACTGCAATCTCTGGATCATCCATTTCTACCAACTTTGTATTCTCATTTGGAGACGGATAAGTTCTCTTGTTTGGTGATGGAATTTTGCCCCGGAGGAGATTTGCATGCACTCAGGCAAAGACAACCAGGGAAATTTTTTCCAGAGCATGCTGCCAGGTTTGAAATTCTTTTCTCCTTCTAGCTGATTGTTCTGATGTTGAGTCAATGTATAAAAAATTTAAGATATTTAAGTGTAAACCTGCTGATATAACCGGTTGATTTTTTTGTGAACTTGATGGTCTCAATTAACTGTCCGCATGCATTTGGCAGCTTAAAAAAGATTCTAATGTTTATTTCTATTCATTTTTGTATCCAAGTGTATTTCAATTTTCAATTTTTTCAAGTGCAAGAGGAAGTACTTTTTGTGTCCCTAACAAATGAGTTTTATTATTTTATTGTATTTTTTGGAAGGTAGACATTTGAGACATAAGCTAAATATAGGTTAAAAGTAGGGAATATCAATTTTTGATTCTCAAGACTATTTGCTGGTGCCTGCCCATCAACGACTGAATACTTCATATGAAGATAAAATTTATGGGCTCCTTCCAAACTAGATTCCCAAAATTACTTTTTGTAATTAGTCATACTTCCCTGCACCAGATGGTTTTATCTGCAGCATATTAATTAAGAAAGTATCACTGGGTTAGTGTATAGTAAACTCGGATACTTTCAACTAGTTTCGCCTTCCTTCAAGCTACCTTGGCTTTTCTCAATATAAATCAGCAATCTAATCCTGGAGAGCCAAGTTTTCCTCCCTATTTTTGAAGTTTAATCAAGTTTTAGTTTTCTTATTTGCTCACGCTTTTTTGACTCTGCAACAACAAACCTTCCTGCCTTATTTGATGATGTTTCTAGAGTTTGTTACTTAATGGCCTTGTACATACACAGGCTTGTGGATATGCACCAAGAAAATTTTTCATTCTCCGTACTTTAGTTTCCCCTCAGCTTGTTTCTTTCTTCACTGTTATTGCCATCCATTAATTGTGACTCTTCACAAGTTCAAAAGACGCCCTAATCGTACCTTTATCATTAAGGCCATTAAATTTATACACATCCTACTGAAAGTAAATGAAAATTCAACTTTGGTTTTCTGGTTTCATAATTAAAATTGCTTTATGATAGGTATCTAACTTTTATAATGTTGGGTAGGCTTGTAATGTGATTATTTATATACATATTGTTGAGAATATGACTAAAAATATTGATTGGTGATTGCATATATCATGTAGCATGTCTTGAAAGACATCAGTTTTGAAGATGATGCTTGTGCAGATACATAAGAACTAACAGTAAGGATGATCTGTCTGAGCAGGTACCTCCAATTGTGTTAGTATTTATAGTAATTTCCTCTATCACTTTGTAGGTTTTATGTGGCTGAAGTTCTTCTTGCTTTGGAGTATTTGCACATGCTTGGGATCATTTACAGGGACCTCAAGCCAGAGAATGTCTTAGTAAGGGAAGATGGGCATATAATGCTTTCTGACTTTGACCTCTCTCTAAGATGTGCTGTCTGTCCTACTCTGGTCAAATCCTCGAACTCCAGCTTGGAGTCAAAGAATTCTGGATACTGTGTTCAACCCGCTTGCATTGAGCCAACTTGTGTAATACAGCCAGATTGCATCCAACCTGCATGTTTTGCACCACGCTTCTTTTTGAGCAAGCCCAAGAAAGAAAAGAAGACCAAACCAAAGAATGAAATACATAATCAAGTGAGCCCTCTCCCTGAGCTCATTGCCGAACCCACAAGTGCCCGATCAATGTCCTTTGTGGGTACACATGAGTACTTAGCACCAGAAATCATTAAAGGTGAAGGCCATGGAAGTGCTGTCGATTGGTGGACGTTTGGGATATTTCTCTATGAGCTTTTGTTCGGCAAAACTCCTTTCAAAGGGGCAGGGAACCGTGCTACTCTTTTTAATGTGGTTGGCCAGCCATTAAGATTTCCCGAGTCACCTTCTGTGAGTTTTGCTGCTAGAGATTTGATCAGAGGTTTACTTGTCAAAGAACCACAACATCGCCTTGCCCATAGGCGCGGTGCTACTGAAGTGAAACGTCATCCATTCTTTCAAAGTGTGAATTGGGCACTCATTCGTTGCACAAATCCACCAGAGGTTCCAAAACAAGTGAGGATGGATGTTCCTATGAGAACTGAAGTGCCAAAAACGCCTACAACGGTTAACAATATGCCGGGGGTAGATTTCAAACCAAACGGTAATTATTTGGAGATTGATTTCTTCTGATTTTTGTGATTGTTCTCTTTCTTTCCTGTCACCTCATTTGTATTTGTGCTTCAATGGTTCCTTTTCCATTGCTATGGGGAACTAACTTCTAGTTCCTTTGATAAAAAAGCACATATAACTGCTCCTTTGGAAAGTTATTTGATAAAAAGCTCTGAGGAAATTGCAAATGTTGAAATGAAGTTGTTTCTTTCCTGTATTAGTAAAACCAATTGGCTTTTTAGGCTTCTGGGTACTAAATTTAATTTTCCAATATGGGCTAACTAGTGTGAGACTCCTGCGCTGCAAAAGCCACTTGGAAGAAAATGATCAATTGTTGCATGGGGTTCTGCCCAAAACTTCAAACCTTCCTGTATGAAATTATAATATTATGGCAAAGGAAACACACGGTTGACAGATTTTGTTACAACGCTTGTCTTGTATTTTTTTAAACTTTGCTGGTAAAGATTTAGGATGATAAAATGTTTACACTTACATCCACGATTATATCTCATTAAAAAGGGGAGGAAAGAGGAGAAGTTAGTGGTAAAATAAAATTCAATCACAACCATAATATTCGTGCATGATTCATCCTATCACTTGTCTCACAAGGTAATAATGATCTGTTTGGTAAGATTGGTTCATTTTATTCTGCATATCCTTCGTTGTAAAATTGTGTAGTGAAAGTCTTGACTAGAATACAAGTTATATTGGTAAGGAAAAACGTTAAACCATCGGTTCGAAGGTTTGCGGGAGCAACTCTCTAATCAAGCCCCATGTTCATTTTATTATTGGTGTGTAAGGCCATGGGTCACCACGGCCATCCAAAAATCACAGATGTAGGATATATTTGATTACGCTCATATTAACTTTTAATCGAAATTATTAATTTTTTTAAATTAATATTTAATATTAGTATTGGTTTGAATGTCCAACCAAAGGGTGTGTTCCACGTAAGCTTATTTGTTAATTAATTTTCATTTTAACCGTCTCAAATTTGTCAACACTATAGAATTTCAGTTTTGAACACTTGTTGCGACTCTGAGCGACCCGTTACCATCCCCAAAAGTTGTTGTTTCCTTCACGCTCCGAAGTCCGAATCGCGTCGAGATACGTAGGCCTTGCCTTCCCAACAGGCCCCAGCCCCCAGGGCCTTGCGGGCACGGAATATCTTTTCGCTCCAGTCTTTGTGGACAAGCCACTAAAGAATTGCGACCGTCACTGGAGTATGAAATTCAGCAGTCATTGATATAGAATTATCATTTATTATTGTTTCATAATTAATGTGAGATTAATATTAAAATATTAAATATTAATTAAAAATAAATAAATAAATTCTGTTAAAAATTAATATAATGAAATATTTTTCATAATTTTATTTTTTAAGTTAAGTCAAAATTAACTATACTAAATATATTCTTAATCTTATATAATTACACAAACAATCATTGTTAAAATAACAACAATATTAAAAATATAAATTAATGTCTTAATATTGTATATTATTATCAAATATTTATAAGCAATTTTTATTAAAAATTGATGTAATTAAAAAAAATTTAGTTATACTTCTAATAAACCTACCTTAGAAGATACTTAAATTTTGGATTTTTTTGTTTTTTAAAACATTAAATTGTTTTAAAATTTTATTAAAATATTAAATTTTATTTTTTTATTTTTTAAGGTTTGTTTTTCTTCTTCCCCAAAACGTTTGCTTTTGTTTTGAGCTTTGAATGTGTGACTGAATGATTCGTGGATTGATTAATTGATGACTCTGATTTGATAGATGCTGATGACAGTATGCGAAGGAGGCGAGGGCTCTGATGGAGATGTGTTGATTTTTCTGGAGGTGGTTAAATACAAATGAGTTACGAGATTTCAAATTCTTTGATTTGGTGTTTGTGTAATTAGTTCTTTGTGCACTTGAGATTTGTATGAGAAAATTCATCCATTTTTCTGTTTCGTTAATGTAAATAACTATGCGTTTTTTTTTTCTGATTTTTCGTGCAAGTGAAATTATTTGATGCTGCTGGACAGTTGTGTTCCACAGTTACAAATTTGTGTTCCCAAACATGAATTCGATTGCTGGAGCTTACGTTTTATATAAGGATCTTCGAATTGTCTTGATAAACCTTGGATGCTGTTTCTCATCGGATACACATAATATTAGGAGGTTTGGGGATATAATTCTTGAATGGTATTTGTTAGTTCTGAAATTATGCTATATTTTCAATTTTAGGGGATAAATAGGCAGAAGTGGATAGCTTTGTCGATGACGTGCTCGTGAATGGAAAACCATGGGCCTGAGGAGTCCAGGAAGTGTTGACTGGTTCACACGTGTTTGTGTGTTCTCATGGTAGTCGAGATAAGAGATGCGTTATTTGTTGCCCGGCTCTTATTGAGAAACTGAATCAGGAGACTGAGTTACGAGGACTGAAAAATCAGGTTTTTGTTAGCCCTGGTTGTCATATTGGGGTCTACAAGTATGCTGGAAACTTGATCGTCTGCAGTCCTGATTCAGAAGGAAAAATTATGGGTCATTGGTAAGATCTAGTTCACAGTCTCTTCCTGTCATAATAAATAGTAGCGGGAAACTCAATATATTTGGATTGTTTTCAGTATCGAATAGTTCTTGGTGTTGATTGCAGGTATGGCTATGTTACTCCAGATGATGTGCCTGCGTTGCTGGCTAGGCATATTGCAAAGGAGAGATAATAGAAAGACTTTAGAGGTTTGTGCCACGCAGCTCTGTCTACATGCTATTCCTTATTGGATTCTCTTGGCTGTTGCTTGTACGTTCGAAAAATTATTAGCAGGATGAGGTACTGGATTGTTTGATGGTTATGCCTTTTTGTTTGAATTGAATTTTTCTCTCCATTTTCTGTGTTCTGTGAGGAGGAGGATAGACAAAGAGTAGGATCTAATTCCTAGCAAGATGATCCTTCTTTCGTTTCGCATTTCCAAGCGACAAATCAAGTCAAGGAATCAGAACGACAATAAGAAGTACCGATTGACTGAGAAGAGACGTATGTAGGTTAGTACGGGGTATCTTAATTTTAAAAACCATAATCATTATTTATTAATTATGAGTAAAAAGACGTGTAGATTTGGCCAAATGAACATTTAGTCCCGTAGATTTTTAAATACCCTAAACACCCCTATTCTTAGATGCTAACGAATTATTAACAGAGATTAAATATTCTATTTTTCATTGGCAATTACCCTTTTAACTCTTATCCAATAAATTTTATAAAAATACAAAAATTTTCCATTCTTTTTTAATTTTTTTCTATTTGTTTTAAATTAATAAAAATTCAAAATTTATAATTATGGCAAACTTTTCAAAACAGATAAAAATTTGAAATTATGATCTTTTAATATTTAAAAAATAGAAAGAGCTAGAAAAGGGAAATTTTTTGTATTTTTTAGAATTTATTAGCTAAGGGTCAAAATTATAATTATAACTTGAAAATGAAATTTTAGTTCCAATATAACTTAAAATTTTGAAATTATGAATTTTCTTGTATCTTTTTTAGTTAAGTATTCATCAAAATATAATTTACTATTATCTAACTGTTTCATATATAACATATCATTTTATATCATTTTAATTTACATATCAATTTAATGTATCAGTTAAGTATTTCTTAAAAAGAATTTACTCATATTTATTCATGCTCATATTAATATCATAAATTAGATATTCTCTTCAATAGGAATTTATTCTTACCTAATTAATTGACAAGTAACTCTACATAATATAACAAACTTGTTCATTAATTTTATCTCTTTCTCATTCTTATTTCCACATCAAATTTTTTTTTGATAAATAGTATTTTAATCATACTCAATCATACTCATTACAGCAGCCAAACATATCTATATTCGTCATATTTACGACAATCATCAAATCTTTATTATGCCAATATAATCCAAATATATAATAAATTCTATTTTGTTTCTATCCTTAGCATTTAAATCATCACCAGATATCGTTCACCACATGAATCTCATATATGAATTATCAAACAAAGGTTATAAAGAAATATCTATCGTCCTAAGTCAACAAATATTTAAGTTTTGAATACATAGATACAACAAACGAAAACCTTTCCAAATCATTTTCATTCTTAGAATATATTGTTAATCTTCACCAATTAAATAACTTTACATAAACAATTTGTAAGAAATGAAGAAAAATCATTTAAAATATCCACTCTCATTTTTTCGTATGCATATCATTCATTCGTAAAACATGTTACACTTATCAAACTTATTCATCAAACAACCAATTTCTTTAGAATATTTCTAAACCAATAAACTTACGACAATCCACTCACACTTATCATATACATATTTGATTACAATCCACCATTATTTGAAAATGAATGAAATTATATTAAAGTTTTCTTTACATTACGCTCCCTCGTTAACATTTTGCATTTATTCTCTTTTTTTCTTTCTTTTTTAGCCATCGAATTTATGCTATTTATTAAAAATAAAAAATTGAATTAAATTTTAAAACTCAACTCTCATATTTTGAAGAAAAAATATCAAAAATCAAGGGGAAGATTTACCAAAGTGAGGAAAAAT
>JAVXUL010000001.1:6938707-6955681 GCA_035590515.1 Trichilia minutiflora | reverse complement strand
ACTGGTTCTGAGATTTATATGAGAAGATTCATCAGCATTTCTTCTATTTTCTTGCTTTGTTAATGTATATGACGACGTGTGTCTTTGCTGATTTTTGGTAAATATATATGTGGGTGAAATTATTTGATGCTGCTGGACAATTGTGTTCTGCCATTCACAAATTTATTTTACCAAACATAAATTCAATTGCTCGAGGTCATTTTATCAAGGAACATTGAATTGGCTGGATAAATCTTGGATGCTCTTTCTCATGGGATACAAATAATATTAGGAGGTTTGGGATATAATTCTTGAAATGATATTTGTTAGTTTTAAATTTCTGCTATGTTTTCAATTTAGGGGTTTGAAGGAGTCAGAAGTGGATAGCTTTGTCAATGACGTGTTCGTGAATGGAAAACCATGGGCTTCAGGAGTCCAGGAAGTGTTGACTGGTTCAC
The DNA here is from genome assembly GCA_035590515.1 of Trichilia minutiflora. Lineage (NCBI taxonomy): Eukaryota > Viridiplantae > Streptophyta > Magnoliopsida > Sapindales > Meliaceae > Trichilia > Trichilia minutiflora. The sequence goes on along the minus strand of JAVXUL010000001.1, from coordinate 6,955,244 downwards.
ATGTGTTTGTGTGTGCTCATGCTAGTCGAGATAAGAGATGTGGTGTTTGTGGCCCGGTTCTTATTGAGAAATTGAATCAGGAGATTGAGTTACGGGGATTGAAAGATCAGATCTTTGTTAGCCCTTGCTCTCATATTGGTGGCCACAAGTATGCTGGAAACTTGATCATCTACAGTCCTGATTCAGAAGGAAAAATTATGGGTCATTGGTAAGATCTAGATCAGTCTCTTCCTGTCATAATAAGTAGTAGCAGGAAATTCGATATAATTGGATTGTTTTCGGTATCGAATAGTTCTTGATTTCTTATTACAGGTATGGCTATGTTACTCCTGATGACGTGCCTGCATTACTGGATCAGCATATTGCAAAGGGACAGATAATAGAACGACTTTGGAGGTTTGTGCTATGCAGCTCTGTCAGCATGCTATTCCTTTTCGGATTCTGGTCTGCTGTTGCTTGTACTTTCCAAAAATTTGTAGCAGAATGAGGTGCTGGATTTGCAAATGTGTTTAAGGATTATTCCTTTTTGTTTGAAGTAGATGTTACCTAATTTAAAAAACCATAATCCTTATTTATTATTTATATCAGTTATCTGTGTGTAGGGTAGATTTGTACATTAAAATGCTAATGAAAGACATAAATTTTGTTATTAAATATATGGGTAATGTAGGGTAAATTAGACTTATGCATTAAGATGCTAATACAAAAGGACATCTATCTCTTTCTTTGCGTGTCTCTCTCCATCCCTATCTGTATCTTGCTGTTGATGCAGTAATGTCTATTTTTCTCTGTTGTACAGCTGTTCTTCTTTCCTAAGAAGAGTTGCTAAGCTTACTTATAAATTTACTCTGATAATAGGCTTATTTGTAATTCCTGTACTTCTTTTAGAATTATTCAATCCTTTCTGCTAGTTATATATTGCTTTGTAAGAGTCTATCAACCCTCTGGACACTATCAACGCTAACACTATGAGCTACTTGTTTTCCATGAACTATAATTGTTGTACACATTTGTTTCCATAAAGTAGAATTGTTGTACATGGCTCTTCTCTGGTCTTCAGCATCATTACCGTTAATTAAATGTTTCATTCATTTACATGACTTTCATTTAGTGCAGGTACAGTACTTGGATATATATTTGCTGTTATGTACTTTTAGCTGTACAGTGTACCTGAAGAAAGCCTTATTGCATAAATTTTGTCACATATGCAGTTTCTTGGAAGCATTATGTTTCTTTGTTTCCTGGATAAGTTGGTGTTAACTTTTTATCTATGGAATTGTTGATTGATAGAAGAGCACATAATTAACGATAATCATTTGCAGAGGGCAATTGGGAGCATCTGCTGAAGAAGGTGAGAAAGTGGATGCACTGAAGGTTTCAAATGGAAAAGAGGAGAAAACAAGCAAGAAGTATGAAGATAGCAATTCTCAAGTCACCAAAGAAAATGTGGGTGGCTGTTGCCAGGGTGCCAATGGCTTTTCGTGCTGCAGGGGTGGAAGTTCAGATGTTACTGAAGAAAAGAAGCTGAAAGAGACCAAGGAAGGCAACTTGTCAACCTGGATAAAATCATTGGAGCAACGGGATGTCCTTACAGCTGCTGCTTTGGTTGGAGCAGTGGCTACTGTTGCTGTGGCTTATAGTGTCTATAGAAGGTCAGGCTGAAATATGCCAGTCATCATGCAAACTGTTTATTATGGGTGATGTGGCCCTTGTTTTCTGTAGGTAGATGCAAGAGCTTTGATGAAATAATCTTCCAAACACATTTTTCCTTAGAAGAAGGATACATATAATTCTTATTATCATAGTGGAATGACAAAACCGTAATTTATCAGGTTAAAGGGTGAAATATGATCCCACCCTTTCTGTTAATTAATGGTGTTACAATAGATTTTTTTTTGAGGGTTCATCTTAAAACTGGGGTTATTACTAGAATGCTTGTCTCGGCCAAGTTATTGGATAGGAGAGTATTGTTATTAAAGTCTTGGTTTGCATCATTGTGGACTTTCTTGGTTATGAATATTATATTTGGGGTTATGTGGGTGAATGCAGTGGGATGTTTTTGGAACTTTATTCTCGTAGAACCTTTTTATCACCGTTGAGCCATGAAAAATTGTGTTATTCTTGGATCCTCATTATCGTTTTAGTATCTGTAATAAGCTATTCAAAGGGTTCATCAGCAAGAGAGTAGACTATAGACAACCTCAAATCAATTGGTCTGTGGATGTTTTTCTTGGCCACTACTGCTGTTATTTGTATTGTGGAAACTAGATAGAGCAGCAATTTGCTTCACTGTGTCCAGTTTTGGGATTCTAAGTGCAATATATTTCTATTTATACCATAGTCCCTCAAGGTTTGTATGTGCACTGATGATATACCTTTCGATTTAACAAGCTTATGCACAAATATAGAAAAGTTTTTAAGTTCATTTTGGCATGAAAGTGATAAACGACGTGGTATGGGTTTGGGAGGAGATTCTGAATAGCACAATGAAAGTGTTTTTTCATGTGTCCAACTTGATCATAATAACATATTGTCGGAAATTTGTATGGTCTATTATGAAACTATCTACAGTTCGAGCATCATCTCTAACCTGACGATTTTTGCCTCGCATAAGTAGATTTCCAGGCAGAAATATCAAATTGGGATAATTGTTACTCTCTAGGAGAGAAAGGTGAAGTAATTCTAAGATTTATGGAATGACTACTTGACAATTTATTATTTTAGTTTTTCTTGGATAGTTGACTCATCATTAAAACAGTGAGATTCTTCTTTTTTTGAAAACTTGATTTATTAATTAATGCCTCGATTCAAAAGGCCTAATTGAACTATTTTTTAACTTTATTTGTCTGTCATTGACATCCTATCTCGAATATTTAAATTTAATTTAGTTTTAAACTTTACACATAAAATTTCTTCATTAGCAAAATCTAATATGAATTATGTCGGTTCTTTCGATTGGGGCTCGTAGTCTGTTACTATTTATCCATTGTTACTATTTATCCATCTGTTTTAAATTCAAAAATTCTTATCTTTTCTAATTATTATGAAAATGATTAAGTATTTCTCTTAAAATGCGTTTTGAAAATCAACGTACTTGACACTCAATCTCATTATTATATTCTACCATCAAGTGGTAGAGCTTTATTCAAATAGTATGATAGTCATTCTCAACTTTTTCTTATCTAATAAATTCCTATCATTCAAATTTGGTTGTAATCTTCTTAACCATTTACTTTGCTTTCACAGTATTAGAAGTCCTTGAAAATAGTACACTCCCTAACCGTCTAATTTTCTTAATTAATTTAGATAATTTTTGTATTAGTCAAGAAGATTTTGCAAGCGTTATATAACCCATCTATCTTATCATGCCTATAGGATGGACATTTGATGATTGATTATATGGAACCTGCCCTTTTTGGACTTGGGCAAAATTCTACCTAAAACCCTGCATACTTAGATACACTATAAATGCATAAAATGTTTCTTGTGACCAAGGAAATGGTGCAGTACTCTCAGGATTCTGGGTTTGTGGTGGAGAATTCATATGAATTTGCTTTTTTTCATATGTAGAAAGTAAAGCATGAGATAAAACTCCTTATTCATCTTGAATCACCAAATTTTTACGTGGCTTATCTCTCTCTCAAATCATGGCAACATATTGACACAAAAGAATTAATCATTATAACAATTCATTGAATCAAAATTTGACTCAATTCAGTTTATGGTCCATTGAAAACTTCAAGAAAATTCTTAATCTCGAAAATCGTAAACAATCGAAAATCAAAATAATCGAAAATAATCAAAAATTAAAATCAATAAAAACCAAGAACTCTAATATCAATAGAATTGCCACTTTCTGATCCTAAGAATTGGTCATGTAATAATCCTTGTAAATCTAATAAATATATTCTATTAGTTAGAATATATCTCAAAGACACATAAGGTATTACAACCTGTTTTCAAACTAAATCAAACATAGAAACTTCGCGTATCTTAAAATGTATCCTAAAATGTATCCAATAACATTAATCGGTATTCAACTGATAAACCAAATATCAATCAATACACATATATCAATTTAATCTATTGGTCTCACCGACGATCCAAATACAAATTGAATCAAAAGAAAATCATTACAAACATAATCATTTTAATTTACACTCGATCAATTAAAATAAAATATATAAAATTACTTCAACAAACTTTCAAATAATTTATCATAATTTTTTTCAAAGGATCATATATATGTATATATATATTATATAAAAGTTGAATACTTAAAAATTGACAAAGAAAAGTCTAGTCTACTCAACTATATTTGTCGCACCATTATCCTTTCCTGAAATATAGAAGAAAAAGGTGAGTATTTATTTAATAATTAGTGAGTGGATCCGTAGAAATCACACACACACATACACATAATATCTAAGAGATGTTGGCTTCTAATTCCCAACAAAAAGTAGTAAAAGGGCGTAAACTTGATATTCATGAGGTGACTGCTTAAACTGAATTGACCTCAATAAACAAATCAAAATGCACTTGAATCAGTAACAATCCATAAGAGAACAGTGTGCTAATTGTGGAATGATTGGTCATAATGATGATCAATGCATGAATGGGGAAACATCAATACTTTAATATGAAGATGTTAATTATATGGGAACTTTAGAGAGAAACAACCAACGAATGAACCTTTTTCTAATATATACAACCCAGATTTGAGAATTCACCATAATTTTTCTTGGAAAGATCCAAATGCTATGAGACAAACGAGACCTCCTGGCTTCTAATCAGAAGGACCACCGTGCTAACATCAACTGCCACCTCAGCCAATGCCACCTCCAGAAAAGAAATCATCTTTGGACAACCTTTTAATACAATATATTTCAAATCAAGAAGATATCATAAAGAAGTTGGATGCAAAGATAAATCAAGTGGTACAAACTAATCAAGCTTTTATTCACAATCTGGAGGTCCGAATTGGCCAATTGGACAAGGTAGGAACTAAGAGAGATCATGGAAAACTATCTAGCACTAAAGAAGTGAACCTAAAAGAAAGTGTCATGGCTATTACCCCAAAGAATGAAGGAGTCCTAGAAGACCCAATCATATAAAACAAAAAGGTGAGTGAAGAATTAACTGCATAAGACATTCTTACAACCAAGTCATCACAAGAAGAAAATTCCACTATTGATGTTGAGGCACCACCACATGTGGACACAGTAAAACCCTGTGTACCTCCAATTTTGTTTTCTCAAAAGTTGAAGAAAAGAGATGATGAAAAGAATATTCAGAAATTTTTGGAAATTTTAAAGAAAACTACAAATTAACATTCTTTTTGCTGAAGCATTAGCTCAATGCCATCATATGCAAAGTTCTTAAAGGAGATCGCGTCCAACAAAAGGAAATTGAAAGAGCATGCCACAATAGCTTTAACGGAGAAGTGTAGTGTTATTCTTCATAATAATCTACTTCCTAAGTTAAAGGATCTGGGGAGTTTTATTATACCTTGTTCTATTGGACGAGTAGGCATTAGTAAATCTTTGTGTGATTTACGTACAAGTATTAATATAATACCTTTCTCTCTTTTCATGAAGTTTGGAATCAGAGAAGGCATTTTGGTGAAGGTTGGTAAGTTTGACTTCTTCGTTAATTTTCTTGTGTTAGAAATGGAAGAAGATATTGAGATATACATTATTTTAAGAAAAACTTTCTTAGCTACTTGCGAAGCATTAATTGATTTGCAAAACGGGAAGTTAACTTTGAGAGTAGGGAGTGAAAAACATTAATGCCTTCTGAGCTTTAAAGTGTCCATCAATTGAGGACTCATGTTTTAAGATAGATATAATTAATTCTGTAGTTCATAATATATTTAGAAAAGAAAACCATAAAGATCCTATGAAATCATATTTTACCCTGAGTGCAACTGTCAAAAATGACATTTCTGAATTGGTGAACTGGGTTTTTAGATTGGAAAGGTTGGGTTATCAACCCTGAGCTAGATTTAAGCAGTTAAATCAAGGGAAACCAAAACCATACCCCTCCATAGAAAAATCTCTTAGGCTTGAATTGAAACGACTTCCTTTCTCATTTGAGATATGCCTACATAGGTGAGTTTGAAACATTACCAGTTATTATCTCATCTAATCTAAATATTGTTGAGGAAGAGAAATTGTTAAGGATTTTAAGAGAGCACAAAAATGCCATAGCTTGGACCATAGCCGACATAAAGGGGATTGGTCCATCTTTGTGTATGTATACAAATCAAGTTGAAAGTAATAGAAATTGCAGCTGACACTCTTCCCTTTTCTTCTTCAGTTGCTACTACAGTCTGGAAATCCTGGTACGTTGGAGCAACATGGGTTTGCACGGAACAGGTTTTGGTCATCGGACAATGACCCTTCTCCTCCGCCTCCACCTAACGACCATTCGACGGTGGATCTAATATTGAAGTCCACAGAAGAAGATCTAAAGTCCTGGCCGTATGGTTGTGAATTTGCGTCTACATCAGAGAAGAATGAATATGGAGGATATTACAACTTGTTCACCTATGACTCGCCTTTTTCTGTTTTTGCAGCTTTGAGCTACGTATTAGTATTTCCCTCAGTGCTGGCAAGCTGACTTTAATCCCGCGTGCGAGAAATGTGGATAGCAAGACTTTCTCTTTTGCATTTGCCTTGCATAATTACTTATCTGTATCAGATATCCGGTTTTGCCAATAAATTTATCCTGTTTATATTAATAGAATAATATAGTAAATATAGAACACCTTGTTTTTGTTTCGATGATGGTGACTGCAAATCGTTTCCATTGCCTCTATGGTGATGTGAGAGTTCTAAATGTGCACAACTTTGTGGTTACTATTGCATGATGTTGTTCAATCTGCATTGAAGTGGGTTTTGAGGGCTTGGAGACACTTGATTACTTTCATAATCTGACGAATAGAGAATGGTTCACAGAACAGCCAGATGCAATTACCTTTGGGGGTGAATTTTTTTTGTTTAAAATTCTTTTGCATTCAGTGTGAATCACAAATTTGTAACATGAAATTAATCAAACTCTTCACCATATTGTCACATTCTTATTCACTGAGTTATTGGTACATTAAGGCTCATTGTGAGGTTTGGAGTGTCAAATTCTTGAATTTTTCAGGAGCTTTTATTTTCCTTTAGATTGACTCTGTGTTTGAGCAACCGAACAAAGATTGCTATTGTAAACCATCAGAAGAAGAGAACTTTTAACTACGGAAAGTTGGCATGCCAGATTCAGGTTTTTATAATTCCTTTGCAATATTGTATCTTATTAGTCTTTCAATATATTTAAATTCTTTTCTCTCACTTACAAGTGTACCTGCAGGATTTTCCCTTGAAAATTTTGAAAACCTCAGTGTGCAGTTGTATGGAACCCTTGGGACAAAATGACCAAATCTCTGACAGATATGGGGGATGAGGATTACAAAACCATGTTATGTGTGGATTCTGCTCCAATTGAAACTCCAATCGTCTTGAAACCCTTTGAAGAAAGGAACCGTTTCATCAAGTTGTTGCAGTGGGCAGTTAGATCCTGGCTGGTTCTCCATTGTTTTCATTGATCTCAGAACGAAGGTTTTTTGGTGTAACCTGTATGAGTTATCTTATCAAAGTATAATATAAGTGCACTTGCTTCTTTGTATCATCTTTTATTTTGCATTGAAATCCGCTGTACGTAGTAGCTAACAACAATCAGAATGTCACAGGGTTGAGCAACATTTATATTTGTCGGCGTTGCCTCTTTGCTATTGATGGTGAGGAATGCCTCATTGTTTTATGTTAATATACTGCTGAATGGTATTCATTAAAGCATAAGCTAACCTTTCTTTTCCTGAATCATAAAATTTATATCTTTAAAGGCACAACATTTGCAAACAAAAACAGCAAATTGCATTTTATGATTCTTGAATTCATGACGGAAAGCATTACATGCTCATTGTTTTATCTTCTTATTGAGTTATTGCTCAGTCAAGAAGTACACTTAGGTTTTACTCTTTCAAATTCTTGGAACTTTTTTAGCGTGCATTTAGAAGAGAGAAAGCAGGGACGTGTAAAATCATAGCTTTTCATCTTTTATCTACCCTTTGGTTTGTAGAGTGTAGCCTGGAAGCCGAGAAATCTCAATTACAGAACCAGATGTTAGCTTGATGTCATCAGATGGTTACCCCATCACCCGATCAAAACACAAGGAGTGTCAATGTTAAGCCTCACTTACAGCTACTTGTTTGATGCTAACAAAATAGAGTGGAAGTTACTTGTTTGCTAGCTCTTCATTCTTCTTCCCACCAGTGAGTTTTTTGATGGATGCTCCGAGTCCTTCATCAAATTCTTTCTGACCATTCTCATGGTCAGGTTAGAGAATACGTTACCATCCAAATGTCACCTCTGCATCACTGTCAATTACCACCTGATACATTTCCTTGGTGGGTTCGCTGGGCCTTTCCCAATATTCGACCTTAAAAGATCCTTCACATTATCTCTGCATATCTGCATATATCTGCATATGCAGGTATGCTATAACTTGAAAATTGAAGAGTGGTGATAATGCTATAACTTGCTGTCACATTCAAACTCTACTAAATAACTAGAAAGAGAAATCTTGATCTATAATTTGGAACAAAACCGAATCCATAAACCTTGATACCATGCCAAGCATGGACTTCTTCCTCAAACCAACACAATTCAGTTGCTTCTCAGCATCCAATTTAACAGGAAAGGAAACACCGGTTTTCGGTTCCACCTCCGCTGCAATTTCCTCTTTCTTTGCTCTCTCCTCTTTCGGCACCTCAGTTCCATCATTTTCCTTCTCGTCATGAAGCTTGCCATTAGTTTGTTCTTCATCAGCCTTCGTTCCATTCTCAGAGTTCACAGGCTTTTCAAGCACAAGCTCCTCGGTCCTGGTAGTTACATTCTCAACAGCAGTAGTTGCCATTCTTCTTCAACCGAAAGAGAGGGTGAAGAGAAAAGATAATGAAAAGGATGATAGTTTGTGTTGGTTGTTAAATTTAAGAAATTTCGAGGATTTATATAGGAAGAAGATGGTGATGGAAAACAAAAGGGCATTAAATTGAATCTGTGATTGTGGATATCGGTATGAGCATTAGATAATAGACTTTAATGATGATAATATGTAATACCTGAGTTATTATATGTTCAGCTATCCATTTCTATGTGAATTGATTTGATGCTTTGCATGTCTCGATTAGGTATGGAATTCACATATCATACACATTACGAGCTCATTATTTCTCTTGAGTGTTCAAAGCCATCCTCGAATTTTTTTTTTTTTTTTAATAAAGAAAAATTCCTATATTCAATTTTGACTGAAACATCGAATTATATACGGGATTAACGTATCATTTATATACGGATCATTCGGATCATTAGTTAGTCAAGGTGCATGTACAAGGACTACGCTATAACTAATCCCCTTAACATTTTACAGTGAGATACTTAAAAGTCAAACTCAGAATTAATACAAGCATTCACTTGAACTCTACTATCATACCAACCTTGAAGAGATTGCAATCCTCAAATTACTTAATTTCTTAATGTAAAATTTTTTTTTTTAAACTAGAGAAATATCAATTCTTATAATGCTCAAATCATAATGTCCAATCGAACACAGAATCAGTATTAATCATAACTGTTTAATGTATTTAAAGATTTAAGAATAATTACTCGTCTCAAAATTTTGATTTAAAAATATATTTCAATTATTGAAAGGAAAAGCATCACTCCAAAATTAATGCTATTCATTGTATAGGTTATTCTCATCATCCTCAATAAAAATTATTTTTGAGAATAAATTTTTAAGTGACAATTCATGCTAAAGGAGAATTTTACTACGAAATACCCATTTAAAATAATTAATTTTGAGTTCAATTACAAGTTTAAAAAATTTTATGAAATGATTTTTGATATGTGTTACATAAGATACTCGTATAAAGAATTTTATCATGTCACATGGTGCGAATAAATTATCTATAAACTAATAAATAAAGAATCACTCTAACAGCATGTGAATAGAAAAAAAGAGGAAATGTATTAAAAAAAAAAAAAAAAGGATATGCATGTCTTGCAATCCTTTGGAAATGAAGTTCAAATCTAATTGAAGTATTATTAAGAAGAAAATAAATCCGAGATCCTCCCCTCCTCCATGTAAATTGTTCTTAGACAAAAGAGAGATTTTTCATGTATTTCAAAGGTTTTCTTCGATCCAGTGTGCAATCCTTTAACAAAGGAAATTACAAGTAAAATTCATCATCCACTCTAAAATTGTTTTAAAATTCTTTTTTATTTATATCATTTAATTTATATAAAAAAAAACTTCTTATAATATCTTGTCAATTTCAAAAATAACTTTAATTATTTTACTTTTTATGAACTCTAGTGTTAATTAAGTTATTTTTTTTAATTCTATTATTTAAATCCCACAATTGTTAAACTCCATAACAAAGTAAAATATAAAAAAATATATTTTTTCTTAATTAAAGTACGTAATTTCTTTAAAATTTTTAAATTTTGATAAAATATATGATAGTTATTCAATTTTTAGAATGAGTGAAAATTTATTTTTTTAAGATCAATTTTCATGATTATTTTTTTATTAATTCGATATTTTTCTTTAATTTGCTCAAGAAAAAGAGATGTATTTATTTAATTTAAGGTTTAAAAAACAAAATTTTAAAATAATTAAAATTTTGTAAACAAATAATTAAAACTATTTCAATTATAAAAAATATTTAATAATAATTAAAATAGATTTATCTTTTATATTTAAAATACTAAAGGCCCAAATTTTTCATATACTGGGCCTAATGAGTTATCAATTTATATTAGGGTGGTAACGAAAACGAACAGGGAGGTTCGCTGAACTTGTGGTGTAAGTGGAAAGTGGTTTTAGCGACAGCAGAACAGAGCGGAAGAAAGCCATGAAAGGGGGGAAAAGCAGACAACGGAAAAGAAGGCGGCACGCAAGCAAAACTCGAAATCAAGAATCTTTTCAATCCACAGCGAAAAAGCATAAGACAGAGACTATTAAAACCCATGGAAAAGATGAAGATCATCGAACTTCTGCTTCTGCAAAACAACCAAAGCCATCCAGCTTCCTCGATAAGGTCTCTCTCTTTACCTCTCTTTTATGTCTTCATACAATTTTTAGGAAATTTTCAATCAATGTTTTTGAATCTGTATGAAGATGCGAGCCAGGTTATCCGGGGGCCATTTCAGGATGCTCAACGAAAAGCTTTACACTTGCACGTAATTTTTTTATTATTAGTTTTTAATTGTAAGCTTTTGTAGAGTCCTATTTCCATGCTTGCTTAATTTTTATTTTCTATGTTGTTATGGGTTGTGACTGTGGCATTAGTGTTGGAACAAATTTGATTCTTTTTCCTTTTCTCTCTGTCAGTGGAAAAGAAGCACTGGACTATTTCAAAGAAAACCCGGCACTATTTGATATGGTAATTTTTTTTTAAAAAATTTTAATATGAGTTTCTCTCTCTGCAAGAGTGTGTTTACTGGAGCCTGCATCATATGTTGTCTACTTAGATAATATAACTTGGTGGATGATACGGTAAGTCGAACCTTAGCTTAGATGAGTAGCGCTAATGTTCTCTCGTGATATTTTGATAGTATATGAATTGTACGGTAGGCCACACATCCTTGATCCGAATGTCTAAAAGTTATATAGCCCTTACTTGACTTCTTGTTTTACAGTTCACATCTTGAACTTCAAGTTTAGCATAAAATTTATTCGAAAACCATTGAATTATCTCAAGGCCATCAAATAGTTCCTAGGACATTATACACCTAATTGTAGACAGATACATTCTGGCCAAAGTAATGACCTTTCTTTCTCCTTATGGAAATCTAGATCCTTGTCAAATAAGTTAGCATTCAGAACTGTCAGCGTCCCAGCAATACCATACATTTGTTAGACATTCATACCACTCATTTACAATCAAACTATTAACTGATACCTTCCAATTTGATCAAAATATTAATGGAAGAATAGGGTAGTTTTTCTTGGTAATGTATCTTCATTCCAAAGTCTATCTAGGGTTAAAACTCCACTTAAATTTCTTGACTATGCAATGTAATGAAAACATGCTATAAAGTATTGCCTACTATGCAAGCATTGAATTTCTGAGTTCAGACCTGTAGTATTGCCTTCAAATTTACGAAGCTTATTAAATCTAATGTTTCTTCCAATTTCTCAAAATTCCCTGCTAGGCCTATGGCATGACTTTTCCGCACTGAGTTGTGTTTTTTATCTACTGTGCACTAATACAGTCAGAGCATACTTTTTAACTTCATTATATAAATTTGCCTCAACTGTTCTTACTTTTCTTTTGTTTTTTGGACTAGAAGAGAAATTTTCTCAAGCAATGTTTATAGCAGTACTATTTCGATATCATTAATATTTGGAGCAATAGCGTGGTAACTTAATTTTCACTTATGTGCCAGTATCATTCTGGATATCAAGAGCAAATGTCTCATTGGCCTGAACTGCCAGTTAATATCATCATAAAATGGCTGAAGGATCACAGCCCTTCTCTAGTTGTTGCTGATTTTGGCTGTGGTAATTTTTTGGTGAACTCTATAAAAAGCTGCTAATTGCAATGATTGATTAACACTCTAATTTGTAGTACCCCTTCATATCGAATTTTGATTTCTCTGTCAATGTAATAATGTTTTATTGTCTTCAGGGGATGCTCGCCTTGCAAAAAGTGTGAAGAATAAAGTTTTTTCATTTGATCTTGTCTCAAATGATCCTTCAGTAATTGCTTGTGATGTATCAAATGTATGTCTTTCTTTCTTTTTCCTGTTTAAATCTTTAATGATAGAAATAATTATTTGCATTCAGACTTTAAACCAGTGAATAAAGTACATTACTCGCATTCCTTCTTATGGCTAATCGTTTTGTTATTGTTGAAAGCAAGAGAAGTGGTGCCATGTAATATAGTTTCTCACTTTATTTTTGTTTTATTTGCTAGCCTCTAAACGAATAATCTAGTTTTGCCTTGCATGTCTAGCTAATGGCACCTTTTGTGCTTAGGCTATACCTACAAGAGATGTATGCTAACTGTTGGATGTAAATATTAGTTATCACTCTTATGCATGCGGGAGTAAGAAACTAGATTGACCCTTAGATTTCAATTGTAATTGCAATTTCTGAAATAGTTTGATCTTATTCCTCAATGCTTGAACAACAAAGAGCCAATAATTATGTGAATACACATAGAATAAGAATGGATGTGCACCAATTTTTTCACAAATATTCTTAAAAGTAAGTTTTTCCTATAGTATTTCTTGTTCATTACTATCATAATATACCCCATGATTTGGCAGACTGCAGATGCATGTGAAAAAATAGAATGTCAAGTGTAAACTGCATTACGATCTAGGTAGCTTTTAGCCCAATTTTAAGAAACGCTTGGGTTGAGTGTCAAAAATATGCTTTTGAACTTTTTTTTTTCTTCTGGGAAGGTTTAGATAAGGTTGTAAAATGCCCTCCTTAGTATTTCATTGTTTGTGCTCTCTGGCAGACACCACTTGACTCTTCATCCGTAGATGTTGCTGTCTTCTGCCTTTCGTTGATGGGCACTAACTTTTCCAGTTACCTTCAGGAAGCACACAGAGTTCTTAAGCCAAGGTTAGCTGCTCATAATTTTTTTCCAAGTGTTTACATCACCTTTTCTTGCTCAGTTTTTTGATTCATGATTCACTTATTATGGTTCAATTGTCATAGTGGCTGGCTTTTGATAGCAGAAGTGAAGAGCAGATTTGATCCAAACACTGGAGGAGCAGACCCAAATGAATTCTCAAAGGCCATTTGTGAACTGGGATTTGCCTCTGTGTCCAAGGTCAATTTATCTTCCTATCATTTGCAACTATTGTTGATGTTTGCTGATGCTGACTGATAAATGTTATTACCTGCAGGACTTGTCAAATAAGATGTTCATTCTGTTATACTTCAAGAAAAAGGTTAGTAGCTCATCATGGATATGATATTCCTTTATCTGATGAAGATGTGAATATAATTTGATACTCTTCGATTGGCATCTTTTGGTCTGCAGAAGCAGAACTCAACGAGTAAGGAAATTGAATGGCCCGAGTTAAAACCTTGTTTGTACAAACGTCGCTAAAATCGAAGGCAAAGCGCCCCTCTTATTTTTCACCCTGATCAAGCTGTTCCCATTAGCATTGTTCTGTTGTGGTTTTAGGCAATGTATTGAGGTTGTTAAGCAAATTTTGTTCCTTCAAAGGGAAATTAGAAGGAAAAAAATTTGTTTTATTAACTTTAATCTAAACATTCTACTATATGGCAATGTATTTTGTAAGTTACACAAATTTTCTATTATATGGCAACGTATTTTGTAAGTTACACGGCATTTCGTCTAAAGTATGGAATTTTAAGGGTTTTCCTGTTTTCACAATTTGTATATTACTAATTGAATTTGAAATGAGTTGTAAGATACACAACAACAATCACAGCATCAGCATGGTAGTGTTGCATTGTTATCTTTTCTTTGATTATGTAAGGAAGAATGATAAAGGTGCACTGTGAGTCAAAAAAAAGTTTGATGAGCAATTATTGATCTGTGAAACAGCCAGCATAAGGCTAAAACGTGGGGAAACGCTGACGTAATTTTTTTTGAGAAACATGTACGACTAGATGCATAAATATAGAATCAAATGTAAGAATACACTGAAGTTCATAGGTCTAAACTGCGAAGCTAATAGTTAGCATCTTAGGTTATGCATCATTTGATCCCAACCAAACACTCCCGATTACAACTGGACACTTTATACCTACCTGATTAAAAATACCACCTACCTGATGAGTGTAGGAGGACTTGTATCAACAGGGTACCCTTCAAACATGATGAAATCAGATAATGTTCTCATATTATGCGATGGAAGAGAAAGAAGCAATAGCGAGGAAAGAGATTCTATTTTGTTTGTGTATCGTATACGAATTCTAATCCAGCATTTGGTCCTAGTGCCTGCCTTTTCAGTCAACATACATAACCTGTGAGGGAATAAGCACCCAATATAATGGAACTTGACTAGCCTGCCCATATAAGTTCGCAGAATTAGTGTAATCACTTTGCATTGCAAGACCACAATGGGCTGTCAGCTTTCTGCATAAAGCAAATCTCAAGAAAAGGATTTATAAGATGGCTTATAAGATCAGTCTCGGTAGATGTTGCGAATTGCTGTGTTAATGCTTTTATAGTCCAAATCCATGTTCTTCATCCAGTTCTCAAAGTCTCCGATTTCCTAGGACACCAACTTATACCCAAGTTATAACAGGCAGTGAAGAAAACAATGAAAAAGAGAGGAGAATTTGTACACTGAAGTTATATACATAGATCAATACATACTTTGCAACATTTGTCTAAAACGAAAATGAGTACTTAAAATTAATACTTTGCCTTCAAGTGACTCATCCTTTCAATCCCATTTTCATCCATTCATGTAAGAACTGATTTGCATGGTATAGAGAGAGCGGTAGATCCTACACTATTGTTTCTATATGGTCATGCTACAAGATGTATGCAAAAATTACTATAAGTGAATGGTGTCAAATTTTAATTGAATAAAAAATTAGGGTTGTCAGTTTATAGAAAAAAGGTTAAGTCTTATTAATTTTATAATTAAATTAATTCTAATTTTATCTAAAAATTAATAAAATGACAATTAATATTAAGTTAAACTAAAATTATAAAGAATCAATTAATAACAAGACTTTCACCGTTAATTAAGAAAACTAGATGTTGAATTACGTTTATCGATTTCATTCAACTGCTAATTACGTTTATCATGCTATATCTCAATGCATTCAATTCTTGTTCATAAAACTAGAATCCTAAATTCATTGACTATCTCTTCCGAGTGTTGAATCAAAAATATTCTCAATTCTTAATTTTAATATCCCTGTTCATGATTAAGAGTTACTTAAATCTTGCTAGAATTTTTTAAGTTGTTTTATCCATATTCTACTTTAAGATTACACTCCGAGTGTTGACTACTAGAATTAGCATCATGCACAATAATCTAATCCAGAGAACAATGGTGACCTCAAGAGGCCTAACATTGGTGAAAATTTCTAATAAAGTAAGGAAGAATAATTCAAAATACTCTTTGCCAAATTTCGCCACAAATGTGCATATTATCATGAGGGCACAAAAAAAATTTAAGATCACCTCAACATCAATAATGTTCACTGATGAGAATGAGATTGGAGTACACTACCCGTATAATATACTTTTGTGGTGACTTTGGGAGTCGGATCATCTCGATCAACCGAATACTGATCAACATAAGCATTTTTACAAACTTAATTTTTGAGAATACTTTGGATTCCTTGAAAATTGAAGATCTAGATTAAGACTGATCAATACAACTTTATATGAATTTGCAAAAGGGCGATTCTACTGACTGGACATAATTCCATTTCTTTTACTATTCTCCAATCATTACCAAGAGAAGGATCA
>JAVXUL010000001.1:6913416-6928454 GCA_035590515.1 Trichilia minutiflora | reverse complement strand
TTTTAATTTTAAAAAATTAAATTAAAAATATTTATTATTATATATTTATAATATTTTTATTTTTTTATTAATTTTTTAATTTTTTTAAAAATTATAATTATTTAATTTATTTATTTATTTATTTAATATAAACGGACTGACTCGTTTAGTCTGGTAGTTCGACGGGTTGAATTAGAGTTGAGAATATCAACCCGTTTATTAAACGGGTCAATTCAATCTAATCCGTTTAAATGTTTGGCTCGAAATGGCCCAGATTGATTAAATCCGATCCGATCCGTTTGACAACCCTAACTATATGATGGGAACAATTTGATAAAATGATAAATTATTGATTGATATATTAAAAGGACGTTTGATTTACTAAACTAAACCAATGGGAACATATTCTTTTTATTATGGAAATTATGGGTAACATTTTGAATTTCTAGCAATATCGATATTGTATAAAAAAAATTGTTGTATTTACTTGACTAGCCAACCTCTCAAAGTTAAAATAGTATTATTATTTGTTTATGCTATTTGTTAAAAAAATAAAACATAACCATTAAATTAAATGATAATATAAAGTGATAAAATTCTTTAATTTTTTATGCAACTTGGTATCATAATTTTTAAGTGTTTAATTTTTATTTCTATGAATCATTTTATAAGGGGGATGTTGATTGAATTTGATAAAATTTTCAATAGTTTGTTATCTGTCCTGTGAATTAAAATTTTTTATAAAATTTATTTGCCAAAATTTAGTTATATATAAATAATTAATACTAGAAATAAAAAATATAAATAAGTAATATTAAATTTACAAAAGCTTTAATATTATTTATATACGAATAAAAGAATAAATATATTTTTATTTTTATTTTTATTTTACAATATTATTACTTTTTCTTTTTGAAAGTAAAAAGAGTGGGTCAATCTTAAAGTGAACTTTTATTATTTATTTCTTTTTAAAATTACTAAAAAAATAAATGGAGACTTTCTCTATCATTTTGTTTGAATTATTTTATTTTTATCTTGTTCCAAACCAAACGACACTGTTTTATGACAAAGACTCGATTCCTACCCGTCTTTATATGCACAAATCAAGAGCTGAGCAAAGACACTTCCATGTCGGAAACAAACGCGTACGATTATCTTAATTTAATCTTATTCAATACTCAATACTGACGGTCGTTGAGTTTCTCTACTAACTTCAATCTTCCATTAATATCTCTCGTCATTTTCCCATCAAAATTTATGTATTCCCACTCTGTTTCTAGATAGAGCTTGTTCAGTTTGTGGTACTGTTTTTACATCTCCATTGTATATTCTTTGTTGAGTTCTTGTTGGGTGAAAATATTTTCGCTTGTTAAAATGTTCATTTATTGATTACCTTTGGATCTGTTAATGAATGCCGTGTGTTCTTTAATAGCTACGTTTTTGTTATTCTATTTTAGCTCGACTCGGCTTTGCAGTTTGTTTCGAACGAGTGAGGTTGATTTGGTTTTGTTGGTTAGTAGATGTTAGTTCAGTTTTTGTTTTGATGAGTCGAAAAGAAATGGGATCTGCAAATGTATTCTTTTCGGCTGGAGAGTTCACTTTAGACCCCAAGTGGTTGGTTGATCCCAAGGAACTTTTTGTTGGACCAAAGATTGGCGAGGGAGCACATGCCAAAGTATATGAGGGGAAGTAAGTCAATCTTCTGCTTCTTTCTTTAGATCGTAGTCGTTGAGCTTCAGATAATCAATTGTAAACTGAAACTGGGTTAAATTACTGAATTCAATTTTTAAAATACAACTGTTGCTACTGATTTAACAGTTAAGGCTTTGCTTTTGGATTGTTGATTGCAGCCAATATGATAATTTCAAATAAGTTTGCGTTTAATATTTCTGTACAGTATACAATTTCCTTTTTTTAGCTATTTATTAGTTTAGCTCATTCGAATAATGATGTTTTTTTATGATGTAGTTATCTCATTCTCTGACATTATGAGATTTTTTGATGTTTTCAGATATAAGAATCAAACCGTTGCTGTTAAAATTGTTCATAGAGGAGAAAACCCTGAAGAAATTGCCAAGAGAGAAGCACGGTTTGCAAGAGAGGTAGCAATGATGTCTAGGGTACAGCATAAAAATTTAGTGAAGGTTAGTTCATTAGCATATAAGCAATTACTTCGTAGCTGAAATTCGTGAGATAACTTCTTTTCATTTGATAATTGTCATCGAGGTTTACAGACTAAATGTCATAAGAAAATCACGAGGCTTGTGAACAATAAATAACAAATTGCCATCTCCTGTTTCCAGTTTATTGGTGCTTGCAGCGAGCCTGTCATGGTAATAGTAACAGAGCTCTTATTGGGTGGAACCCTGCGTAAATATTTGCTGAACATGAGGCCAAGGTGCTTGGACATGTGTGTGGCAATTGGTTTTGCCCTTGATATTGCTCGTGCAATGGAATGCTTACACTCTCATGGAATCATTCACCGTGATTTGAAACCTGGTATGATTTTGTTGCTAGCTGTGCTCATTGGACTGTTAAACTTATCAAGCTCTAATAAGTTGTAATTCTAAGGGTACTTGACAGTCCAGCCAAATTTTAATAGACTGCTGCTAAGTTTGTGAATTTTGGAGATTTTATTGTTTATAAAAACAAACAAACAAACAAAGAGTTATTCTTTTCTTTTTTTTTTCACTTTAATCTAACTTGTAGAACTATCATAAAAAGTTCCAATATTCTCTGTGCAGTTAGTACTATAGATAATTTGTTTCAAGTGCTATGTATGAATTTAATTTGTTGTGTAGTAGTTTTATCTGCATTTCCTTTTTTTAATCATTTTTCATTTTTTATTGTTCATATGATTGTTAGATGTGCTGCAAGTGTTTATACTGGGGCTCTGGCTTGCTCAATTATGTTATTATGTTATTGCTTGTATTTTTCAGTTTCAATGTTTTACCAATTTGTTTGAATGTGGCTATGATTTGAAGCTTTGAATTTATGTCTAACTTGTTTGTGGTACAATATTGTGTTTCATGTTGTAAGTTAAACTTATTGGGTAACTTTTCATGCTTAATTACCTTTTTCCATGTGCAAAAGATAAGTTGCACCAGAACTCTCCCACATGTGGCCAAATTCACCAGGAAAAAGATATTTCTTGTGAGTAATTACTCAAAACATGCCCTAAAAACTTACTTATTCCGTATTTGGTTGTTCACCCTATCTTTTTTGCTCTTCAAAGAAACGCTTAACTATGACTATTGCGTAACAAACACTTCTAATCCAAATTTACCTCTGAAAAATAGAGATGTGGATATTTTAGGTGGCTGACTGAGTCTGTTCGTAACCATTCTTGTGACAAGTGAAAGTGTTAAATATCTAAGCACCATTAGAAGGTAGCCTAAAATTATTGTTTTTAGTATTGTTATAATTTTCAACTGTTTTCAGACAGGTTTTGAATTTTGGATCATCAGAAGATTAATTTTGTTTTTCTATTTCTTGTTGAGGTTCTTTAAACTTCACCTTTTGACTTCTCTAGGAAATTCTTCATAAAGCATTCATGCTATAACGATTTTTACCCAAGTGAAAAAGCTGCTGTCATGTAAAGGATGATGAAACATTCCAAACATGCTGAGCATGAGTATGATCTGAAAGATACATTATTCAAAATGCATGAAAACTTATACTTGACTATTTGTAATGTAATGGTCATCTTCTTGATTCAATCTAGCTGAGTTTGAAATGGATTTTGGAGACTTGATTTTGTTATCTATGATCTTAAATTAGATTTTCTTAAACATAGTTTTAAGTGTCATTCAATCCTAGTAAAATTTCTGGAGAGTATGAGTATGTACCCCTTCCAGGATGTATTATTAAATAGAATTCTTATGACTTTGTTCCTTTTTCCAGAGAACTTGATCTTAGAATTCTTATGACTTTGTTCCTTTTTCCAGAGAACTTGATCTTGACTGCAGATCAGAAAACAGTCAAACTTGCAGATTTTGGTTTGGCCAGAGAAGAGTCACTGACAGAGATGATGACTGCCGAGACGGGCACTTACCGTTGGATGGCTCCAGAGGTACTTTGGCTGCATTATCAGATCCTTACGAATTTACTTTTTTCTTTTGAGATAGATGCTCCTTTATAGAGAGCTGATTATTCACATTGGTTGCAGCTTTATAGCACAGTCACATTAAGGCGCGGAGAGAAAAAGCATTACAATCTTAAGGTGGACACATATAGTTTTGGGATTTTGTTGTGGGAACTTATCCATAATAAACTGCCATTTGAAGGCATGTCCAATTTACAAGCAGCGTATGCAGCTGCTTTTAAGGTGATTCCTCGTTCCTTTCTTATATATCTATGATGAAATGATTCTCAAGGGTGTTTTTCTCTGCTTGCCACGAGAAAGACATTCTTTTCTACACGCATTAGACGCTTGCTTAATTTGAGAACACCTGCAAACATCCCTTCCTTGCTATTAATGAAGTTGCAAGGGCAACATATTATGCAAATACTAAAACATAATTTAGAGACATCACATATTGAAACGACAGAACTTGTCCATGTAAACTTATATGATAGGCACATTTTGCAAACAATGTTCCACGTGACTAGATAGTCTCAGCAGATTTGAGGTCAACGTTTTCTTAAAAAAATCCTACTTGTGGAGTGGATAACCATGTCAAGTGAGACAGCTACAAGAAATGGCAGGATGAAACTTGTGGCCTTGATGACATTCAAACTCGCTGCACAAAGATGGTGAAATAAACGAAATTATCACTTGAGATTCACATAATGATCGCTTCCTTACACATGGAAGCATTTTAGGATGCTGGATATTCATTCAAGTAGGCCCCCCTGCTTTACTTGGCCTTTATTAAGATTGTTTTCAATGAATCTCTATCTCACATCAGACAGTCAGCTAAGTTGGTTGAATGATGAGGACGTTTTGTTGGGAGTTTTCCATCTTGTAATTCAACATGACATTTGTATGATTGATTACTATTTTCCAACAATTAATTAAAGTTCTCTCCTATTTTCCTGTATCTTTTTGTCATCCTGTTAGGAGATTTTATTTTGTTGTTTCAGAATGTGAGGCCCAGTGCAGAGAATTTACCCGAAGATTTGGCTTTGATCGTGACATCATGTTGGAAAGAGGATCCAAATGCACGACCGAACTTCAACCAAATTATCCAGATGCTATTGCATTATCTCTCTACTATTTTGGCACCAGAGCCTGTTGTCCCTCTGCGGATATTTTCTTCTGAGAATGCAGTATTGCCGCCAGAATCTCCTGGTACAAGTTCTTTAATGGCTGTAAGAGATGACTCGGGAAGAACCCCAAACGCCAGAATGGAAGAACAGCCAAGAGGTTTCTTTTTCTGTTTCAAGCAATGTTACTAATCCATCATCCCCTACTGCTGTAGGAAGATCAATAAACTTGAGTCTCCAGTTTTACATAACACCTGGATTCCGAGAAAATGAAAGAATAGTAAAATGTCAATCTATTCAAAATAGGGATTGGTTCAGTTGCCACATAAAGCTGCATAGAATCTGGCATTGCTATTAACCTTCCATTTTGTTTTTCCCTTAACCCAGATGCACATTTAGAATTTGAGTTGAGGTTGCTGTGATGTATTATCATTGTAAAATAAGGTCATCCAAAAGCCTCTGCTTGGGTTGTCTTAGTAGAATAGAATGAATGATAAGGTGTACTCTATCCCCTTTAGTGAAACAGGAAGTAGAGAAACGATCTTATTATTCTTAGTTTTATCGTACCCAATGATTTGTTGTATTCCACAACATCTGTCCTTTTATATCTTGTTTATCCATCTATCTATCTATCTATCTATCTATATATGTACAAATAAAATCAATGGGTCTTTAATTTTATATTTCTTATTAGTATTTAAAATTAGGCACTTTTATTAAATTTTTACGTGTAGAGATGATTGATTCTGCCACCTAAATAAATAAATATATTTATAGATATTAAGCAGTTACTGAAAATGATCACTATCAATCAAAAGCTAATTGGTATTTTTAAAAAATAAAAGAGCTAATTAATAGTAAAGCTAAATTATAAAAGTTACTAGGGATTTCAAGATTGCCTTGTACTCTAGTTTGCAATTATTACAGTAGTCTAATCAAATTCTCACCGCATTAAATTTTACTCGGAAAAACAAGACACAGACGTCAATAGTCGTCGACAAAATGGGAGAATTGGACGGTCATAAATAACTCACTCACCCTTTCCATATTAAGCTTGGAGAGCAAGAAAGGTCAAAGGTCTAGATTAATCCATCTGGGGAATCAATTTTACGATAATGCTACTGTTTCGAGTTTTGGTAGTGGCAAAGGGCTTGACATTCTCGCAATGGGATTTAGGTTCGTGTCCGAACGAATGGCCTTGTGATTAGATTCTATC
This sequence comes from Trichilia minutiflora, assembly GCA_035590515.1. Lineage (NCBI taxonomy): Eukaryota > Viridiplantae > Streptophyta > Magnoliopsida > Sapindales > Meliaceae > Trichilia > Trichilia minutiflora. The sequence goes on along the minus strand of JAVXUL010000001.1, from coordinate 6,922,051 downwards.
AACGTTGGGACCCACCCGACACCCTAGTACATCGTTCAACTGAAATGCTTTACCCATATCTAAGGTTCGGTGTCCGAGCCTTTGACAATCATAACGGGTCCAAAGCTAAGTTTTCCCGCTCACCGAGATGCTCGTTCTCTTTCTCTCTCTTAAATTCACAGTTCACTTAACTTTGACGAGTAGAGGAAAGGGAAAGGCTTAAGAAACTTGAAACCGTGGTTCTTCATCTATAGCTGAAATTCTGTTCATAGAAATGTCGAGGTAGGGTTGAAACAGTTTCATGCATCCATTAACAGATAGTAATGACTTGTATCACTATTCAAGACTATATTCTTATATTATTGTTTAAAAAAGATTTTTTTAAATTTTTTTTATCATTGTTCGAATATATGGTCTCTTGAAAAACATTTTTTTCGTCCTTTTTATTTTTTTCATTTCTATGAGATTTTTGTTATGGTTTTGACATAAATGTTGCGTATTTCACCATATTTTTACAAGAAAATATATATGTTAGTGTTCCTGATGTGAACGTAGTATAGAGAAATTGGATAATTGTGTTTTGCATTTAATTTATGATATTTATTTGGTAAACCCAACTCATTTTTTTCCCAGAAAAAAAAATGACCGGTATCGTTGTTTGTTTTGATAATCACTCATTTTCATAACCAGAAGTTTCCCCCACTTTTCTCAATTTTTTGATAAAGAAACCCTTATGAATAAACCGAGAATTCGGTTGAGGATTCGATTGTGTGGGGAACATGTAAGCGACGGGTTTCGGATTTTCTTCTAATTTAGGATTTCTTGGTGAGGGATATTCATATTCGGATATATTGTCAAACATTTATCTTTCACATTAAGAAAATAATAGTACTGCAATCTATTTGCATATCAGAAGAAGAAAAAGTGAAATCTTACTACATAAAAAGGGAACCAATGAATGAGAACTACATATGCTTTCTGTTAAGCAGGGTTGTTGGATATTAAAGGATAAAAGATTTAATTTTGCATCATTGCAGTTGAAATATGTTAATTCAAGTATTATATATCTTCTAAATTTTATTGTGCCCTTGTGCTTACTGTATTGAATACATTATATTTATTTCCCGTGGAGGAAAATAAATTTTTAGGCATTAAGTCATGACTATTTATTAAGTACAAACTGAAAATTCACTTTACCAATATTCATGCAAGATTTCGTCTGCATGGAAATTTAAAGTTTGATTGATGACATATCAAAAGTTAATCATTTGTCGTTTGAGCTCATTGTTCATCTGATTGGGTGATTCCTTTGAGTGTAATGAAATCATTTCCAATCCTCCTCATTGCTGAGTCTCTTCTCTGCACAGGCTCTTAGAGTGAGACAGAAAAAATTGCACAATATGGATTTGCTGTTGTAATACTTTTATAGATTATTCTCTTTTGGCCAGATGTTCTTTCCACAATGTTTTATGTTTGGTAACTGTTTCTTATAGCCCGAGTTATAGCTTGCAAGGAGGCTATGATCATTTGATTATGCCAAAAAGTTTTCTAAACACAAAGCTGCAATTGTGTCATGTGTTCTAGAAGATGCCACATAATTTTTTTTCATGTCCATGGCACTATTTGATTAATTCTAGAACAATCTTTTGTGATTTACTGATGTTTATGACATGATTTATAATTGTACAGTCGAGGTTACGTGCATTTTATTGTTACAGGACATGGCTTGTTAACAGTAGAGCATTTGCAAAGAAAGTGAGAAATACCACTCGATCTTCTGCTCAGCAAATCAAAGACTGTGGGGCCAATCGGGAATGCCCAAATTGCCATTATCACATTGATAACAGTGATGTAAGCTGGAATTTTAGTCTGTATTTTGCATAAATTCACCCAGATAAAAGTTTTGTCCATTAATTTGCATGAGTGTTGGCATTTTATGTAGTTTACATCATACCACCATAGAGGTTTTATTGATTATAAAATTGTTTTTCTTTTCCAGCCCGTTTTCAGTAACTTGATTGGCTGGTGAATATCATTTTCTTACCTTTAACACTGTTGCAGACTTTTGCAATCAGTTGATGGGACATCGGCATCTAATTGATAGTGATTATAATTTTTGCATATGTTCTTACTACTAGTACCATCTTGTATGGAGCTTCTTTTGGTACAGGTTTCTCATGAATGGCCTGGTTTGCCTGTTGGTGTTAAGTTTGATCCATCTGATGTAGAGCTCATAGAACATTTAGCAGCAAAATGTGGTGTTGGAAACTCAAAACCTCACATGTTTATTGATGAGTTTATTCCCACACTCGAGGGGGAGCAAGGAATTTGTTATGCTCATCCAGAAAATCTTCCTGGTGAGGGAGCTTCAAATTGTCTATTTGTATTTGGTTATGGTATTTCCTTTCTATTGATTATTCTTTCTGATAAATGAAGTCAATGCACCAAATAAGACTACTATCTCAGTGAATTTTTTAAATTGAAAGATATGAAGGCTAATGGCTGAAGAACCCCTGTTTCCTTGAGGGAACAGGGGCATATTCCAAGCATGCATACAGGGCAACAGAATTATTGGAACATTGGTTACTTCTGTCTACTCCAAATTCTTTATTACCTGTCTTCTAGATTGAAGTTTACAAACTGAAATTTATGTGGGTTTCATAAAATTGGATGAACAGATGCAATCTTACAAAATGAAAACATTTTTGAGATTGCTATATCTGAATTTGTTGCAGGTGCTAAAAATGACGGAAGCAGTATCCATTTCTTTCATAGAACAATTAATGCATATGCTACTGGTCAAAGGAAGCGCCGCAAGATCCACAGTCAAAACACTGTAAATGAAGAGCATGTTCGCTGGCACAAAACTGGCAAGACTAAACCTGTAATAGAAAATGGAGTTCAAAAAGGCTGTAAGAAAATCATGGTTCTTTATAAAAGTTCAAAAAGGGGGACCAAGCCAGATAAGTCAAATTGGGTGATGCATCAATACCATCTGGGGATTGGAGACGATGAAAAGGATGGGGAATATGTGGTCTCCAAAATTTTCTATCAACAGCCAAAGCAGTCTGAACAGAATGATGATTGTCCAATCATTGAAGATCCTGATAATTTGACACTTCAAACTAGTCCAAGGACACCTATTACAAATCCTCCGAATCCTCCCCGGCCGGGAAAGTCTGCTGTCTGTGCTGATGTTACTGGTGGTGATATGCTCAAATCCTCTGCCCAGGTAGGCAGTTATTTTTGTTATATTTTGCCTTCCATCGTATTACAGCACCTCATATGCAGGAATTGGTTACATATTCCAGTTTTGAATTTATTATTCTTAGTAAAATGATTGCTAAGATTAAGTGTGGTTAATATTATCATGCAAGGATTAGTCCTGTGAACCAGGCAAATCTGAAAGAATCATCAAGAGCAATGGAAGTTTTCAATTGGATTTCTTTTATTTTCTAATGGGGTAATATGAGAGTTGCTTAATGAATTTCAATATTTAATTAAGTTTGAGTGAGCTCCTATAATTTGGAATGGATGGTAAATAACATGAGATTTTAATTTTATTTGCATACATGCATTATTCTTTTTTGTCCTTATTGAAGTTTCATTCTGTGGATTAGGAACCACTGCACATTGCAGAAGCATCTCATGCCCCTCAACCAGTTGTGCAGCTTGATGACCATCCGGGTTACCTAAATTGGTTGGCAGGCGAATCTCAGGCACCTGAGAACTCTGATTTGTATTTTATTGATGATTCTTTATTATGCAAAGAAGAAATCAATTCTTCAGCTTTTTTAAACAACTCAGGAATCAGTAACTTTTCCCACAATGCAAATAACTTGAAAGGGATTTCCACTGCACCCTGCGGAATTTCTGACCTGGAGAACCTAGAGTTCGACACCCCACCTGATTTTCAGCTTGCTGTAAGCTCTCCTTGTTCCATTATTGTGTTTAGTTACTTTTGAGTGATTAATTATCATCTGTCTAAAATTCTTCACCTTGTCATGCAGGATCTGCAGTTTGGATCTCAGGAAAGTATTCTTGATTGGTTAGATCGTTTCTGAAAAATCATTGCTCAACAAAAACATTCCCAGACAAGGAACTTCCAAGTTTGATCTGTCCCACAGTTTTGGGCCGAAGTTGTCCTGTTTTCAAGCGTATTATTCAACAGCAAAGATTTAACTCGATTGCTATGAGGGAAGTTGGGAGATCGTTCTTTTGTGTATTCCTCAAAAGTTCTGGGTATATGAGGCTGTCTTGAAGTTGTTGCTTCACTTTCTGGCATCTAAGATCAATAACGGTGTTTGGTATTTAAGGAGAGGGGTCATTAGTGTTTTCTGTGTCGTAGGCTTGTAGCCTCATTTACAGCATGTGCGTTCCAAGTTAATTCTGTTTGGATTATTTGCCCGTTAATTTCTGTATTGATGTTGATTCATCGGTAGACCAGGACCAATCCTTCTTGTTTTCATGGATGTTTGTATTTATCTCATTTCATTACTTGTAAAACCCGTTTAAGTAACAACGAAGTATTTCTCTTGGTGTGAACACTTGCTAGAACGTTAAACCAATCATATGTTTAGTTTTAAATTCGTAACTTAGCTATTCTGTTCATTTTTTGCATTGTTAGTTTTTTTTTTTAAATAATTTTCAATTTCTATTTTTCATAAGAGACGAATTTATTCTCGGTACTATTTGGTATCGAAGCGAATTGATATAATAAATTATTTGAATTTATATTAATTTAAAAATTTTAAATTTAAATTTTATAGAGTTTATATTTTTATATTTTATTTAATTTGTTAAGGTATTTGATATATTTAAATTTAATTTGATTAAAATTAAATATTAATTTTTTAAATTATTATTATAAAATTTAAATTTTATTTAATTTAATTCAATGTTATTATATTTTTAATATTTATTTAATTAGTCTCGTAAATTTAATAATTTAAATATTATTATATTTAAATTCAGTTCAAAGAATAATTTAAATTACTCAAATTCGTATTTATTATTGTATTTAACTATTTATCCAATTTGGCGGGAGTAGTTTGACTTATGCAAATGGAAGGGCAATATTGTGATTACAGCGAAATTTTGTGGCAAATGGGTAGATTCATAGTGACCCCTTTGATCCCCATCTCCGAAAAACCTAAAACCCTGAAAGCCTTTGTGGCTGTAAATATATCGAATGAACAAATCAACATGAAATGAATTTAAAACACAAACAGTAATTAAGATTGAGAGAAGAAGATTACATGTTCACTACGAGGAACATTCAGAAGCGATGCTTGAAGACCTTCTCTTGTCTCTTACAATCCAAATCCTACTATAATTACCATTCACTCTCTTACTTTCACTCTTTATTCTTTAAGATTTCTTTACTTTACTCGAAGCATATATATTGCTCGTATGCTTCGATCTGATATGAAAAAGACTTAATTTTTTTTTTTTTTCGTTTTAGTGGTTTTCACTTCTTAAGTTCTCTTCAAATTTACGGAATTCAGCCTGGGGAGAAGCTTAAATTTCAGTCTTTCTGCATTCATTAAAAAGAATCATTTTTGCTGTGTCAGACTAATTTGTGTTCATTAAAATGAATCATTTTTGAAAAGTTCCGGAAACTTACAAGTGTCCACTAAACATTTAGTTGATGATGGTATCCCAATTATAAGATTCTGACCCCAGAAACTTATCTACAGCTTTCCCCTGCCTAATGTATAACATCTGACGGTTTGATACTCTTATTTGTTATAAAACTCATAGTTTGGCTAAGGTTTAATCCGTTGGGGAATTTCTTGATTCCATACTCCAAAGTTCATACACGATAATAAAGATTTGATGTGCATTATATTGGGAAAAGAAAGGGAGTAAATAGAGAGCAAGGTAATGATTTAAGAGAAAACAGCATGATTGTCATGTTTTCAGATCTTAGAGATTGAAGTTTAAAAAGAACAAACAAGAAAAAATATGCTATTTAAAAGATATTAAAAAGAAGATAAAGAAGACATACAAAAGCATAAACTAGAAACTCTCATATATTATATTTTTTGAACTTTATTTGTGTTCATAAGTCCATAACTTCTGTAGATGATTTTCAATTATGGTAAGTCTTGTTCTTTAATGGATTTGGAGAACGTTTCTAGCTTTGTAGTTATTTGTAGTTCTCGTGGCTTTGTAATCTGGCTGCAATATTTCAAGTGTTTGTTTCTGTCTTTTCTGTTTGTATAAAGACATTGCCTCGTATGATTTGTTAAGGCTCTCTGAGTCTACTTTTGTGCAATGATCACTTTCCAAATTGTTAAGGTTCTGGTTAAATATGCTGCAATATTCAGGCATTGGTCCCTGTTCTCTGTTTGTAACATCATTAGTTTCTTACAATCATCTGAGCAACTAAGATATTCTATTTAATTGGTTCAGGCCAAGAAGAAAGTGGCTCTGCTTCTACAAAAGCCTAAGAAATATGAACTACCGGAGTTACCATCCTCGGTGCATGATCCAGAGCTATTTACACCTGAGCAACTTCAGGCATATGAGCAGATTGTCTTCAGAAATAAAAATTATGTTCCTGTTGGTGTTTGTGGAGTCTTTGGAGGAGTCGTCCAGAATATGCATCTCCATTGGAAGTTTCATGATACTATGCAAATTTGTTGTGATAACTTCCCGAAGGAAAAGATTAAGGAAATGGCAACCATGCTTGTGAGACTGAGCGGTGGCATTGTGATTAATATACATAATGTGAAAACAATTATCATATTTAGTGGCAGAAACTATCGCCAGCCCAAAATTTGATACCTCTCAGCACCCTTACAAAGAGGAAGGTAAGTAAAGATCGATGTTTCTCTGCCACTCTCAACTTTGCTAACGTTTTCTGTTCTTCTTTGCATTCTTCTTGCTGAATATGTGGTACTTAATATTACCTTTTTGTATTATACCTAGCCCAAAATTTGTGCACCATATGAGAAATTCCACCCTAGATTAGTGGTACTGTAGTGTCCACGCCCGAGAGAAATCTCTTTCTTTGCTTCCCGATGGTGGCAAACAGCAGAATACACCAAAAGTACTAAAAAGAAACAAAGCTCGTTAACTTTATTCTTTAAATTGTAATTATGTGTTCTACAATTAATTGGATGTTGTAAACCAATCATCAATGACAAATGACATATGGCACGCAGAAAATGGACAAATAAGAAAATGATGCAGTTATGGTTGCACCAATCAGCAAAGAGAAATCTTGAACAATTTATTATGATGTCTGCTTTGGGTACTCTTTATGTGAATCTTGGCCTAATGATTCTTTCTCATCTTTATACACAGGCATTGCTCAAGGCCAGATTGGAACAAGCTTTTGAATCTCGGAAGTTAAACATGAAGAAGATAGAGCAGCAGTTTCGACAAATGGCTGTAAAACCTGAGGATCCAGTTGCCATGGCTAGCATCCAGAGAGTTGCTTCGACATTCTTCAATGCAATTGACCAGAAGAAGGGAAGCCCTTATGTCTTCTGAGGAGACAAAGGAGAGTCACTTGCAGAATCTAGGAAAAATATGGAAGAGTCGGATCCTCCTGATGACAGTGACCAGGAGGAATTTGGCAAATTTATCACTGAAATAGAGGATGTAGCTGATAAAGAATGGTCTGAAGAGGAAGAAGCAGAGAAAGAAGAGCTTGGTAAAATTAGGTACTGGAACAGGGAGGATTTTTCTGGAAGTTCAAAAGACCTGAAAGTTTTAGAAATAATGACCCTGGCAACAATATTAGAGCGACAAGCAATTGGAAGGATAATCGTGGCAAGAACAGGATTGCTGATAGTGACGATGAGCATGATGATAATTATAACGTCAATGCAAGTGATCATGGGAGAGATGCTGATGATTCTGATGAAGCTCATTATGAATTTAACAGATCTAAAGTGGAAAGAGGGAAGCAGGACAAGATTGGAAGAGGCCGCTACCATGAAGGTTTGAAGAGAAATGCCAAAGTTGATTTTAATGAAAAATTGAAAAGAGGTGATTCAGAGTCAGAAAACATTTTAAGTAATTTTGAAAATGCAATGTAGCAATCGGAATCTGATGAAGAACATGATTCAAGAACATCACGAGCAGAGGCAAGTCATAATTCCATGAGCCAAGGTGATGAAAAGGATGATTTTTATACCATGAGGAGAAGCGAGAAGAACGGGGTGAATGAATTTGGGAGCAATGCTGATGATACTAGAGCTCACTATGATTTATGTAGACATGAAAGACAGGAGCAGGATAGGATTGGCCATACCAATGCCGATGCTTGTTTGATGAGAAATTCAGAAGCTAAATTTAGGGGAAAGATGGCTGAGAAGGGTTCTAGGTTTGAAGATTTGTTGAGTGATTCAGAAACTGAATTGTTACAGTAAAACACTGTTGGATTATGATCCAAGTCAATCAAATCTAGTGGCTGAGTTCAGATGAATTGAAGAAGAAGAACAGTGGCTGGAAAGTTCAGTTAATTTCGTTGAGATTGGTGATTTGACGGAATTGCCCCTGGAGCCTTTATCGTGCTGTGTATTCATTAATGGCATATGAGTAATTTTGCCTTCTAACAGAATTAACAGAATTTTATTTCTGGGTTTTCCAGAAACGTTATAAAGAGGCTGGTGGTTGGGGTTAGTTTGAACCTTCTGAT
>JAVXUL010000001.1:6900513-6913316 GCA_035590515.1 Trichilia minutiflora | reverse complement strand
CAAAACCTCACATGTTTATTGATGAGTTTATTCCCACACTCGAGGGGGAGCAAGGAATTTGTTATACTCATCCAGAAAATCTTCCTGGTGAGGGAGCTTCAAATTTTATATTTGTATTTGGTTATCATATTTCCTTTCTATTGATTATTCTTTCTGAGAAATGAATTCAATGCACCGAATAAGACGACTATCTGAAAAGAAAAATAGTATTGAATCTTTTAAATTGAAAGATATGAAGTCCCATGATTTAGGAATCCTTGTTTTCCTCAAGGGAATAGGGCTTGATCCATGCATGCATGCAGGGCAACTGAATCATTGGAACGTTGATTACTTCTGGCTATTCCTAATTTTTTATTACCTGTGTCCAGATTGAAGTTACAAACTAAAATTTATTTGGGTTTGACAAAATTGGAAGAAGGGTTGGAATATTATGAAATGAAAACATTCTTGAGATTGCTATACCTTAATTTGTTACAGGTGCTAAAAAGGATGGAAGCAGTATTCATTTCTTTCATAGAACAATTAATGCCTATGCTACTGGTCAAAGGAAGCGCCGCAAGATCCTTAGTCAAAATACTGTAAATGAAGAGCATGCCCGCTGGCACAAAACTGGCAAGACTAAACCTGTGATAGAAAATGGAGTCCAGAAAGGCTGGAAGAAAATCATGGTTCTTTATAGAAGTTCAAAAAAGGTGACCAAGCCAGATAAGTCCAATTGGGTGATGCATCAATATCATCTGGGGACTGAAGAGGATGAAAAGGGTAGTGAATATGTGGTCTCTAAAATTTTCTATCAACAGCCAAAGCACTCTGAAAAGAATGATGATTGTCCAGTCATTGAAGATCCTGATGATTTGACATTTCAAACTAGTCCAAGGACACCCAATACGAATCCTCCAAATCCTCCCAGGCCAGGTAAGTCTGCAGTGTGTGATGATGTTGCTGATGGTGATATACCCAAATCATCTGCCCAGGTAGGTAGTTATTTTTGTTATACTTGTCTTCCAAAGTATTACGTCAGCTCATATGCAGGAATTGATATATTTGATATAGGATTCATTTTTGAATTTATTATTATAAGTAAAACAATTGCTAAGATCAAGTGTGGTTATTATTAGCATGCAAGGATTACTCTTCTAATAATCAACCAATTACGGTTTATGTCAAACATACAACTTGATTGCAATGGCTAATGGAGGAAATTTTGAATACTTTGCATTTGTATGAACCAAGCAAATCATCAAGAGCAATGGAAGTTTTTAAATCGATTTCTTTTATTTTCTAATGAGGTAACAAGAAAGTTAGACAATGAATTTCTATAACTTATTTCAATTTCTGACTAAGCCCTAGTGAGCTCTTATAATTTGGAATGGCTGGTAGATAACACGAGATATTAATTTGTTTGAATAGATGCATTATTCTTTTTGGTCCTTATTGAAGTTTTATTTTGTGGATTAGGAGCCACTTCATATTGCAGAAGCATCTGATATCCCTCAACCGGCTGTGCAGCTTGATGACCATCTGTGTTACCTAAGTTGGTTGGCAGGCGAATCTCAGGCTCCTGAGAACTCTGATTTGAGATGCATTGATGATTCTTTATTATGCAAGGAAGAAATTAATTCTTCAGCTTTCTTAAACAATTCAGGAATCAATAATGGATCATACACCGACTTTTCCCACAATGCAAATAACTTGAAAGGGAATTACACTGTAACTTGTGGAATTTCTGACCTTGAGAACCTAGAATTCGATACCCCACCTGATTTTCAGCTTGCTGTAAGCTCTCCTAATCCATTACTGTGTTCACTTACTTTGGGTCGTTTATTTATCATCTGACTAATATTCCTTATCATGCAGGATCTGCAGTTTGGCTCTCAGGAAAGTATTCTTGATTGGATAGATCGTTTTTGAAGAATCACTATGCAACAAAAACATTCAAAAACTGGACAAAACACTTTGAATTTGATAAGTTGCACAGTTTTTGGCTGAATTGTCTTGTTTTCAAGCATCTAATTTAGCAGCAAAGAGTTAACTCAATTCGTATGAGAGAAGTAAGGAGATCGTTCTTTTGCATATTCATCAAAAGGTCAAAGGCACACGAGGCTGCTGTGAAGTTGTTTTTTCCCTTTCTTGTATCGAAGATCATCAATGGTGTTTGACATTTAAGGAGAATGTCATCACTGTTTTCTGTGTTGTGGGCTTATAGCCTTAGTTGCGGCATGTGCATTTGATGTTAATTCTGCTTGGATTATTTGTTGGTTAATTTCTGTATATATGTTGATTGATCAGTAGACCATGAAAATCCTTGTTGCTTTTCATTGATGTTTATATTTATCTCATCTAATGGCTTATCAAACCTTTTCAAGTGACAAAGAAGTATTTCTCTTGGTGGTAACACTTCCTAGAATGTTAATCCAAGTATACATTTAGTAGTAAGTTCGTAACCTAGTTATTCTGTTCATTTCGAGCATTGTTCTTAATCTCTGTTTTTCATAGGAGAAGAATTTATTCTAGGAAGGGGTGATTTGATAATTAGAATTTGTTTTTTTACGCAAAATTAAAAAAAAATATATTAAGTGTTCAATAATGATGAATTTATTTAATAATTTATATTTTCGTTTAGGGTGGTGGGGTGTATGTTAAGACAAAAAATTTAAAAAGAATATTCAATGATATGCAAACAAAAGGGTAATATCGTGATTACGGAGAAAATTTAGTCATATTCGTAAATTCATAACGACCCATGGACACCCATCTCCTACAACCTAAAAGGCTAAAACCCTCTGTGACTCTATAGATCGAATGAACAAAAACACAAGAGAAATAACTTTAAAACACAAACAGTGACTAAGATTGAGACAAGAAGATCAAATGTTCGCTACGAGGAACATTCAGAAGCGATGCTTGAAGACCCTCTCTTGTCTCCTCCAATCCAATTCCTACTATAAGTACGATTCTCTCTCTTATACTTATTCTTTTAGATTTCTATGATATGAAATAGACTTAATTTTCTTTTTTTTCGTTTCGGTGGTTTTCCCTTCCGAAGCGCGTATATTTTATTCCTACTGTTTCGTTCTTCTTCAAATTTACGGAATTCAGCCTTGCGAGAAGCTTAAATTTCAATCCTTTTATGTTCATTGAAAAGAATCATTTTCCTTTGTCTCAGTAACTGAGGAGCCAGAGGGAGTATCACAATCGTTTCCATTTCTAGTTTATTTGGTTTATCTTATTGTGTTGACTTAATTACAGGAATGTTACTCTATGGAAGGATGTGTCATCAAAACTGACATCATTCAATGCCATTCAACCAAGCACTCCATTTTCTGATAATAATAGTTCCTCAATTGCACCATTGAATTTGAATCATCCCCTCAATGTGTGGTCTCGTTCAATGTCAACCTCAAAAAAAGGAAGGAGCATGCGAAGCAAGGTGGAGAGGAGAATGCAGAAAGAATCCGGTAAAACCCTTAGAGAGATTCGAAGAGCAAAAAAGATAAAGAAGAAGCTTATGACTGATGAGGAGAGGCTTATTTACAACCTCAAGAGGGTATGTTCTTGCCAATATGAATGGTTATTATCTAGTACAATGGGTAATAGATTTTAAGTTTTCGGCAGAAATTGTCTTTTTAAGTAGAAATGTGCTCACGTACAAATTGGCTATGCCTAATGTAGATCTGCTAGCATAGGTGCGTGGAAGAACTTTTTACTTTCTATATTGGTTTATAAACAGAGCTTATGGTACATCTTTGAATCTGCTTATCGAATTAAATTCTTGCTAGAATAGCATTGGAATTGTTTCTAGTAAATAAAGACTTTTTACCGATGATGTTTTGAAGTGGCAGGTTTGAGCTGCCTTTGTAAACTAGGGATGAAGGCCGATCAGTTTTACTTGTGTCAAGGAGTGCAGCTAAGATTATGACTAATTAAATGATTATCTACCCTTGCTGACCACGTGCTTGTTCAGAACTTTTGATATAGAAGAAAATGAGGCTTGAGAAAGCAAAAAGATGAAGTAGAACCATTGGGACTAGACGCACACAAGCATCCACTAAACATGTTGTTGATAATGCTATTCAAATTATAAGATTCTGACCCCAGAAACTTATCTAAAGCTTTCCTCTGCCAAAAGTATAACATCTGACTGTTTCATTCTTGATTTGTTATAAAACTCATAGTTTGGCTGAGGTTTAATCCAATGGGAAATCTCTTGATTCCATACTCCAAAGTTAATACACAAAAACAAAGATTTGATGTGCATTTTATTGGAAAAAGAAAAGGAGTAAATAGAGAGGAAGATAATGATTTAAGAGAAAACAGCATGATGCTCATGTTTCAGACAGAGATTGAAGTTTAAAAAGAAGAAAGAAGAAAAAATATGCTAGGAAAAGAGATTAAAAAGAAGATAAAAAAGACATAGAAAAGCATAAAGTGGAAACTCTCTATCATGGTAAGTCTCGTAGCTCTGTGTAATCTTACTGCAATATTTCAAGTGTTAGTGTCTATCTTTTCTGTTAATCTGTTTGTATAAAGACATTGATTGCCTCATATAATTTGTTAAGGCTCTCTGTTTTCATTTTTGCAATGATCGCTTTCCATACTGTTAAGGTTCTGGTTAAATGTACTGCAATATTCAGGTATTGGTCCCTATTCTCTGTTTGTAACATCCATTAGTTTCTTACCATCACCTGAGCAACTAAGATATTCTATTTAATTGGTTCAGGCCAAGAAGAAAGTGGCTCTGCTGCTACAAAAGCTTAAGAAATATGAGCTACCAGAGTTACCACACTCGGTGCATGATCCAGAGCTATTTACACCTGAGCAACTTCAGGCATATAAGAAGGTTGGCTTCAGAAATAAAAATTATGTTCCTGTTGGTGTTCGTGGAGTCTTTGGAGGAGTCGTCCAAAATATGCATCTCCATTGGAAGTTTCATGAGACTGTGCAAGTTTGTTGTGATAACTTCCCAAAAGAAAAGATTAAGGAAATGGCAACCATGCTTGCTAGACTGAGCGGTGGCATTGCGATTAATATACATAATGTGAAAACAATTATCATGTTTCGTGGCAGAAACTATCGCCAGCCCAAAAATTTGATACCTTTCAACACCCTCACAAAAAGGAAGGCAAGTAAAGATCGGTGTTTCTCCACTCTCAACTGCAATTTTGTTATTGTTTTCCGTTCTTTTTTTGCTTTCATCTTACTGAACATGTGGTACTTAATGTTACCTTTAGTGTATTATAACCTGGCCCAAAATTTGTGTACCCTATGAGAAATTCCATCCTAGATTATTGTTACCATTATGTCCAAGCCCCGGAGAAATCCCTTTTCTTTGCGCCTCCCAGTCAGTGGCAAACAGCAGAATAGACCAAAAGTACTAAAAAGAAAAAACAATGTTTGTGAACTTTATTCTTTAAATTGTAATTATGTGCTCCTTAGTTAATTAGATATTATAAACCATTCATCAGTGACAAATCACATATGGCATGTAGAAATGGGCAAATAAGTAAATGATGCAGCTATGCTTGCACCAATCTACAAACAGAAATCTTGAACAATTTATTATGATGTCTACTTTGGGTACTTTGTGTGATTCAAGGTGTAATGATTCTTTCTCATCTTTGCACATAGGCATTGTTCAAAGCCAGATTTGAACAAGCGCTTGAATCTCAGAAGTTAAACATAAAGAAAATAGAGCAGCAGCTTCGACGAATGAATGTAAACCCTGAGGATCCAGTTGCCATGGCTAGCATCCAGAGAGTTGCTTCAACATTCTTCAATGCAATTGACCAGAAGGAAGGAAGCCCTTATGTCTTCCGAGGAGACAAAGAAGAGTCAGTTGCAGAACCTAGGAAAATTATGGAAGAGTCAGATCCTCCTGATGACAGTGACCAGGAGGAATTAGACAAATTCATTGCTGAAATAGAGGATGCAGCTGATAAAGAATGGGCTGAAGAGGAAGAAGCAGAGAAAGAAGAGCTTGGTAAAATTAGGTACTGGAACAGGGAGGATTTTTCTGGAAGGTTCAGAAGACCTGAAAACTTTAGAAATTATGACCGGGACAACAATATTAGAGGGACAAGAGATTGGAAGGATAATCTTGGCAAGCACAAGATTGCTGATAGTGATGATGAGTATGTTGATGATTATGAGGTCAATGCAAGTGATCTAGGGAGTGATGCTAATGATTCTGATGAAGCTCATAATGAATTTAACAGATCTAATGTAGAAAGAGGGAAGCAGGACAAGCTTGGAAGAGTGCGTGACTATAAAGGTTCCGATGTTGATTTTAATAGAAAAATGAAAAGAGACGAATCTGAATCAGAAAACATGTTAAGTGATCTTGAAAATGCAATGTGGCAATCTGAATCTGAGGAAGAACATGATTCAAGAACATCAAGAGCAGAGGCAAGTCGTAATTACATGAGCCAAAGTGAAGAAGAGGATGATTTTTATACCATGAGGAGAAGCGAGAAGAATGGGGTGACTGAATTCAGGAGCGATGCTAATGATGCTAGAGCTCACAATGATTTTCATAGATGTAGAAGACAGAAGGCTGAGAAAGGTTCTAGGTTTGAAGATTTGTTGAGTGATTCGGAAGTTGGAATGTCAGAGTCAAACATGGACGACTATTCAAGAACATTGAGGACTGTTAGATATAATTATATCAGTGGTGGTGAAGAATATCATCACCTGCCAAAAGATGAGAAAAATGAAGTGAACGACAGAGTGAAGAAGACACCAAAACAGTTGGATGAGATTTGGGACAGTGATTAACTCAATAATCACAGATTATTGGCCTTTTATGATTGTATTGTGCAAGCTGACCCACGGATATCGATTCCATAACAAAGATTCTGTCCACCAAGATTTATTCATTTGGTTGAATTGTGCCCTTTATTCATTTTAGAGCATGGACGTTCAAAGTTCAGCACTATGTAAAATTATGATGCTTGTGGAAGTAAACGTCAATGAAAATGAAAATTGTTCTTCAGTAATAAATGAAATGAAAATGCCCAACATTCTTCTACATTGCCTTTAGAATAAGTGCATGGATCTTCATTGAATTTCAGGATAATTTACTTTGTTATGTTTTAATTTGTTCAGCACTTGTGATGATCTTTTGCTCTTCAAAATCACGCTTTTCAACAGTAATTTCAAATGCATCCTTAAGACACTTGTCAAATAAATATATTGTGGAATGCACGAAAATACTTAAACTTTTAAATAAATTTTTTAACAAATTTTTAAAAATAATTATATTAATTAAAATATGCACAAATTTATTTTTTTGAATAATTTTATTTAACAAAATTTTTAAAATAATTATGTTAAAAAAATATTAATTAAAATATTTAAAAATTTATTTTTTAAACGATTTTATTTATGTTCAAAAATACGTTTTTGAATAAGGTATATTTATATTCAAAAGTGAGTATATTCGAAAATGTATTTTTGAACATAATAAAAAATACTAACTCTTTTTAATATAGATAAAATTATTTTAAAAAATTTATTTTTAGATATTTTAATTAATATTTTTTTAATATAATTATTTTCAAAAATTAATTTTAAAAATTAGATATTTTCGTATATTTCCCAAATTTCTTCCACAGAGTTGAAATCAAAATGTGAGTAGTGTGTGTGTGTAACTGTCCCGAGATCAGTGGCGCGAGAAATAAATCCTTCAACCAACCAAAAACCATAACGCTGATGTCCGGCAGGCTTATCAGAGCCTACGCGAGAAGCAAATTTTTTGGTCGCTTTGCTACAGTCCGGATCGTCCCAGTTTTATCGGGATTAAGGAAAAAGCTGAAGCCAGCTACAAGCACCATCGGATCCTTGGTCGGAAAAATAGCCCCGACCCACAAAGTCTAATTTAAAAATAGGGACTGTGAAAAGGGGATCGGGCATAAGCTTTAACAAGTTGTAACAATATATTTAAGGGTTCATAAATCATAATACAAGTAATTATTATACTAGCCTAAACTAACAGGTAACGTTATATAATACTTATTATGCAAAACTCTTATGATTTTTTTTATATTTTTTTTTGTTTTTTTATTTTTTTATAATCAAGTAATTCATATCAATTTATCTATATCTCGATTAATATTAAAAAGAGGTTAAAGCAATATCCTATCGTGAAGATCCTATTTAAAACTCTTATGACAAAAAGTTGTTTTTTCATTTTTTAGATAATTCACGTCTATAAAAAGTTAGGACGATGCACCATCCATCAACGTTTATAAATATCAGTTTCCTTGAGGCGAAGGGGATTAAGAAAAAATAGTTTAATAAATATACTCAATTTGTGTTTATATTTTTTAAATTATTTTTTTAATGATATTTTTTTAGATTTCAATCTAATTTAAATATTATAATTATTATATTAAAAAATCAATATTATTCTTTTTTTTTAATATTTTTTGTATAATCGAAGAGCAATATAACGATAATTTTATTCATCAACACTCAAAAATAAAAGAATTTGTATGATATTTTAATTTTTTTAAAAAATTTTAAACATTGATAAATATGAAAACTCAAATTTTATTATTTTTTTAAGCTCAAATTTTATTTTATTTTTCACTGATTTACGAGGCAAAAACTGCGAGTCTCTCTTTACATTCTTCTTCTAAAATATATACTTTTTAAGTGACAAACTTTATCTCGTTCCTTGATTTCACTTTATATTATAGGAGAAAAATCCGACAAAATAAAACGGAGAGACCGCACCAAATTGATAAAATTTATCATCAAAAAGTTAAACCAACACAATTCCTCGATGATTTCGTATATTTTAGTTTACTTTCGTATTTTCAACTCGGATCAGACTTTTTTTTTCTTTTTGTTTAAAAAGAAATTATTTTGTCATACTCCTAAGTCTTAAATATTAATCATGTCATTAAAGCAAATTCGTTTTCTCTTGAGTAGAAAAATTGCAGGTGAATTCAACTTGGTATTAATGGCCCAAGTTGGATAGGGAAATTTTGCTATGAATTTGGCAATTGGCATTTAGAAATTAGATTGGCCCTCCTCAACCCAACAAATTTTTCTAGAAAACGCATCGTATCGACATGTCCTTTACAAGCATATCAAGTTTTGGTTTCTAACAGCTTACGTTGAGTTGGCACTTTCTTGACACTTCTTTAGTTTCTCAAATTATAAAGTCAGTAATGGAAATTTGAATACCTGCATCGTGTTTATACCCTGTTAAATAAAGTGTAATATATTTTGGCTCATTTTAAATTAATTTGTTTAATAATTATATCAATAATTGAAACATTATTCGGCACAATTACTAAATAAATTATAATTGTGATGCTTGTTTAACACTTTTTTTTTGTATTTTTTAATATTTATAATATTTTAATTTATATTTTTAAATATTTTTAAATTTTTCTTTTTTATGTAACCGAGGTATCCGAACCAGCTTATGCACACCTCGATTAATTGAGGAGGTTAACGCAACATTCCACCGTCACAACCCCTTACTTAAATCATGAACACACCAAAAAAATCGAATCCAGGATCGTATACCTAATCACACAATTCCAAATTCGCTCCTGTCAACGGGACTATCTATGAATAGGTTTTTAAAATTACATAACACTATAAAATGAATTTATTAATTCCATCATAAAATTAATATGCCGAAAAAATAATTTTTTATATTACCATAACTCACTGGCACAAATTCTTAAACATAAATTATTAGTTATAAATTAATTAATATAATATAATTATGTAAATATTGATAATGTATGAACAGTTGAATTTGATTTATTTAATAATTATTTTATTCATATTATTTATTTAATAATTATACTATTTTTTAATTGCTTTAGTTTTCGTGTCAATTACAAGAGTCCATGTTGAATATTGCCTACCTTGGTCAAATCGGTTCCAAACACGCTCAGTTGATTTTGACCAATACAAGAATAGAAACTCAAGATTGTCAACTACAGCCCGAATAAAAAAAATTTCAGAACAATGGCGGCAGCAGGCAACGCATATCAACAAAGAGCAGTTAAAAAATACACACAAGCAATCAAGTCAACAATGAACGGACAAGAAAGGGGGAAATTTCTTTTATATTTTTTGGTGGGGAAATTGTGATGAAATCCTTAATAATAAAGTTGAAGAAAAAGATATCACCATTCTAGATCAAAGAAAAGTAAACATCATTATTTTATATCTTTAGAGGTTAAGAGCCTGGACTGTGTCAGCTTCAACTCAAATCCATGAATAGCACTAACAACAAAGTTATATAGGACTGAGACAGAAAGGTAAAATGGAGAGTATAAAACCTATTCAAAAGAAACTCGATAATGATAATTTCAGTATCTGCAAAAGTGTGGAGAACGAATAAATCAGTATCATAAACAATGAAAGACTAGGAAGAAATTAAATACAGATCAATGAAGCTTATACGCAACACAAGTATCAAGAAGAACATCCGATTACGATTGTTTAAGTAAAATTCCCATAATAGAAAAATTGGGGAAATGTCATTCTACTCTTAAGAATCCGGGGATTAATGCATATTCACAAGATGCTGTGTAAGCTCATGAACCTACTCTCCTCACAACAGGTTCTCCACTTGGAGTTGGAAGATTGGATATACCTCATAAATAAAAGAATATACAGAATTTCCTCTCAAAATCCTAGATCCTCTCAATGTCTGTAAAAAATGAACTAGATTTTGTCGGATATGAGGTATTCCTTTATCAAAATCACACCAGCATCATCAACTATCCTAAAGAGTCCATTCAGGTGGAAAGCACAATCAGCATCTAAAGCATTTACAATGACATCAAGTCTCCGTATAAAACTAGCCACCTTCTCTCCTGCAGTGACCGGGCAAGAGATACTTGTACTTCTCAGCATTTTTCAATAAATACGGAGGAAGATGAACTGCTGAATAAGAATGAGGTACAGGACCCATCTTCCCAATAATCTCCTTAAATGTGTATTCCTCAGGGAGCATGTCAAATAGGTCACCTCCTTTGCATATTACAACCTGAATTCGTTTGGGGTTCAAGTAATGAGAAAATCTGACACGGTCATAGTGGCTATAAGCTTTCATCTTGAATATGAAGTCACTGATACGACGGAAGCAAAAGCTACAATGCCATCCTGAATCAGATAAAAGAAGATCAGTTTGACGATAGTGTGCATATCTCGTCTTACCCCTCTTATACTGGTGAACTGAAGCTCTCCAACTGTTGTTATCGACAAAATACTCAAATGAGTACAAGTAGTTCCTCAGCTGAAGATGGAGGATAGGTGGAATGTCATCACACCACGTTAACAGATTAATTGTGTGTGCACTAGGTATCTCATCCACGTCAGACATTATCAACAAGTCATCATCTTCTATACCCGCTATTCTAAGAAGCTGATCTAGTGCAACTCTCTGGTATGCCTCTTCAACAAATGGGTTTTCACCCTTCTTAAATCTTCCTCCAATCATCCCATACGTTAGACGAGGTTCCACAAATTTAAATTTATGTCGTTTATTGGCAAAGAACAATGGCTTCGGCAAGCCAGTAAATGTTGAGTTTGACTCAAGAAGTACAAACTGTGTTATAAAAGGATATAACTCCTTCCATCGAATTGTGAGAATATCTTCCTCATTACTAAACAACACTGCATCAAAGACTCGCCTTGGGAACTCACGAATGCCCCAGCCATGAAGCTTGCAAAGTGTCTCCATTGTCACATTTTCATTGTAATAATGAGGGATCGTGACAAAGGGTTTTGGTGGAGATTCCCACAACGGTCTAAGGAAATAGCTGATTTTCTGTCCATGCAAATAGATTCCAAATATGAACAGCGGGATAAACACAAGCACAAAAAACAGGGTCTTCAAATCAAACCCGCGCAACATACACCGAAGCCTTGACATGGTCAAGGCTGCGCGAGATGCCTGCTGCAGACAAATATCACAACTTCATAAGATACCCAATTACATATATGTAAACAGTTTCTGATAAATCTTACATCCAATTAAAGCCATCAATTTTTTTTTTTTAAAATAGTAATATTATAACAATTATGCATACTCTAGAAACTTATATGCAAAAAAGACCATCAGCAAGTTAACATTTTTGAATGAACCCACTAACCAAGATAAATCACAAAATTAATTATACTAGCCAAAGTGGTGCCTACTAGTTGTTTTCACGGCAAAACTATGTAAAATGTGCCTACATGGTACATTCCCAATAGAACAGATTGGCAAAGGAAAATGTAAACGATAAAGGGGAAAAGAAGAAGAAGAAGAAACAGATTATCACAAAAGATAAATGGCTGTGAAACTTGCCTAAACATTCATTTTCATATTAATTATTATAGGAAAAATACATAACCAAGAAAATTCAAACTATTAACAATTGGTAAGCAAAATCTGGAAGTCCAAAATCAAAATCCCAAAACCTTTACTTTCAATCAAATACAGCCCAAACCCTGTAAAATATACATACACATAAAAGAATAACTTAAAGCTTTGACAGAAAAAAAGTATGAGACCACCAAAATTTATTTTCTCGGCAGTTCACATAACCAACATGGATTAATCAATTTTCATAATTACTTTTGAAAAATTGAGCCACATATCACTTTGGAATAAAACACACACATATTTTTTCATAATCTGAAACACATTAAAAAAATAAACAAACCAACTTCATACAAAACTCAGAAAACCCAAAATTTTCAAAACGAAAGCAATGAGGCAAAAAATAAAATTTTAAAATTACCTGTCCACAAACGTCTTCACATATCTCATCAGTCTTCTT
>JAVXUL010000001.1:6880464-6898140 GCA_035590515.1 Trichilia minutiflora | reverse complement strand
GAGAGAGATAATCATACTTTAAGTGTAAAATGATAAATTTAACTCTTAATACACATACACTTTTATGTACTCATCAACCATTTAGTTCTTATAATTTTTCAAGGTTTGTGTCTTGTCTTTCATTACAAAAATTCAGATCTTTCTTAAGTAATCATTTATTACTAACATAAAGCACTTGGCCCCTTTAAGTGAAATAACTTGAGCAGGTCCACGTAAATTAGCATGTGTGTATTTTAGAGCTTTTTTAGGTCTATAATTTAACCTCTCAGTATTTATCCTGTAATATTTTTCTATCACACATGACTCATAAAATTGAAGTCTTTCAAGCCAATTAGAGCATAGTAGACCTTGTTTCTCTAATTCTCTGATCTCTTTCTCCTTAAGATGGCATAATCTTATGTGATTGATCATCATCTTGTTATCAATATTGTTAGTAATTACATTTGCCTCACCAGTGATTACAGATCCATTTAATACATATAGACCTATTTTTCTACTCCCTCTTATTACTCTATTTTCTGTTTTGACAATTAAACCATGTTTATGAAGCATATTAAGTAAAATAAGATTCTCTTTCAATTCAGGAACATACATCACTTCATCCAACAATCTAATGATAACATTATGCAACCTGAATCTTATTAAACTTATACCCTTGACTTTACAAGTTACATTATTACTTAGCATCACTTCCTCTCTTCTTTTTTCTTAATAATAAACAACAATTCATTTGGGCATATATAAAAGGTATACCTTGAGTCTAAAATCCACTAACCTTTTGTTGTCTTATCTATAGTAATCAAGAGGAATAAATCTTAAAAGGTCTTCATTAGTCTCTATTATTGAATTTCCAGAAGAACTTTGTGTTCTTTCATTCTTCTTACTCTTTCTTTTAGGGCAGTTCTTTTGAAAATGCTTTTTTTTATGGCAAAAAAACACATTTCAATTTCTTTCTTTTTGAGGTTGTTCTTTTTTTATTCTTTTTCACTTGAATTTTTCTTTTCTAATCTACCTCTTACCATTAGTTTTTATGCATTCTTTCCTCTCTGTCTTACCTTCTTATTCAATTCTTTAGAATTTAATGCATTTTTAATATCATTTATTGAGACTGATGTTCTGTCATATAGTAGGATATCAATGAAGTGTTCATAGGAAGTTGGAAGAAAAAGTTAGCAACATCATGGCCTGATTCTTATCATCAACTTTAATTTCTATTGTATCTAAGTCTAGCATCTGTTTATTAAAGTTGTCCATGTGTTTTTTTAAAAAAGGTTCCCTCCTCCATATAAAATGGATACATTCTTTTCTTCAAATAAAGTCTTCTTACTATTTTTTTCTTTGAATATCTATCATTGAGCTTATCCCAAATCTCCTTTGCATTAGTTTCCTTTGTGATCTTTCTTAGAACCTTATTTAATAGAGAAAGTATCAAAGCATTATGTACTTTCTTTGTATTTCATGGATCTCTAGCACAGTAAGCTCTTTGCTTTTAATCTTAACTCTCTCTAATTCAATATCTATCTTCAAGCTTTCTTACACTTAATAAGGCCTTTATCTTCATCTTTCACATGTTGAATTTATTGTCACCTATGAACTTTTTAATCAAGTACTTAATAAAAACCATCTTCAATTCCTTTAATTTTTGTTGATAGCTCTAATAGTACTTATGAATGTCTTAAGGATACAAACAACTCTAGAGAATTTAAAATAATACTCATAAGGTCCAGAACCTCAATTTCTAGTTACAAACTTAAGATCCAATCAAGATAATACCAAAAACTTGAATCAAGAATCAACAACTACCAGATATTCTTAATCAAATAACAATCACAACAAAATAAAACTTGTAATTCATTTCATTCAAACTATACAAATCAATAGAATAAAACTAAGAGATGAAAGAAGAATTCAACTTAGTTTCAAGAAGATTAATTAGCTTTTTTATTGCCTCAAGAAGAATTACAAAGAGATCAATTTTATGACTCTGTCCATTTTATAATCAATGACTAGTATTATATAGTTTGCAAGTCTGTCACATAATACTGAATCACGATTCACGTGCTTCTAATCATAACATTCCCTGTCACAGTCTTTTTAACACCCTTAACTGGTGGACCAGTGGACTCTTTTCAACCTTAAAACTTTTATCGCCCCAACTTCTTCTTAAGTTTGGAACACCAATTCACAAACATTATTCTATTTTCATACAAAACATGCTTAAATAGATAATAACCATTTTAATTGAATTGTTGTCCTTAGCTGTCGTTAGTTAATTAGCAAATACTCAATTTTTTGCACGCAGTTTATATCCATTTATAAAAGTTGCATACATAAATTCCACAACACATTCAAGGAGCCAATTAATTAATAAAGTCAATTAATCCATAAACACTTGGTTTGGTTTGTTGATTGGATTTCAAGAGGTAGATTAAATATCTTACCTCAAGCTTATTGAATTGTACATCAAAGAAGGCTTTGATGCACAAAATTAATAATTAAAATAGAGTCTTCCTTTTATTTATTTATTTATTTTTTGTTTCAGGAATAATTTTACATAAATTATCTCCTTAGAAAAATAATTTAATAATTTAATTTATTTTGATGTTCATCTTTTTGTAAGAATTTTTTTTACAAAATTATAAAAAAATATAGTGATAAAAATACAATTTTATTGTATAAATTATTGTAAATTAATTAATATAATATGATGATAATAACTAATAAAGATATAAAATTAAAATTATTAATAAAAATAATAAATTTTTGTATAAACTCTTGTGTATAAATTGATGTGATTTATTATTATTATTATTATTATTAATTAATAAAATATAAAAATAATGCATACTAATAACAAATAATATAAATCATGAGACAATCAATACTATTAGGTTATATCAGTTTACTTATAAAAATTTGTACAAAAATTTATATATTTAAAATTATTTTAAGAAAATAATTAATATTGTCATATTAAATTTAATTTGTACAAAATCATTTATAAAGTTATATAGTATTATCATTTATAAAATCTCATAGGACTTTGACGTAGCCTCCAGGATTTACAGAACAAACCAGGGCCCAAGAAGCCGATTGGTTTATCTGACTCATTAAAAGCCCGTAGACTACATCTCCATTTTGTCGCCCATGCCAACTTTTGCTAGCCTGGCTCAAGTACAGTTAGGAACGAGGAAGGGCTGAAACACCCGAACCAAAAACTCACGTGAATTCACATGTTCTCACTGCTGACTGCGAGCGGAACTCTTGAGCTCAACTCTTGTTTCGTGTTCGCCGATCGTCTTCTCGGTCAAATAGCTCTTCTTGGCATCAAATTCTAATTCAGGTACAGATCCAATTTCAGATCGGTACATGATCCACTTCTATTCGTTTCGTTTGGTTTTAGGGTTTAGAAGTTATCTCACTCTCAAAGCTTTGATGACTGGTAATATATTTGATTTTAACTGTTCATAAACTTTTAATTTTTGGATTCAGGTGTTAGAATGAAGAAGATGGATTTGGTTTCTGGTTACAAGGCACTATATTTTTTCACTCTCCTATTTTTGTTTTTGATTAATGTGATTGGATTGGTTTGAGTTAAATGAGTTCTAGGTCTTGAATATAATATCATGAATTGGTAGAATCTTTTGTTACTTATGAAGTAAATTTAGATGTTTTTGTGTTTTGTATATTACGTGTCTATGCAAGTAAGCAACAATTTCTTTTGCAGGGGGTTGTTGGGCTTGTTTTTGGCAATGAAAATTCTTCTTCTAATGAAGACAGGTAAACCGCTGTTTTATGTTTATCACAACTTTTTGTTGTTAATGTTTTTCGAATTAAGATTGATATCACAACTTTTTGATGCTTAATGTTTTTCAAATTAAGATTGACATGATGAGACAATGGAGATTAGATACATTTGGGTGCATATTGTTTGAGTTGTACAACATTGTGATAATTAGTTCCCAAGACTTGTCATGTGGTTGCTTTTCTGTGGCTACTGGCATATAGTGATTTCTTGCATCCATTTTTTGGTGAAGCATAAAAGGTTAAATAAATCATGATCATTTAAATTTAAAACATAATTTATGCCATGTTGGTTGTTTGATAAATAGTATTTGAGTTTTAAAAGACTTCTATTTACCATTTATTGTGCTCAAAATACTTAACTTTTGTTATTTCTCACATATTTTGCTTGATCAACAAGTATTGAGCTCGTAACCACTTTTGTCTTTACTTTAGACAGTTAGTTTTTTTCTTCAGTCATGTATGCTGTTATCTGTTTACCTGATTGTATGTTATGGTCTCAATAGCTATGTTGAGCGCTTGCTCGACCGTATTAGCAATGGTGTTCTAGCAGAGGACAGGAGAACTGCGATGGCTGAGCTTCAGGCTGTTGTAGCAGAAAGTAAAGCTGCACAGCTAGCATTTGGAGCGATGGGTGATTGCTTTTTACTTCTTAATAGTAAAAATTAGTTTCCAAATTCTAAATGTCACCTATAATATGATTCATTTACTTTCATTTCAGGCTTTCCTGTAATTATGGGTGTACTAAAGGAAGAAAGAGATGATGTTGAAATGGTTTGGAATCTTCTCTTCCCTGTTTTATTTTTCCTTTCTTGTTCCTTAGAAATTTTATGTATAAACCATTTTTACGAAGAGGAAAAACTATAATCCTATACTTTTTGAGGAAGACATTGTTTTTTGGTGGGATAGAGTGCAGTTACTTTCCTCACTTTGGGCATCTGTTACTGAATAATTTAAAGATTCTTCTTTCATCATTTATCTAAATTGGGAATCCTGTGAATTTTTGGATTGTTCTTTTGTTCTTGGTTTTCCAAGTCTTGTGATCCTATACTTTTGCTCTGAACAGCTGATTAGTGTTAATTGCATAGTTTTTTTGTGATCTTTAGAGGCTTTTCTAGGTGGACTTATTTTTCACATGATTGTACATCTTTCCTTTTTATATAAATTTCTCTGTTTCCTATCAGAAGAAAACAAAAACAAAAACATACTGACTGAATGGGAGCTTCAGGCCCTGAGTGGTTTTCATGTTGTTTAAATTTGGATGTTATGACTTATTCCTACTTCAATCACCATTTCAGATTTTAATCTGAAAAATTAATTTGCTTTTTCATAATGGTATGCAACTGTTTGACACTGAATTCATCCACTCCACTTGTGCAGGTTCGAGGAGCCCTAGAAACTCTTGTTAGTGCTTTGACTCCTCTTGATCATGTCAAAGGGCCAAAGAATGAAGTTCAGCCAGCTTTAATGAATATTGATTTGCTTTCCCAAGAGGCAGAAAGCATCTCACTTCTTCTAAGCTTGTTGGTGAGTTTCTCTATATTGATTTGGAAAATCTTTGTTATGGAACTGATGGACAGTTTACATGTATAGCTGGCTGACTTATTTCTTTCCTTTCCTTTTTCTTGTGCTTTCACAGGCAGAGGAGGATTTTTATATAAGATATTACACTCTTCAAATTTTGACAGCTCTTCTCACAAATTCTTTGAATAGGTTTGCCTTATGTTGCAAATGATTTATCACCTGCTCCTCATTTTTTTTTTTTTGGATTTTTTGAGTTATGCTGGAAATGATGCAAAGCCTTTTTCTGAGTTCCTATTCAGGTTACAGGAAGCTATTCTAACTATTCCTCGTGGTATAACTCGACTGATGGATATGCTTATGGATCGTGAGGTATAAGGCTTTTTATATAGGTTTTCTTCTGATAGTGTAATCTTTCAAAGGGTCTTATATTTTAACTTTCCCATTGAAAATTGTGTACTTGTTTTTCCTTTTGACAGTATTTCACCTTTGATGTCTAGCTTTATCATACAGAAGTTTTTGCTACATGAAACTTTATTGGGGAAAAAGTTGAACTGTTTATGCCGTTTGTTGCTGTCATGCTATTATTTTCCTATATTCTGATTATAATTGTGGTTTACCATATAGGTGATACGAAATGAGGCGTTACTACTACTTACTTACTTGACCCGTGATGCTGAGGTGAAATTTCCCTTCCTGTTATCATCATTTCTTTTCATATCTTACAACACTTGTGGTTTGTTTATAGATTCCTGATTTACAAAATGTATTTAGTTTCTAACTTATAAAGTTCTATGGTTGCAGGAAATTCAAAAAATTGTGGTCTTTGAAGGTATATTTGAAAAGATTTTCAATATTATCAAAGAGGAAGGAGGTTCAGAAGGTGGTGTCGTTGTTCAGGTATTCATTGCAACTCTTTTTTGTTCCTTCAAGTCTAGCAAACCCTGCTTTATAAGCACATTGTTGATGATACTAAAACAATATCATTGTGCAGGACTGTCTTGAATTATTGAACAATCTCCTTCGTAACAATGGATCTAATCAGGTATGTGGCCTCAGTTTTTATTATTGTTTATGCCTGAGGTTTCTTCTGCTATTAAGCTTGAGATGTTTGCGGTTTAGATACTACTGAGGGAGACTATGGGCTTGGATCCCTTAATATCAATTTTGAGGATACGAGGAAGTGGATACAGTTTTACCCAACAAAAGGTTAGATACTCAGATGTTTGTAATTTTTTGTGGTTGCTGCTATTTTAGATGCTGCAGATTCTTGGACATGTTATCACAAACCTTACCAGTGATGTCTTGTTGTCCTTGATGAACAAACACTATGCCAGTAGACAATTAATCTACTCAGTGTGCTAGAAACCATCAATTTGCTAATGATTGGAGGTTCAGAGGCTGATCCTGGTAACGAGGCAAACAAGCTAACCAATAAGACAGTTCTAGTTCAGGTTTTACCAAACTTTTTTATGCTCAAATTGATAACTAAAATGGCAATTAATGCATTGATTTTTTATGCTGTATTGTTTTTGCTAATTGTAGAAAAAAGCATTGGATCATCTGCTAATGTTGGGTATTGAGAGCCAATGGGCTCCTGTAGCTGTACGTTGTGCGGTAAGACAGCTGTTTTGGATATATGTGTGTGTGTGTGTGTGTCTCTCTCTCTCTCTCTCTATATATATATATATATCTATCTCTATCTCTATCTCTATCTCTATCTCTATCTCTATCTCTATCTATCTATCTATCTATCTATCTATATATATATATTCTCTCTCTTTGAGACACATCTTATAGGCTGTTTTTGTCCTCTTTCACCACTTATTTATCTAATTATATTTTTAAACAGTAAATGGAGTATTTAATAGTAAAAGATATTTGGTTCTATGTCTAATATCTTTTCCTACTTTTCATTCAATAACTAGAATGTATAGAACAGAAATCATAAGGCTTCCACGAATGGATTTAGTTATTGTGGGTTAGAAATATTCCATGAATAGATGATTTATTGAGGTTAGAAATAAGAGTTTCCGAACACAAGGAACTTAAGAAGAATGCCTTATGATTCCTACGTAAGCTTCCACCTTTATTAACGTAATTTGATCCATTGATTGCATGTTGCATATCATGTGGATTTCTGCATATGGCCATGTAAATATTTTTGCATTTGTTTTGTATAATTCATGAGCTTGATCATACTGGATTATACACATTGTGATACTTGGAATTATGTCTTATTTCTGTTTTCCCTGCTCGTATTCTTGTGTGCGGTAGCTTCAACGCCTGATATGTGCTTATAAGCGATAATCTATTGTCTATGGTAGGCATTACGGTGCATTAGTAATATGATTGCTGCACATCCCAAGAATCGTGAGGCCCTTGCAAGCAAAGTTCTCGGCGAGGAGCCACAAGTGGAGGCTGCTCTGAATTCTATTCTTCGTATCATTTTGCGGACATCTAGTATGCAAGAGTTTTTGGCAGCTGATCTCGTCTTTAAGAGCTTTTGTGAGGTTGCTACTGTGTATATATTTTGTACATGTTTTTTTCCTTTATTGTGTATGATTCTGTTTTAATCTTTTATCTTGTTAACTCAGAAAAATCCCGAGGGACAAACAATGTTAGCATCTACATTGATTCCTCAGCCACAATCAATGAGCCATGCTCCCCTTGAGGAGGATGTGAACATGTCGTTTGGAAGGTTTTTCATATATATATATATATATATCTCATTTTATTTTATCTAATGGTCTATTTTGAACTTGGATGATTTGTCAAATTTTGTTGCCTTTGCTGAATTTTACCTGTTTTTGTCTTAAAAGTCCACTTTTGATCAATTTTACTTATAATACTTGCCTACATGACAGCATGCTGTTACGTGGTCTTACTTTGGGTGAAAGTGATGGTGATCTTGAGGTAAGATGATTCTTTGGGCATTATCTCATAACTTCTGAAAAAGAGCAACATTTTTCCTTGTGATTACCATCTAGCTGATACTATGAAGCACAGGCTTGTTGCAGAGCTGCTAGTGTTCTTTCTCACATACTGAAGGACAATATGCAGTGCAAGGACAGGGTATGAGATCACATTTTATTCAATTTTTTTTAATCTTTTAATGCATTTTTATGAAGATAAGATACGTATGGACTATTACTTTAAAAAGTTATTGACAATTTTCTCACTAGCCTGTTCATCAGACTCAAAAGTTTCTGTCCTTTTATCGTTGAATTTGATCACCTAATTTTATGAAGAATATTGGAGAGTATGAATTTGTTCTCATAGAGTAGTTGGTAAAATGGTTTTACATACTATTTTAGTGCATACTTTGGTTTTATTTGTTTATTATCATATTTAGTTTAGATGCTTCGTAATATAAAATCATTTCATGGTGAGGTTGCACTTTGCATGCACTCTAAAAACAATTTTTTTTTTCAGCGCCTAGGAACATTTGCTGTTTTAAGTATTTTCTGTGAGACTGTGAAATATTTAAATTACTCCCAAAAAGGGAAAAAAGGTACAAAGTTTCTTTTTTTTTCTTTGCAAATTAATAGAAGCAGACTTTTGGACTTGTTTAATGATATTTCCTTTTCTCCAGAGCATGCTTTTGACAATGAAAAAACAAAAGAATTTTCTAACGTTTTCAACTGGTTCACATTTGCGCAAAATTGGAAAACTCATTTTTTAAAAATGATTTATATCCTCATTTATGGAAATAAGGATTTTCCTTCTTTAATGCAAGATCAAGGGTGTTTCGTTAACAGTTTTTCATGTCCTGCTAGGCAGACAAGTTTTCTGGCCTAGAAAACAGAGAATTGTTATGGAAACAAGGATCCAAAAATTCCTTAAATTTTCTCTTTGGTTTATATGTATAATTCTTTAGGGAAAAAGTGAATCTGTTCTCCTTGCTGCCCCTTTTTTGCTTCCTATTTTAATTTTATGGGTGAATTTGTAGGTTCTACGAATTGAGCTTGAGGCACCTATGCCATCTTTGGGAGCTGCAGAGCCACTAATGCACCGTATGGTGAGATACCTGGCTCTTGCTTCTTCCATGAAAAATAAAGATGGAAAGTCAGATTCAGCAGGGTATGTTCAACTGATTATATTGAAATTACTGGTCACCTGGCTAGCAGATTGCCCCATTGCTGTGCACTGCTTCTTAGATTCACGTCCGCACCTAACATATCTGGTTGAGTTAGTGTCAAATCCATCTTCAACCGTTTGCATAAAGGGGCTGGCTGCTATTCTCTTGGGAGAGTGCGTTATTTATAACAAGTCCACTGATAGTGGAAAGGATGCTTTTACCATAGTTGATTCAATAAGCCAGAAAGTGGGGCTTACAGCATATTTTCTGAAGTTTGATGAGATGCAGAAAAGTTTCCTTTTTTCTTCTGCAAAGCCAGGCCAGCTTCATAAACCATTGACAAGATCAACTGCTGCTAGTATGGCAGAGATTGAAGATATAGATGAGAATGATTTGTCTGACAAAAAGAGTGAGGATCATCCAATGCTATCATCAATGTTTGATGCACATTTTGTTGACTTCATTAAGAGTTTGGAGGCAAATATCAGAGAGAACATCGTAGATGTTTATAGTCGTCCGAAGAGTGAGGTGGTGGTGGTGCCTGCAGAACTAGAACAGAAGAATGGAGAGAGCGATAAGGACTATATCAACCGGCTGAAAGCTTTTGTGGAGAAGCAATGCTTAGAGATACAGGTATTGCTGTTGGTACAGTTTTTGTGCATGTGTGTGCCTGACCTGCTTAACCTAATTCATTCTTTTGACTGGCAACAGATACACGTAAAATAGTTAAGCACCATTGTTCTAAAACCTGCCAATCTCATGTTAAAAGGAAAAATTGTATAAGTTGGAAGTAGTGAAGAAAATTCGCTGAAAACAGAAATCCCTACAGACTAGAGGAAGGTCACCAGAATTTATTTATTTATTTCTTTTTTATAAGAACCCTTAAAGAAGGCTTCCAAGTTAGGATGTCATGTCTAGGCATCTCTACCGACTAATATCATAAGAAATTAGTTTATAGATAAACAAACTTATTTATGCTTGTACTAGTCAGTATCATGTCCTTGATTGGGCTGCTATAGGTGGTAACTTGCGATGTTGCAAACTTCTATTATGTAAAGTAATTGGTTCGAGTCATAAGCATCTTAAGTCTTTTATTTACTGTATATCAGCGTGTGGTGAGGCAGGCTTATCCTCTACAATATCTGTCCATGTAAGGTGTAAGATAGCATCATGTGGAATAATGTGGTATTTTTTGTTTTCTCTTCCACTTTCTAGAAACTTCTTGGTCGGAATGCCACTTTGGCTGAGGACCTAGCAAAGATAGGTGGGAGTGGCTCTTCCCAACCTGAGCAAAGGGTAAGTGGAGCCTCTGATAGATTCCAGGCAGAGACGCTCTGTAGGAACCTTCAAGAGGCATCCCAACGTTTAGAGATTCTGAAGGCAGAGAAAGCCAATATTGAATCTGAGACATCCATGTATCGGAATTTAGCTGCAAAGATGGAATCTGATTTAAAGAGTCTATCTGATGCATACAATAGCCTTGAACAAGCCAATTTCCATCTGGAAAAGGAAGTGAAAGCTTTGAAGAGTGGAAGGAACTCAGACTCACCTGACATAGAGGTGATAAAGGCAGAAGCCAGGGAAGAAGCTCAGAAGGAGAGTGAGGCAGAACTGAACGATTTGCTTGTGTGCCTTGGTCAGGAGCAAAGTAAGGTTGAAAAACTCTGTGCAAGATTGTTGGAGTTGGGGGAGGATGTGGACAAACTGCTTGAAGGTATTGGAGATGAGATGGGTTCGCCTGAATATGGTGAGGAGGAAGAAGACTAAGTATGTCTGAAGTCTTTGCACTTACCTCCTCCTACCCATCCATCCATTTCCAGGTATGTTTGGTTGTGTTTGACTCCTACCTTGTACATTTCTTTATGTTGTACAGTACCCTTATTGCCTGTGATGTTGGCACTTTGCTGGATTTAAATTGTTTTTTTTTTTTCAAAATCCCTGGGTGAAATTAATTTACATCAGCTTGACCCATTTTCATAGTACTAGCTGGGAAGGTTAGAAACAGCTAAATGCAATTATGTTGGGTATGAGTTGTTCTCAAATTGTGTTTTGGCAGCTCTTCATAATCTTAATGGTATAAATTATTGTGTGACCAGCAGTTGTGATGATGGTACTCGTACTGGTACCCACTCCTATGTTAAGCTTGGTCGATGGAATCGTCAACAATACATTTCACATTTTAGTATTTCTCCCCTCCCAGCGTTGATCTAGGCTTCATTTAGTATTTCGGTGATGTGATTTTGACCTTATAGGTGTTGTAAGATGTAAATGTTAATAAAAAAAAGAGAGTAAATTTCACTTAATATTTTTATAATTTTGCTTTTAAAACGCAACAAATTATCGTAATAATAAGTGAAACTTTGAAGAGGTTTGTTTGATCTTCATCATGTTATCCGCCCCTGCTTGTTGACAAAAAAATAGTCTATGGTTGGCTGTGACTAGACTCATTGTCAGGAATTGGACCCGGCAACAACAGACCTGACACTCCAGAATTTATTTTTTAATCTCGATCAACATTTTTAAATTTGCCTTATAATATTACATAGAAATATTATGGGAAGCAGATATTTCATATCGATAATTTTTCCTTGGTAGTTAAGATAAAAGGAATCTTCTAGCTCAGTGTCAGTCTGGCTGTCAAATACAATTTACTTGTTTAAATTAGGATTTATTTTTCTTATTTCTTTCAATAAATATGAATAACAAATTGAATACGAGTACTCGAAAATAACACTTGGGATATAATTCTATCCTTAAAAAAGATAAAAATCAGATCATAAAAGGGTCTGAAACTACAAAAATATGAGTATTTTAATAACAATAATTACTCCAATTATATCCATAAACCAAATAAATAACAAAAGAAAATAAACGAACCCAATGCATGATTGATGGTCCCGTCAATCTCTAGCCCTATGTATTGGCGACAAGGTTTAAGTACGAGGAACAGAAGTTTCAGAACACTATTTTGTCTATCCGGAAAACAAATCTTACGTTGGAATTTAGTCGATGATGACCCGACCAGATAAGATCAAAAATCGAAATAACACTTCCGTTGACATTACGCATCCAATCTGGTCGAATGCTTACGTGGATCTTTATCGAACCGAAAACAGCGGCGTTCCAACTTATAAAGAAAGGTAACAAAACACAATTAACACGAAGAGTTTGTTGAAATAGAAATAAAAATAATGGTGGAACAAAAATCTTATGGAGGTTTAGAGATTATTGAGCATAAAACTTATGCTAGAGTTGGATTGTTGGGTAACCCCAGTGACGTGTATTATGGCCGGACTATCTCCTTAAGTCTCTCTAACTTTTGGGCTTCCGTAAAGTTAGAGCCGTCGGATGATCTAGTTATCAAGCCACATCCTTTTCACGATCTCGTCAATTTCCAATCCTTCGATCACTTGGTACATTGACGTTACGTGTTTATGTTTCAAAGTTTTGGGGGGTTGGTAGATATTAGTGCATTCATGTCGTTATTGATGATAATTTTAATTTCAGGTGAATAGGCTGCAGAATGAAGGATATTATGGAGGAGTTCGGTTGCTCATGTCAATCTGTAAAGTATTCTATAAGTATTGCGAAGATAATAAGATTGATCTTCACAATCGAAACTTCACCATATCTTATGACACCAATATTCCTCGACAGGTACACACAATCGACTACGAAACACAAACGCAAAAATATTGCTTTGCACTTTTCTTATACTTGTTGTGTAATGATGATGAAGGGACTTTTTGGTTCGCGATCCAAGCATAGTTTTTTTAAAAACTTGGATGAATTTTGGATATAAGTTGGGTGCAACTCATAGTAAATAACCAAAAAAGAAAAAGCTTTTTTTCTTTTAATTTTAAATCAATTTTTTATTGTATTTGAATTGTTTGTAAAAATTTTTAATTGAACACACTTATTTGAGAAAAAAGATTTTCTATACCCGTTGTCTGGTTTTGTGATGATTTGTTTCTGTTGGCTATTTTGATCTTTTCATATTATTATTATTATTATTATTATTATTATTATTGTCATCAATACTTTAAGATATGAAATGTAGGAGGTGGAACATAGATAGTTTGTGATAGAGTTGCAAAGGGCTTCCTTCTAGGTGCTAATTTGACATGATGATATGGAGCTACTCAATGAATTTTGCATAGGAGGTATTTTGTCACTCCAGATATATTCTTCACTGATAGCTGATAGTACTTTTGTTAGTATTGAGGTGCTGGAACTACACAGTTGCTATAGCCCTACAATAAAAATGTTAGATATTGGTTAAAAAATGAGCAACTGTTATTAAAAGTTGGTGTTAGTAAAGTAGAAGTAAGCTATAACGAACATGCTTTAAATCTCTGATGCGACAGTATGATTTAATTCACTTTTTGATTGACCACATGTAAAATGACGGTAAGAACCTTGGTAGCTAGAAATTCATGGCTTATACCTCCACTACGTTAGTTGATACAGTGCTTTTACTCTATTCTTTCCTGTGGGTGTGTTACTAACGTAAATTATGTCCTTTTTTTGGCAGAGCATCTCAAAAGCTAATTTCTAGTTGTGTGTTCTTGCCTTTGGTTTTTCTTATGAGTTTTTGTCATTGACAGTTTTTGATTGCAATGCATGGCTCAAGTTATAATTTTGACATTTCAGACAGGACTTTCAGGTTCTAGTGCTATTGTTTGTGCTGCCCTGAACTGCCTCCTTGACTATTACAAAGTCAGGCATTTGGTCAAAGTAGAGATCAGGCCAAATATTATTCTAAGTGCAGAGAAAGAACTTGGTATCGTTGCTGGTCTTCAAGATAGGGTTGCTCAAGTCTATGGAGGTCTTGTTTACATGGTTTGTGATGTTAATGCAGATATCTTCAAATGGTCATATATACAATTATTGATTATAACAAGTATTATTATGTAGGATTTTAGCAAGGAACACATGGATGGGTTGGGTCACGGCATTTATACACCAATGGATATTGATCTTCTTCCACCTCTGTATCTGATCTATGCTGAGAATCCTAGCGATTCTGGGAAGGTACAATGGCTTTCTCTGGCTGTCTTTATTGTTCATATGTGTCTCACATTTGTCAAAAGCAGGTAGTATCTGTGTTTGGGGGATCTTTCATCTTTGTTATTATAATAAGTTGGCTGGTTCTAAATCTCCATTGTGGATGTGCTTTTTCTCGAACTTTTGTATTTTCATGATTATCTTTTATTTTCTATCTTGTTTAATACCTTCATAAAATGCTGTTTAACATATTCTATGTGCCAAATACTTTTGTGTTCTGTGAATGTGGTCTTCCAAGGGATGACATTGACATATTTGTGTTCTGTATTCTTAATTAATAAATAGTTTATCAATTAATGATATTTTCATGTTAAGATATGTTACACGCACATCAATAACTTCGTGATAGAGGATTTGCATAGTGTGTGAAAAGAGGGCTTTTCTGGACTGCTTTGCATGTCAGCTCCTAGAAGTAGTAGCCATACCATACAACTGACATCCTAGTCTCACACAGGTACACAGTACAGTTCGTCAAAGATGGGTTGACGGTGATGAATTTATCATATCATCAATGAAGGAAGTTGCAAATATCGCAGCAGAAGGATGGACAGTATTACTTGAAAAGAATTATTTAAAACTTGCAGACCTCATGAATCGCAATTTTGACCTTCGAAGGTCAGATCTTTGCACTTGACACTTTTATATCACATTTGTTAGACTTGGAGAGATTCAAGTTACACTCAATTAAAGTTGTTATATTTTATCTTAACAAGGGTAAAACTAAGTTGCATCTCTTACTTGAAATTAGTTTTGGTAATGGAAGATGCTGTGGCTCTTTTGAAAGTCTAAAGACGAAAGCGGAAAGTTTATTCCCTTTCTGAAAATAGCTTATCTATGATTGATGTTGCTGATAATGATTCTGAAATTGCCATTTAAAGTTGCATTTTAATATGTAGCTTTGTATGGAATTTTCTTTGGAAAGTAAATGCTTGGCTCTGCTAAGTAGTTACCAGAAGTAAAACTCTCCTAATGTTATACTCTTACGTAGGTCTGTCCGGTTGCAAGCTGAACTTGTCTTTGTTAAATTCCATCTTGTAACCAATGTTTTTTGTTTTTGTTTTTCCTTTTTGTTATTATTATTATTATTATTATTATTATTATTTTTAAATTTTATTTGTTTTGTGGATTATTGTTAGGCGCATGTTTGGAGATGATGCTCTAGGCGGTGTAAACGTAGAAATGGTTGAGGTTGCACGAAGGGTTGGCGCTGCATCAAAATTTACGGGCAGTGGAGGAGCTGTGGTTGCATTCTGCCCCAGTGGGAGTTCACAAGTGGAGCTTCTGGAGGACGAATGTCGGAAAGCTGGATTTAGCATTCAACCAGTGAAAATTGCTCCCTCGTCTGACAGACGTTGATGCAAAAACCCTTTCAAGATAAGAAATCAAAAGAGCTTATAGCTCCAAAGGAATAGAAAGACAACATCTGAAAGACAAATATTCGTAGGATGAAATACAATGTCCTATTAAGTTAGAGAACTTTTTATGGCATTGCAATTAATGAACTTTCAATTCACAATTGCTATGAACATTCACATACTTAAGATGAGAAAATATCCTTCTTTTACTATCTATAATGTATACTCTTTGATGCACACATGCCTAGCATCTAACAATGGTAACTCCACCGCCTGTGGTAGTTATCGTTTGCCAAGGAGATACCATATTTTTAAAACTTAGATCTCTCAAAGCAGAATGAACCTAAAAATCTTCACAGTATTGGGAGTGGAATCTTTTTACCCGAGCAAAATCACAAACAAATCAACCCCGTGATTAGTATTTAATAAATAAGATAATATGAAATCTTAAGTTTTTTGAGAACTTATCTAAATTTATATAAGCATGTGATTCAAATTCACAATGAAATTACTCAAACATGTGATTTCTCAAACATGAGAAATCAACAAACAAAACATTTACATATTGATTCATTCAGGTTCAATAACAATTTTCTTACTCTCCTTCCTTGTGTCCATCAGATGCAAATCCTCTCAAGTCCTAAATCACGCGATGCCACGATGCTCCACAATCTTCCAAAAAGAGATCTACAAAGCTTATGGAAACTACAAAGCTTTATCATATCATTCAGGTTCCCTATTCCCTATTTCGTTACATATATAATAACACTACAGAAGTAATCTACTCGTCACAAAGCGAAGCCATGAGCTCACGCGGTGAAGACCAAACAGGAAGTTCAAGAAACGATTGTTTCAACTGCTCCTCTTGGGCACTGCACATGGCTTCCGCCACATCACACAAATTGGAAATATCCAGAATTATGGCTTCCTGAGTTTCAGCCTGAAATTCGGAAATCAAAAGTCAACATCACAAGCTTAACTCAAAACCCCTTTTTCACAAGTAGGGTAAAGAGTAAACAACATAATGGATATGAAATTAACCTAAATAGAACCGACAACGAACTAATTCCTCAAGTTAAACAAATTTAATTAAAAATTAAATTAATTAATTGAAAAAAAAGGACCATTTACCTGCAATAGGAGCTCATCAACAATTGACCCACAACCCATTTCATTCTCCTGAGCCAGCTTCGAAGCCGAATCAAGGAATGGCAGTGCTTCTTCGAAGTTTTGTGTTCGTTTTTGTTGTGTCTTCTGTTGCATTGCTTTTAAGGTGTTCGATAAATATTCCCACTGGTCGATCTCTTTTTGGTACCGTTTTTTTAGCTTCAGTAACAACATTCTCTTGCGCTCTCTTCGCTGCCGCTCCTCAGCCTCCGGATCCGATGCCTGAGCTGCTGGTGGGTCTTCAAGCCGCCTCTTTTTTCTCTTGTAAATAAATCCGTCGTCGTTGCAGAGCTCCCACTCATCCTCTGTCCAGTCCATGGGAGAGCGGGATGTAAAACTCGAAGAGTAAGTTACGACGCGTGCCACGAGTCGAAAAGATACATACAAATACGAAAGCATCTTTTTATGAGTTGTTTCAAAAATAAAATTTACGAATAATTTTGTGTGATACAAATGGTTATAACCATTGTTATTAAAATCGCAATTTTAAACGATAAAATCTACGTTTTTACGTTTTTTAACAAGAAAACGATTTCGATTTTAGTTAAAATTGGAAACAGTAAAACAGTAAAAATATTTGACCGTTTTTAACCGTTTTTGATCAATTTTAATCAATTTTGATCGATTTTATTAATTTATAAAATATTTTAAATATTTTATTATTTATATATTATTAAAAAT
>JAVXUL010000001.1:6862766-6880364 GCA_035590515.1 Trichilia minutiflora | reverse complement strand
AAAAACGAACTCGTTTTTTTATCAAAATCGCGATTTTGAACGATTTTACTGTTTAAAATCGCGATTTTGATAACCATATTTGAGACCACTTAATAACTTCTGCCATCAACATCTTCCGATCAATACATAATCTAATGATTTTAATTACAACTTAGCATAATACACACAACACCATCAAAATTAAAAAGTAATCACCGAAACTTTGCGTCTCATAGGTTGTACTTGATTAAAGATTATAGCTTTGATTCACATAGAGAAAGATAAGTTTGTAATGTTTAATATTTAGAGAGAGAAAATTTTCAGTTCAAAGTTGTGTGTGTGTCAGTGTGTGAGAGAGAGAGAGAGAGGAGAACTTTTTCAAAAATAACAGGTAATAAAAAATGGGTAAAAATCAATTGTTGGAGTTTTAGAAGGTTGCCGATACATGATGCCAAAATTTTGCTACCGTTGGATTCAAAATTTATTGGTAAATTTTTTTTTTAGGAAAGAAGGTCTGATTGGTAATTTTGTATAATAATATTCTTAAATTTTCTGAAAGAATATTATATATATTTATTATCAAGTTCCCTCGATTCATCAATTAAAAAAATCCCTCAGTTGTCAGCTCTACCATCTAACATTGGGCTACTTTCTATTCAATATCCAAAATGGACTATTGAGCGGGCCAGCTCGCCTAGATTTATACCTCCGTTTCCGTCTCAAAATTATCCGCGAGATAAAGCAGGAGTCACAACCAGAAGCGCCGAACGCAATTTCTTCTCTACGATCAATTGGAGCGAACTATAGTGTGATTCTCACTGTTCTCGTTCTCCAATTTAAACTACCAACGATGTTGAAATCAACAACAGCATAATCAACCATCAAATGACAAAATCATTTTATCTGAGCAACATGTCTCTGCCTTTCTTGCGCTCAAAACTCATGATGTCTTCTTCAAAAGCTCTTTCTTTCTTGCGGCCACCAACATTGAATTTGAAGCAGAATAATAAAATTCTTGACAAAAGTATCTTTTCAGTATCAACCAAAGATTTCTCCATTACTTCTACCCCTTACCCACTTCAATATGATATGATCATTAACCGTCCAACTCAGTCCCCGCAATCTCAAACTCGTCGACGACCCGAGAGGGTCAACTCAACCAACTCTCTAGAGAATCAAAATCCAGATGGAGAAATGGATTTTGACAACTGGGTTGATAGAAAACTAGCTTTAGAGAAAGAAACAAAAATAGCAGAACCCAGTTCGGATAATGCTGAAATGACAAAGTCTATGAGAAAATATTATAATAAGAGGAGGAAGCGATTGTATGGGTCAGATTCTGATGAGGAGTACGGTAAAAATGAGGAGGGTTATGTAGAGTTGAAGCCTGAAGTTGTGGAATTCAATAGGTTGCACAAACGAGAGGAAGAGTTATATTTTTATGATACATTTGCTTATCCTTGGGAAAAAGATAAGCATTACAAGATGGTATATCAGTTAGAAAAGAAGTATTTCCCTAACCAATGTCTTGATAAGGCGTTTCTGGACCCGAGTGCGGATCGAAATGCGAAGAAAACTAGGAAAAAAGCTGGTGCAAAGAGTGAGAAACGGAAAGATGAGGTTGATAATAACGGGGATGCTAAAAGGTTGGTGTTTTTTGATGATCAGGATAAAAAGAGTGAGAAAGATTCAAGTTTGGGAAAAAATGTTGATGTGAAGAGGGAGGTTACTGAGAAGAAAGTGGAGGAGTTCTTTAAGTGTTTGAAGAAAGTTCCCAATAAAGAAGCTGAGGTTGGTAGTGTGGAGCCATATGTTTTGACCAGAAGTACTGAGCTTCCTCCGACATGGGACAGTCCTTTTGGAACAATAGTTTTGGTGAACAAGCCAAAAGGTGAGCCATTAGCTATGTTTGGCATTTTGCATGCAAGAGACACACCAGGCATAGATTTATTTTAGATAGTATCTCCATTTACATAATTTTACAAAATCGCCAAGCTAGTTTTGATTATTAGATGCTAGAAACTGTAAGGCAAGGATCATTTATCTTTTATGTGGATTAGTGCATGCCAGTTGAGGATCTTGATTCTTGACTTAATATATCAATACAATTGTGCAGATAAGATATTGTTCTATATAGTTATATGTGTATATTATTTAGTTCAGTTAGGCTAGTTTGAGTTCTACTCAATGGTCATCCATAAAAGCTTGGACTACAATTTTGTTGATTGGAATCTATTTTAGTAGCACAGGGTAAACTGGGGACAAAGTCTTTATGTCCACAACCATCAGACATGCAGAATTTGATGACAGGATTCTAGTCACAGAGATCAATACTTTGATTAAATAGACCAAGATTTAGTAAGTCATTAAATGAGAAAATCTATTTTCCAGCAGCTTTTGAGTGAAAGCACTTTCAGTTTTAAAGACAATTTTGCTCTTTAGCTTATTAATTTATTTGTAATGCATTTAAACAATTGAAAACATTGTTCACTATTTAAGTATATGTATGGTTCCATATAAAGGATTGCTACAATCACAAAGACACTTTTTTTCTTTTGCAATTTTCACGTATTTATGAATGATTAGAAACATTAGTCATTACTAAAGCATTTGCTCACTTCAACTGTTAGCATCCTGTTTGATTGCTATACTACTTTCAATTTTTGTGTTTCCTAAGCAGAAAACATGGATACTGTTTGCCATGATGGCTTCTTATACGATATTTTACAGAAAGACAATTTTGCTTCATGTTGTCTATTTTAAATGCATTTTGGTCACTTAGTTCTTGGTTGCGGATATTTTCATAACTGCTTTATCTAAATTCTTGGACTGCTTCTTATAACTTCTACTGACATATTGTTCAAAGTTAAAAGTGAAACCTTGAGTTATCATTTTTATGAAAGATAACACTGTCATAATATGAGTCAGGATGGACTTCATTTACAGTTTGTGGAAAGCTGCGACGTCTGGTTAAAGTGAAAAAGGTGCACTTTTGTTATTGCTATGCATTGAAGTTTCAACATCCTGTGTGAACTTTTTTCTTTTTCATTTTTTTTTGGTTGATTATATAGGTAGGACATGCTGGAACACTTGATCCCATGGCCACTGGTTTATTGATTGTATGCATTGGTAAAGCCACTAAGTTGGTAGAAAGGTAAGTTTCGAATCTAATCCATCTTATTAAAATCGTATTGGTCTTTACACGTTAAGAAATTTATAAACAAGTTCTTTACTTTTCATTCTCTCTACTCAGTCCAAAACTTCAAAAACTATAGGACCCGTTTGTGTACAACCTTGGATCAGGGCAAGACTCACCCAACCTCTTCTTCTTGGTGTGTAATGTGTAGAAAAATTGAGAACTCCAATAATCCGTTTCTCCATTGTATCGGCCTCGGGTATGCAAATAAGCTAAGAATTGATGGTCCATCCTAGGTTCTTGTGACTCCTTACTTTCAGAGAATTTTCCCCTTTGGGAAAAGGAAGAAAACTAAACACTTTAAGGATGTGCTGTTTCAGCTGTTCTATTGTGGTATGGAAAGAGAAAAAAAAAACTATATTTTTGGCAAGAAAGAATGGATTCTTGGTTTGCATATAGTGTTTGCCTTTTTGCATTGCTTGGGGCTTTAATTTCAAAGAATTTGGAGATTGTAAATATAATAATAATTATAAATATAATAATAATTATAGGTTTTGTTGCCCTTCCCGTGTCTTTTTTAAAATTCTTTGTGGACACTTGATCCATAGTTGTATACCTTTCATCTTCTTTATCAATATAATTCTCTTATTTTCTTATATATATATATACGACGAACTTTCTGTGAGAGCTTTATATTCCTATTGCAGGTATCAAGGTATGATTAAAGGTTACAGTGGAGTTTTCCGTTTAGGTGAAGCTACTTCAACTTGGGATGCTGATTCACCAGTACGTTCAATCAATTACTGACAATTAACCATGCATCTTATTTTCATGTTGTACAAATTTTGATTTGCATGCTTTGTACTGTCATTAACATCATGCTAATGGATGAGATGCTTTCTAAGAGAGAGATGATGACCTGTTCTTGAGTGTGACATAATCAAGAAAATTCTATCATTGAAAATTGTGTTGAAGGAAGAATTCAAATCTTATTTTATTGATATATCAAGAACAAACTTACATCTTTTATTTATACAAGATTCAGAACCCCCATCATTATTCTACCAACCTTACACAATAAATGAGAGAGATACACATAATAAATAAGAAAATACATACAATAAATAATAAATAAATGAGAGATACACAATAAATGATAGAGATACATCATGCTTTCCAACACTCTTCCCCAAGTTGGTGCATAGATATCAAAAATGCTCAACTTGCTGATGAGATGATCAAAGTGCCGAGATGACAACCCTTTGGTAAGAATATCTACTGTCTGCTAAGTTGTGGGGACGAATAGTATACATATCTGTTCGGTTTCAAGTTTTTCCTTAATAAAATATCTGTCTTCCTCAACATGTTTTGTCCTATCATGTTGTATTAAATTATAAGCAATATTAATGGCAGCCTTGTTATCACAATACAACTTCATACGTTGGCTCACTAGAAAGCGAAGTTCATTGAGAACTCTCATCAACCATAATAGCTCACAGACCCCACTGGCCATTGCTCTAAACTCTACTTCAATACTACTTTTGGAAGCAACATTCTGTTTCTTATTCCTTTGGGTAACTAAATTACCCCAAACATAAATGTAATACCTAGTAGTAGATTTCCGATCAACTGATGAACTTGCCCAATCAGCATCTATGAATGCTTTTATTGTTTTTTGAGAGTGCTTCTGGAATAGTAATCCTTTGCTAAAGGAGTTCTTCAAGTACCTGAGAATCCTGTAAACAGCTTTTAGATGAGTTTTCTGAGGTGAATTCATGAATTAATTTACATGACTTACTACAAATGCAATATCTGGCCTTTTATGTGATAGGTGGATCAATCTCCCCACCAATCTTTGATACTTTGAAATTTCAACTTTCTCACTTTCAACAAACTTCACATTAGTATCGATAGAGGTGTTTATTAGTCTATTCCTATTCGAACCAGTTTCTTTGAGTAAGTCAAGGATGTACTTCCTCTGATTAATTATTATACCTCACTTTGATCGGACAACTTCCATTTCTAAAAAATATTTCATAGATCCAAGTCTTTAACTTCAAATTCTTTAGCTAAACTACTTTTCAAGCACTTCATCTCAACTACATCATCTTCAATTCAAAATAATATCATC
Organism: Trichilia minutiflora; assembly: GCA_035590515.1. Lineage (NCBI taxonomy): Eukaryota > Viridiplantae > Streptophyta > Magnoliopsida > Sapindales > Meliaceae > Trichilia > Trichilia minutiflora. The sequence goes on along the minus strand of JAVXUL010000001.1, from coordinate 6,875,118 downwards.
TACATAAACAATAAGAATAGTGGTCTTACCATACTTAGAATGCTTGAAGAATATTGTGTGATCAGTTGGGCCTGAATATAACCCTGTCCTCATACAAAATTAGTGAACTTCTCAAACCATGCCCTAGGTGATTGCTTTAGTCGGTACAAGGATTTTTTGAGTTTGCATACTTGAAAATCAAATTTAGTAGAGAAGCTAGGGTGCTACCATATATAACTCTTCCTCTAGATCTCCATTCAAGAATGCATTCTTGATATCTAATTGCTGCAAGGGTCAATCAAAATTAGTAACCCAAGACAATAACACTCTTAGTGTATTTAATTTAGCCACAAGAGCAAAAGGTCTCTATATAATCAATTTCATAGGTCTGAGTGAAGCTTTTAATTACCAATCTAATCTTATATCTATCAAGGGTACCATCCGTCTTCTACTTAATAGTAAACACCTACTTACAACCCATTGTTTTCTTACGCCGCGGGAGGTCAACCACCTCCCAAGTTTCATTCTTTTCAAGGGCCCAGATCTCTTTAAATACAACATCCTTTCACTCTGAAAATAGTAAAGCATCCTGCACAGTTTTTGGAATCTCTTCAAGAGAAAGGTGAAAGGCAAATGTAGAAAAGAAAGTTGAGAGATGTTCATAGGTCACAAAGTTTGACAAACTGTATCTAGTACAAGATCCAACACCCTTTCGAATAGCAATAGGAACATTTAAATCATTTAAAGATGACAAGAAGGAATCAAAAGTTGAGTTACTTATAAAATCAAGTGCTAACTGCGACTCAGACTCATAGCCTTAGAGATAAGTTTCAGCTTTCATCTCTTGAAGTGAACCCTTTCTCTAATAAAATATTCCAAAGCATTTCTCATTGTCTATATGTTCCTTTCTCTCAATAACGTCATGAGAATGTGATGGATCCACAAAAAACCTCACAAAATTCTCAATATTTAAAATATTTTGACCATTTTGAGCATTTTTGGTACATTCAATAACACTTTTAGACTCTAATGTTTTGATTACAGTAGGAATTTTAAACTCAACTTTAAGAGGAAAGAAGAAACTTTCAAAAGAAAGACCAGAATCGTTAATTCTATAGTTTAGAAAATTTGAGTCTTTATCGTTTTGCTCCCCTTGAAGATGAGAATTGAAAATGTTTTTTTTTCAAAAAAGATAATATCCATAGTGATGAAAAAAATTTTGATGTAAGATCATAATATTTTTACCCTTTTTATCTTGGGGCATAACAAACAAATACACATTTGGTAGCTTTAGAATCCTATTTACTATGATGACTAGCATGATTATGCACAAATACATAACACCCAAACACCTTAATAGGTAAAGTCATTAAGTCGCCTTTTTATCATGCTTTCCAACAAAAGTCTTATGGTACAGTGCTTTGGCTTCATAGAATTCGATTGGTGAGACACAAATGAAATGAAGCTCTAAGTTGTGATTGTGGACTTGGAAATTTTTGCTTGAAACATGCCCAACGTGGCATGAATGCTGCAATTCAAATTTCTGTGATACATATTGCAAATGCGAATGACTAAGAGTGTTCATACATCCTTTAAGAAAGAAGTCATTATAATGTCAGATAATTTAATAATGTTGCCTAGTGCATGTGTACAATATTTCTATTTGCTTTTCTGTGCATAATCAAATACCAAATATAAGCTTAACATCATCCAGTGATGGCCTTCTGATAATTGAGTTTAGAATATTGGACATGCTATTTTGAAATTGCATCACACGTATACTAAAGTGTACCTCCGATTGCAGGTTATTCAACGTGAGCCTTGGGAGCACATCAAAGATGAGGTCATAAAGAAAACCGCTGCATCCTTCTGTGGGGAGATATGGCAAGTTCCTCCAATGTTTTCTGCCATCAAAGTAAGAGTTTGTTTTATATGTAGCATGAGTCTGTATTAAAGAAGCAGTGTATCTGTAGACATACAAATAAATTCTTTGCTTAGAAAGCATAAACATACAACTGTAGGTTTTTTCCAAAACTTGAAATGTAGTGTTAAAAATAAAAATTTGAGGTTTATATATCAGCAGAATCATTGGGTAAATCCTCTTCTTTAATGATCAATACTTGATGTGTCTAACACCAATTCCATTTCTGCTCGATTATTGCATATGATTTGTACCTAGGAATTTTCTGAATAACTCAATTGACAAAGAGTTGACAATCTCAATCGTGACTTTCTTTTCTCTTCCTGGGTTTTGTTGTTCACTTAATGTTCCTGGTATTCGTCGTGCAAGTCATTAAAATTAATATGCAATTTGTTACTTGTAAGTTAGTATTTGTGATGAGCTTGAGAGATGAAATTCTTCAGTGTGTTCAAGACTTGGAGGTGCTTGATCTAAAGACATTCTTTTCCGAGACCCGCTTTATTTTTTAAATTGCTTATCAATTTCACTGCATTGTGATAGGTTGGAGGCGAAAAGATGTATGAAAAAGCAAGAAGAGGAGAGAGTGTTGAGCTTTCGCCCAGACGAATATCAATTTTCCAGTTTGATATTGAGCGTAGCTTAGAAGACAGGTCTTTTAAAATTTTTTTTCTAATTATTGAATATATTATGCACAAGCACATTAACATTTTCGCATCTACCTCATCTATTTTATCATTGTAAATTTTGTTTACTTTTTTCACAAGGTATATGAGGCATATTTAAATGCATTGTGATTTTCGCTTTGTCAACTGTACACCTGTTTTGACTGTATATTTACTAAGAGGCTGCACAATTTGTGTTCTGCACTCCATGGGTAGAGACACATTCCTAGAATTGATCTTAGACATCTTGGGTGATGTGATGTAAATTTGTGATTGATAAATGGAAAGGGTCAATTGAGTTTACTCAATCTCATGATAAAATAAAGAATAAGTTATTGCTGTATAATAACTGCTTTTATATTTCCTTGGAGATATTCTCTGACTTTTATGTGAGTGTTTGTGTGTACAGTCAATGTGTTGTTAACATAATACCAGAAATTTAACTTCTGGGATCATTCTTTAATCGTCTTTGCATTCTGTTTATTTGTGAATGGAAAGGATCATGTTTCTTCAGTTGTTTTTTAAGAAAGTAAGTGGGATTAAGCATTATACAAACTGATGAAAAGCTGTATGTTCAACATAATTTCTGAGAGATAAATGGTTTACTTGCTACAAATTTTACGTGTGTGTTTGCAGACAAAACTTAATTTTTCGAGTGACATGCTCGAAAGGAACATACATTCGGTCACTATGTGCAGATCTTGGAAGGGCTCTCGGCAGGTAATCAGCATTGATAAACTCAAATCCCCCTTTTGCGCTTTCTTTGAACTCAGGATATTGTTGATCCATTCTTATTCCATCCTATTACCAATAGGATCTTGGTTCTGGAATTATTGTTTTTCTGTTGCCTTTTATCAGAAAGAATTTTTAGTCAAAGCTATGAGAATGCATAGAGAAAAAAACTTGATTGTAACTAGATTAAAAGTCCCCCCTAACCAATTTATATTTCGAAAAATAGTTGGAAAATGAAAAAAATGAAACTTGCACTAACTTACTTTTTCACTTACAGTTGTGCTCATTTAACTAATCTTCGAAGAGATTCAATTGGTAAGGGCCCTCACCCTTGTTCTTTGAAATCAGGAATGAATTTTCATAGTATTTTATTTTTTACACTAGCCTCACATGATTATGACCCTCTTTTTGTGCAGGGCATTATTCAGTCAATGATGCATGGGACTTCCAAGAGCTGGAGGACGCCATTACTAAAAATTACTTTTAATTGCCGACTTTAGTAAGCAGGCTGCCTTCCAGAGGAGTATAGGGTTAGGGTACATTTGAAGATTATGAAACTGATGCCACTCCGATAGTTAAAAAAGAAGGCGTACACTAGTTGTAAGGTTTATAAGAAATCAACATTCATTCTTTAGTAAATTGTGCTTTACTTTGATGCTCATTTTATTTGTCTGTGCCCTTCCAGTAACATTTATGGTTGGTTGTTGCCTTTCCATATAAGAATTCCAGATATTTGAGCATAACTATCTATCTTGTGCCTGCCATCTGCTTCCTTCCCATCGCTAAAATATATAGTATGATGATTTTGTATTGAAATCTCAATTCAAGCTGCCTATAAACTGGCTTGGCCTGGTCGGACAACACAATTTCATCTCTTAAAACAATGTATATATCCTTAAAATGTAGCAGTCTCTCATCCCCATAGAATTTTTTTTTTCTGGTTGAACAAGTTAAACTGCATAATTTTTACTGCAGAACATATTCTATTAACCAATTTCTTAGATTGACTAAACATTTTAACTTCCAATTCTTACTGCGTACGAAACAAAATGACATAAAAAATTAACGTTAATGAATAAAATAATATTTGGGGGAATGAATAAATAAATGAAGACCACCAAGTGTTGGGATATTGGATATTTCACGAATTGATACTTTTTTGGTTGTCCTTTTTCAGATTAGCAGAATCAATTCCCGATGCCTCAAGATAAGCTTTCTCTGCAGCAGCTAGGCGATCTTGAAACATTTTCCATTCTTTTTTACATCTCTCCCTCACCTGTCACGAAAAGAATGAGCTTTTAAAGCTCTTCTTGTGCTTAGAAAGTGACAAACGAAAATGAATGACATTACCGCTTCCCATGGTGTCTTTTCACCATCAGCTTGGCCCTGTGAAAAGAAGAAAAGCATTTGACTAAAGACGTCTTCGAGGTGTTATATAAACTTAAGCAAAGTGTAAACAAGGGCTTACCTGGTTCCCAAGCGAGGGAACACCTTGGTGAACAATCCACTGGGAATCTATGACTCCTATTTTCTCATGAGCAGGCTGTTTCGTGGTGACAAAAAAGATCTGGCGTATATTCAGAAACAGAAGCCAAGCAAATTGATTAAGACAGAACTAGAAGGAAGAACCGGTCACTAACCTCAACACATTTTCTTAGAGCAAAATCTAGACCCCATCCGTGGACCAAATCATTCTGCACTTGGAGACAAAATGCTTTTCATTTAGCAGGCATGTATAAACGGAGTGGAACGGATACTAAATTGATATACACAACACACCTGAATCATATACCAAACGCAACGCCATGCTTCCCGAGAAAAAACTGTGGCCATTATCTCAACGAATCTGCATTTAAGTATTTGAAGGGCATATTAACCATTCCAATAGAATAGTCCCTTCAGGGATGATGTAGTACAAATTATTTAGATGATTAAATAAGATAGACAGAGACATAATAAGTCTACATACGCAGCACATGGAGGCAATTGTTGAGCGGCACACCAACCCTCTCTCTCGCCAGTCTCTCTGTAGGGGCATAAAAGAAACGATAAAGTATGGTCAAGCAACAAGAAATAAGAATCCCAGCTTATAGTGAACGAAAACAAGTAGTAAGAGGCCTTTTGTTCTTACTTGTGAACTTCACTGTTATTTCTCTTTTTTGTCATCTGCCAAGTTAACCATCCATTTGGTTCTAAACCAGGCTGTGATATCTCTAAACCATGTTTCTTTACTAATTTAATATATCTGAAATAAAGACAGAATGATTAAATCTTTAAACTTACAATTTGCCTAAAATTATACGTTTGACTCAAACCTAGATAGTGAATTTACAACACTTACTCCTCTGCATTAAAATTCTCAACCCCAAGATCCTCATCCCAGACGAAGATATAGTCGTAGGGTGCCACAATGTCAGGATGCAGAAAACGTTTGGCATACCACCTTGACCACATTTCAGAAGTTCATGCGAAACGAAAACTTATAAGCCTTCGCAGAGCGCACCACAGCCTAAAAAGGATTTACATAAAAAGAAAATTTACAAAAGAGAAAGGTGCTAACCATTTAGTTTGCCTCCGTACGCTCACATGGATAGCTCGCTTCGACCACTCAAACTCATTCCATTCAGTTGTACGATTATCATAGTGAAACAACATTATAGTGAAGTTTTCCGAGAACTGTGAAAAAGTAATTAAGTGAAAAAGAGAGCGCAAATAAATGTGTACGAGGGAGAGTGTGTGCTGACCTTTTTAACAGCTGCATCAATATTTGCTTTCAGGTCATAACCAACAGTAAAAGTTACAAGATACTTTGGTTTGGTGAGTAAATCCTGCAAATGCCATCTCCATTAACCAAACAGTTATGCAGTGAACTAGCGCTATAAATTTAATCATCATCCAGCATTTTGAAGATCTAGTAAAATTTATTTAGGATTTACATAGACAGGGGGGGAAACCTAAGTAAAAGAAATATTACCATCAATTTTTGAGTCATAGTCTTGATAAAACCTGTTTTCAAGTCCTTTAGTATATTATGCATACTTATTCTTCTACCTGTACATTACTTCTGGACCATCTTTTCTTTCTTCAGAAATTCCTAATGACAAATAAAGATTATGATAGCATTGAGGCAATATTTCTATATGTTCCTTGCCCTTGCACTCCTTCCTTTTCTTTATGATCCTTTCCTCTTAGTTCCCTCTGACACTTTTTTTGAGTTTTTATAACTATTGATCAGGCATTAACTGCTTATCTAGCCTGAAATTCAATAGATGTATTCTCTTCAAAGCTCTACCTGATTACTTGTGAATGACTTCATTGTGTGTTTATTTTGATAGGGCCATACCAAGCTATCAACTAACATGCATGTATTAAATCATTAACTTCAAATTAATTATATATGTCCAAACAAGCCTTGTACATTGAAAAAATAAAGGACGAAGATGCACACCTCACTTGGCAAACCCCACAATCGCCGAGGATACAAATCTGACTCTGACTCAATTATACCAGGGGTAAGTCTTTCAGCACCTAGAGGATTTGTTGGAATCCAGACCTGCGTTATAACGAAAGAGGTAACAGTTAGTGCTAAATCCAAAAATAAATAGGGTCAACAATCTAATGATTTTCTTAAAGAAAATAGACAAACAAATCAATTTCAAGTCTTATAATGTTACTTTCTTTCATTATCTAAAAAAAAAAATCAGATTCAAGCAATGCATATTTACACACTACCGCTGACATAACAAAAACACCACCAAGTGGTGGAAATTTGACATAAATAAAAGGGACTGACAGATTAACTGAAAATCATGGACAAATAAAATTTATTTCATTTGCAGAGCTGAAGGCAACCTTGTGTCTTGTCTCACTTTCACAGTCAAATCTGGGTTCTTTCAACAATTAAAGCTAATATATTATTTTAACAAATAAACTCTAGATCTCATCCACTGTATTACAGTTTTAATAATTCTTGGAGATTAATGATTTAGCTTAAATTGAAAAAATTTGTTTCACTTGGATGTTTAGTTATCAATGTGTTCTTTCACTGTGATAATAGAATTTGGGATGAAACACTTCAACAAAGGAAAAGAAGACATACCTTTGTTTCATTATATCTGTCAGCAAAAGTAGACCAGGCATTCAACAATGCCTGGGTTGAAAGGCCAGAGTACCTGTCCTCCATATACGTGACATCAGTGGAAGGAAAAAGGCTAGATGGAAGATTCATCTACCAAATTTGCACACAATAGTTAGTTCTGCTACTCCATGTTGAACAGAACACCATGGAAACTTCATAATTAAAGTCACCACCAAATTAAAAGGCACTGGAAAGTTTACAAATGTAACTAGATCGCAAAGCTAGGGTACCTTAGTCAACGAGGCTGTTGGAAAGCAAATGCCTAAAAAGAAGCCAAACACAACTCCAACAAAAGTTGTTATGATAAGCTTCATTGTCTCAGCAGGTTTTATGTTTACTGTACTGCACTTTTAAGGTGACAATGTCACTCGTGTTAATGCTACGTTTAATGGTATTAAAACAACAGAAACTGATAATTTTCCTTTTTTAATGAAAAAGAGAGAACAATATCTTTCTCTTGGAGAGGAATGGTAGGTGTTTTTCTTACCTCCTCAAAGGTGCTGCCATCGCCATTATGGTCAAATGTATAGTTTGAACTCACAAACTCCAGCAAGCAATAGCTGCTGCATGCACTCATCAAGTTTACACTCAGTGTTTCAAAATGGAATGGACTTTATAACAAGAAAACCAGCCTCGAACTGTACAAGAATATTAAATGAGCAGAAGAGCATCATATATTAAATGCATAACTCTTAATGAACTACAACAGAAAGAGAATGAATATACTACAATGTACCTATGTCATGCTATTGTGATAGCTTGAAATCAGAATAAAGGCACAAGCAGAGCATTGCAGCCTCACTCAGCATGGCCATTCCTTTAGCAAAAAGCAAGAAGCAAATTCGCGCCTGTGTTCACATCTCCAAACACTAGAAATGAATATAAGGCACTGCCTATGATTTTAACATTTACAATCATGAACATACAACATGTGCATATTGCAGCATTAGTATCAAAATGTATAGGTTGTAGAGCAAATATAGACAAGTGCACATCGTTTGAAAAAAAACCCTTCTCAAACATTTGGTGAACACACATTTTCAATTTGGAGATATCTTCTTGCCCTTAAGCATGCCAAATTCAAATACTCAAAAAGGAGAAATAAACCACCAATTCACAAAAGATGTTCAGTTTCAACTTGAACCACAAAAATCAATAGTAGCCTCAAAGGTTCGCAAGCAGAGAGGTAAACAAGTAATCAACTCCATAAATATGTCCATGGCTCTCTATAACATCAAGGCAAATCTCCATCAACCCCGTTGTCATGAACACAAACAAACAAACAAACAAACAAAATAGGCAAGAGCTATCTATGCTCTAATTTTAGTACAATGGATATTACAAAACAGTTGTTTCTATACTCTTGTCTGGTTAACTCAACCCACATCCTTATTCATGCAAAGAAAACATCTTCTAACAGTCATACCAATATCATCAATTCCATGAAGTGCTATAAATTATGAATCCAAACAATACAATCGAAATTTTATCTATAACACAAAAGCGAATTTCATCCATAACAGAATATATAAAAGCTAACAGAAGAGGAATTATATGGACTGATTCTTTTATCCGAGGGAAAAAACAAATCTGGAATGAGGGAGATCACACAGTATAGCCAGTCCGAAGTTCTTTATTCGGCTTCCGTTTCTTCCAAGAATCTTTTTATCTGAAACGGATAACAGAAAAACACAAGGAAAACAACGTTGGCAATAAGTTAAATCCTCAAGTTACATTACAATGAACTGGACGTCGACTGGATTTTTATTCTGTATTTTTTGTCGTGCAACTGAGATTCGAAGAAAAACGAAACAAAGCAAGACAAAACAAAAAGCATTAACGAAACGGTTTCCATTTAATGCTCGTACCTGGAGATTTGGAGCAGACTGTTAGTATGTCATCAAGGCCACAATCAATGACTGGAATTGATTTTGTTTAACATTTTGGATTGGAATTAATTTTGTTCATAAATATATATCCCACAAACTTTGCACGTTACCCATTTCGTAATCATGCAGAATCACAATTTTATAGAATAATTTCATTTTAGATCTTAATTTATAAATAATAGCATTTGAGTCTAATTGTTAAGCATATCGTACAAAACAATACCTAACATTTTCAATCGAGTTTATTTTCATCCTTTTACTAAACTTCCATTTGTTTGACTAAGAAGACATGGAAGTACGATTTTGCTAATTTTCGTGAAGGACAATTAATTAATTAAGATAATTATACTGTTGATTTTCTTATACATTACACCGATATATATTGTTGAGGTATTTTACCGAGGCTTAATCCAACGGTTCAGGTCCATCAAATGCACATATCAAGTAGGCTTCTTAATACGGTATTGTCCTGAGAAGCCGATTGCATCACCCGAGAATATAGTTGGATCGCCTCGGGCACTCCGCCCAAGGCGACCAGTCAGGAGATTCTCTTCGAGTTATTTACTGGTGACTCGCACTCGGGCTCGGAGCCTTCGACAACAAGCCCTTCGGACTCGGGGAGTCGGACTGCCACGTTTTCCACAAACAACAGGAACTCGCGGACACTCGGGGTATACTAGTCTCCACCATTCTACCACCTGACAACACCGAGGCTACAACCCGCTACATAAAAGCCTCCCGAGAACTAGGAGATTTCATTCTCAGGAGAACTAGAAGCTTCACTCGGAGAGACGCACGCTCAGGGTCTCGGGGATGACGCGAGGAACAGTGTCACAAGTCCCCACGCCCCTTCGATTTACAACAGGTTCAGCCATACAGCAACACATGTCCAGAGGTGCGCACTCCTAAGCTTCCAATAAACAGCACCCAAAATCAAAGGAGGGGGAGGGGCAATCAGATCCATTCGAGGATATTGAGAAAAACGCACTATGAGATATTCTTTTTAACTTTTCAGTGCATCTAAGAATCATACTCAGGGATAGAATATTCCATGCCATTCATACTCTTCATGCATTCTTGTTTTCTTGCATACACACTTATTTCACACACTAAGTAAAAACCTCTCTGACTTAAGCATCGGAGGGTTTTCATTGGGAAACCGACTTTACCCCTGAGGTATTCTGTGTGTTTGCAGTCTCAAGCTCAAGGACGAGAAGTGAAAATCTGCTGGTGCTAAGAGTCGAGGACGAGGCCGATTTCTTGCATCAACAGTTGGTGTCGTCTGTAGGGAACGAACAAAAAGCCATTGAAGCACCATTTTCAGTAAAAATGACAAACGTTAGAGGTTACACAATCAGAAGACACGTGACTGAACGCAGGAACGCAGAGGAAGTTTCTGTGGAAGCAGCTATCGTTACAGAGGGGTCTGAGAGCACACTGCATAAGATCCCGGGGTAAGGGAGCCCTCGATCAAATGCCATCGAGATGCATACATGTGGACTGGGCCATGTAGGAGAAACAGATGAAATAACTCGGTTGCTACAGCTGCTCCAGGACAGTGAGCAGTAACATGCAGAAAAGGATAGGCAGATGCAGATATTGGCCAGAAAGGTAACGAAGATGAAAAGGATGATACAAACCAATGCGCAGGAGACAAGAATGCTGAATGAGATGGTGGAAAGTAGCTTCCCTCGACCAGAGGCTGTGGTGAAGGATGAAGAAGAAGTCAGAAGGCAACCCAAAGTCCGAAGGTATACAGCTACAGAAAAATGGAAGGATAAGGTTGTAGAGGACCCTCATTCAACGGGGGTGGGGGCAAAAGACACATACATACCCCCTGTTCAGGAAAGGCATCATCCTGGGTCTACGAGAGTATCCTGGAGTCCAGATGCAGTCCAAGAGATACCTGACGACACTAACCCGCTTCCAAATGATACGAGAATGCTCTTAGAGCAAAGGCAGAGGTGGGAACGTAAGGCACCTGAACAGAAAACTTGCGTCAGGAGGGAGAACGGAGGATTGACACCAAGGACAGGGATGTAGAGTCCTTGATAAAAAAGGTGATGGAGGAGATGGGTAAGAAGAAAGCGGGCCCTCGAGCTAAACTGGCTAAGCCGATTTCAATGATCAGTCCCTATGTAAGGTCACCCTTCACACCTAAACTATTGGGCCAGACCTTGCCCAAAAAGTCTAAAATTCCCTAGATTACCTCATTTTCTGAGAAGACAGACCCGTCACTGCACATGAATTTCTTCCATGAGATGATGCTCATCTAGGGACTGAGCGAAGAACAGATGTGCCGTCTATTCCCCCTAACCTTGGAGGGACAAGCTAGAAAATGGTTTATGGGTCTAACCCTCGGGAGTATTCAAAGTTTCAAGCAGTTGTACGAGTTGTTCACTGCTGAATACAGGGGTGCAGTCTTTAGCACTAAAACCTCGAGCTTATTGTTACTACTTAAACAGGGGAATTACGAAAGCTTCAGGAGCTTCGCCAAAAGGTACCACGACGAGGTATTTGAACTGGGGGCTTACCACCACCCGCTGGCCTTAGAGGGGCTAAGACAGGGGCTCAAAATAGACAGGGCCTGGTATGCTATTTGTAAGTCCTCGATGAGCACTAACGAGACGGCTCGGAGAAAGATACTCGACGAGATAGAAGTCGAGAACCAAGTGATGCTCAAGATAAAAGAGCAGAAGCCCACAGGGGCTCCCCCAAGAGACAACAATCAGTTTAAGAAACCTGACAACAACAAGTGAGAAAGTGATAGAAGGAGGTTTTTTGAGGCTAATCGGAGAAGGGACCGAGTCCTCGAGTATCACTAGGGTGATAGAAGGAGAGAGAAGCAGTATCCCAGGGAGAGAAGATCTCCTCCGAGAGACAATCCACAGCGGGTCGCCCAAGTAGACAGATCGAGACGAGAGTAGTAGCCCTGACCCTTGAACTGCGGAGGGGACCTGGCGGATGCATGTAGACGGGACGTTAAATATACAAGGGGGAGGAGCAGGGATAATTTTGAGAAGACCGAGTG
>JAVXUL010000001.1:6850371-6862666 GCA_035590515.1 Trichilia minutiflora | reverse complement strand
ATTTTAATAAACAATGTACACGTCAGCAAACTTTTATCCAAGTCAGCAACTCATTCAGCAACTCATTCGTAATAATTTATGTGCGTATATTGTTTAATTCAGTTAGGCTAGTTTGAGTTCTACACAGTGGTGTTCGATAAAAGTTGGACTACGGCTTTGTAGATTGGAATCGATTTTAGTAGCACAGGGCAAGATGGGGACAAAGACTTTCTGTAGGCAATCATCAGACAGAATTTGATTATTGCATTCTAGTCACAAAGACCAATATTTTGATTAAATAGACCAAGATTTAGTGAGGATGGAGTTAAGTAAAAAGTCATCATTAAATGAGAAAATAGATTTTTCGGCAGCTTTTGAGTTTTTAAAGACAATTTTGCTCTTTAGCTTATTTTTTTATTAGTAAATGCATTTAAATGAACTAAAACATTATTCACTACTGTAGTTTATGTATAGTTTCACGTAAAGGTTTGCTAGACCTAGAAACAATCACAAAGATAATTTTGTTCTCATGCAATTTTTACGCCTTTATGAATGGTGGAAACATTACTAAAGCATTTGCTCCCTTCACTTGCTAGTATCCTATTTGATTTGCCATGAAAGGATAACCTCATAGGTAGTGTAGGGCTTCTTATATGATATTTTAGAAAAAAAGACTATTGTGCTTCGTGTTATCTATTTTAAATGCATTTTGGTCATTTAGTTCTTGGTTGAGGATATTTTGATTACTGCTTTATCTAAATTCTTAGACTGCTTCTTAGAACTTCTATTGACATATTGTTCAAAGTTAATGTGAAACCTTGAGTTATCAGTTTTATGTCTATAGAAAGATAACACTGCCATAATATGAGTCAGAATGGACTTCTTTTACAGTTTTGTGGAAAGCGCGACATCTAGTCAAAGTGAAAAGGGTGCACTTTTGGTATTGCTTCCACATTGAAGATTCAACTTCTTGTGTAAAGTTCTCCTTTTTCAATTTTTTTTTTGTTTATTATAGGTAGGACATGCTTGAACACTTGATCCCATGGCTACTGGTTTATTGATCGTATGCATTAGTAAAGCCACTAAGTTGGTAGAAAGTTAAGTTTTGAATCTGATCCATCCTATTACAATGATATTGGTCTTTATACATTACGAAATTTATAACCAAGTTCTTTACTGTTCATTCTATCTACATTGTCCAAATCTTCAAACACTATAGAACCCATTTGCTAACAACCTAAGGTCAGGGCAAGACACGCCTGACTTCTTCTTCTTGGTGTGTGATATGTAGAAAAATTGAGATGTTCAATAATCTGTTCCCTGGTTGTATGGTGGCCTTGAGTATGCAAAGAAGCCAAGAATTGATGGGCCAACCTAGGTTCTTGTGACTCCTTACTTTCGAGAATTTTTCACCTTTGGGAAAAGGAAGAAAACTCAAAACTTTAACGATGTGCTGTTTCAGCTTTTCTGGTGTGATATAGCAAGCAAGAAAAAACTATATTTTTGGCAAGAAAGAGAAGAATGGGTTTGTATATTTGCAAATAGTGTTCGCCTTTTTGAATTGCTCTGGGCTTCAATTTCAAAGAGTTTGGAGTTTGGTAATTACATCTCTATTGTGAAGAGGATTTTGGTTAGGATTGCATGGTATTGATATTGTTTTTGTTTGCAGGACACCTGATCCATAAATCTATTACCTTTCACCTTTTTTATTAATATAATTCTCTTAGTTTCTTATATAACAAAAGAATATACATTGGACTTCCTGTAAGATCTTTGTATTTCTATTGCAGGTATCAAGGTATGATTAAAGGTGTCAGTGGAGTTTTCTTATTAGGGGAGGCTACTTCAACTTGGGATGCTGATTCATCTTTATGTTCAGTCAAATACAGACAATTAAACATGCAACTTATTTTTTAAGTTGTATAAATTGTCATTTGCATGCTTTGTACTGTCACTATCGTCATGCTGGTTGATGAGATGCTTTCTAAGATATAGATGATGGACTGTTCTTGAGTTTACGATAATCAAGAATTGAATGGGTGATACATAAATGAATGGAGTACTAAGTTGTGACTGTGGATAAGAAATATTTCGTTTGAAACATACCCAACATGGCATGAATGCTGAAATTCAAATTTCTGTGGTACATGTTGCAAGGGATAATGACTAGAAGTGTTCATACATTCTTGAAGAAAGGTCATTATAGACAGATAATTTAATAACTTTGTCTAGTGCATGTGGACAATATTTCCAGCACTTTCCTGTGGATAATCAAATTCTAAATATAAGCTTAACATCATCCAGTGTGATGGCCTTCTTATATTCAGTTTAGAATATTAGACGTGCTATTTTAAAATTTCATCACACGTACTAAAGTGTAGCTCCGTTTGTGCGTTATTCAACCTGAGCCTTGGGGGCATATCAAAGATCAGAATATAAAGAAAACTGCTGCATCCTTCTGTGGGGATACATGGCAAGTTCCTCCAATGTTTTCTGCCATCAAAGTAAGAGTTTGTTTTGTATGTAGCATGAGTCTCTATTAAAGAAGCAGCAACTGTAGACATACAAATAAATTCTTTGCTTAGAAAACATAAACATACAACTGCAGGCTTTTTCCAAAACCAGATATGTAGTATGAAAGATAAAATTTTGAGGTTGAGATATTGGCAGAATCAGTGCATAAATTCTCTTCTAATGAATCAATACTTGATGTTTCTAATACCAATGTCGTTTATGCTCAATTATTGTGTGTGATTTGTATCCAGCAATTTTCTGAACAGCTCAGTTGAAAAAGATTTGACAATCTCAATTGTAACTTTCTTTCCTCCTAGGTTTTTTGTTCACTTAATGTGCCTGCCATCCCTTGCTCAAATCATTAAAATTGGTATACATTCTTGACTTGTAAGTTGGTATTTGTGATGAGATTGAGAGACGAAATTCTTCAGTGTGTTGGAGACTTGGAGTTGCTTGATGTAAAGAAATTCTCTTCCAAGATCCTCTTTATTTTTTTTAATTGCTCATCAATTTCACTGCAATGTGATAGTTGGAGGCAAAAAGAAGTACGAAAAAGCAAGAAGAGTAGAGAGTGTTGAGCTTTCGCCTAGACAAATATCAATTTTCCAGTTTGACATTGAGCATAGCTTAGAAGACATTTTTTTTTTGTCCAGCCTCAACAATTATGCAAAAGCATATTAACTTTTACCCATTTACCTCATCTGTTTTCCAATACTAAATTTTGTTTACTTATTTTCATAAGGTATATGTGGCATACTTAAATGCATTGTGATTTTCTGTTTGTGAATTGTGCACCTGTTTGAATGTATATTTACTAAGAGGCTCTGCACTCAAAAGAGTAGAGAAACGTTCGCAGAATTGATCTTAGACATCTTGTGTGATGTAAAGTTGTGATTGAGAAATGGGAAGGGCCATATTCAATTGAGTTTACTCAATTTCATTATAAAATAAGGAATAAGGTATTGCTGTATTATATCTGCTTTTATATGTCCTTGGAGATAATCTCCGACTTATGAGTATACTGTGTGTACAGTCAAGTGTTGTTCGCATAATACCAGAAATTTCACTTCTCGGATCATTCTTCAATCGTCTTTGCATTCAGTTTACTTCTGAATGGAAAGAATCATGTTTCTTCAGTTTTTTTTTAAGAAAGAAAGTTGATTGTGGGATTGAATATTGTATAAACTGATGGAAGCTGTATGTTTAACATAATTTCTGAGAGATACAAGGTTACTTGCTACAAATTTTCTGCTGTGTGCTTGCAGACAAAACTTAATTTTCCGAGTGACATGCTTGAAAGGAACATACATACGGTCACTATGTGCAGATCTTGGAAAGTTTCTCAGCAGGTCATCACCATTGATAAACTCAAATCCTCCTTTTTCACCTCTCTTTGATCTCAGGATATTGCTGATCCATTCTTTATCCATCTTATGACCAATATTTTCCATATTATGGAATTATTGGTGTTTTGCTGCCTTTTATCAGAAAGGTTTTTTAGACAACGCTATATAGTGACCATTCATTACTGACTTCAAAGACCGTGGGTGAAGGTCCTTACCAATTGAATCTCTTCGAAGAACAGTCAAATGAGCACAACTGTAAATGAAAAAGTAGGTGCAAGTTTCCCCTTTTTGTGCAGGGCATTATTCAGCCAATGATGCATGGTACTTCAAGGAGCTGGAGGAGGCCATTACTAAAAATGACTTTTAACTGCCGACTTTAATAAGCAGACTGCCTTCCAAAGGAGGTTAGGGTTAGGGTCCATTTGAACATTCTGAAATCGATGCCACTCTAATTGTTAGAGAAAGCTACAGTTGTTGCAACATTTATAAGAAATTAACATTCATTTTCATTCTTTTAGTAAATTGTGCATTACTTTGATACCCATTTTATTTGTCTGTAACCTCACTGTCACATTCATGGTTGGCTGTTGCCTTCTCACACAAGAATTCCAGATATTTGATCATAACTTTCTTGTGGCTACCATCTGCTTCTTTCCCATTACTAAAATACATAGGGGATGATCATTTTCTATTTAAATCTCAAAGGATGCTGCCTATAAACTGTCCTGGCGTAACCTGACAACACAAGATTTCATCTAATAAAGCAATGTTTGTTTCCTTAAAATGTAGTAGTTTCTCATTCCAATACATCCATGAATAATATACTTGGGAAACAATTTACAGGAAACTTACGGCTCTCTCTAATTAAAGTATAACTGCTTAATTTTTGCTGCAGGATATATTTGCTACGGACCAATTTTTGAGATTGACTAAAAGCATAAACTTCCAATTCTTACTATGAAATAAAATGAAATAAAAAACTAAGATTAATGAATAAAATAATATTTGAGGGAATGAATAAATAATAAATAAAGATCACCAAGAGGGTAAAAAGTTGGAAAATTGTATTTTTTATGAATTGATACTTTTTTGGTTGTCTTTTTTTAGATTAGCAGAATCAATCCCCGATGCCTCAAGATAGGCTTTCTCTGCAGCAGCCAGGCGATCTTGAAACATTTTCCATTCTTTTTTACATCTCTCCCTCACCTGCCATGAAAAGAATCAGATTTTAATGCTCTTCTCGTTCTTCAAAAGTGACAAAGGAAAATTCATTGCATACCGCTTCCCATGGTGTCTTTACACCATCAGCTTGGCCCTGTAAAAAGAAGAAAAGCATTCGAGTAAAACGTCTTCCGGGTGTTATAAACTTGAGCAAAGTGTCAACAACAAGGGTTTACCTGGTTCCCAAGCGAGGGAACACCTTGGTGAACAATCCATTGGGAATCTACGACTCCTATTTTCTCATGAGCAGGCTGTTTCATGGTGACAAAATGGTCTGGCTTATATTCAGAAACAGGATCAAAACAAATTTATTGACCGAACTAAAAGGAAGAACCTTTCACCAACCTCAACACATTTTCTTAGAGCAAAATCTAGACCCCATCCGTGAACCAAGTCATTCTGCATTTGGAGACAAAAAGCTTTACAATTAGTAGGCATGAAAAAACTGAGTGGACCAGATAATATACTATGCACAACACACCTGAATCATATACCAAACACAACGCCATGCTTTCCGAGAAAACACTGTGGCCATTATCTCAACGAATCTGCATTTAAGTATTTAAAGAACATACTAAACCAATCCAAAAGAATAGTTCCTTCAGGGGTGACGAAGCACAAATTGTGTAGATGATTAAAAAAAAATAGACATAATAAGTCTACATACGCAGCACATGGAGGCAATTGTTGAGCGGCACACCAACCCTCTCTCTCACCAGTCTCTCTGCAGAAGCATAAAAGAAACAATAGAGTATGGTCGAGCAACAAGTCAGAATTCATGCTTATAATGAGCGAAAACGAGTAGTAATGAGGCTTTTTGTACGTACTTGTGAACTTCACTGTCATTTCTCTTTTTTGTCATCTGCCAAGTCAACCATCCGTTTGGTTCTAAACCAGGTTGTGATATCTCTAAGCCATGTTTCTTTACTAATTTAATATATCTGAAATAAAGACAGAATGATTAAATCTATAAGCTTAAAGTTTGCCTAAAACTATACATTTTACTCAAGCCTAGACAGTGAATTTACATCACTTACTCCTCTGCATTAAAATTCTCAACCCCGAGATCCTCATCCCAAACGAAGATATAGTCATATGGTGCAACAATGTCAGGATGCAGAAAACGTTTGGCATACCACCTTGACCACATTTCAAAAGTCCATGTGAAACTACAACTTAACTAAGTTTTCGCAGAGGGCAATCATAGTCTAAAAAGGATTTACATAAAAAGAAAATTTTACAAAAGTGCAAGCTGCTAACCATTTTGTCTGCCTCCGTACACTCACATGGATAGCTCGCTTTGACCACTCAAACTCATTCCATTCAGTTGTCCGATTATCATAGTGAAACAACATTATGGTGAAGTTTTCCGAGAACTGTGAATAAGTAATTAAGTGAAAAGGAGAGGCGCAAATAAAAGTGTGTGAGAGACAGTGTATACTGACCTTTTTAACAGCAGCATCAATATTTGCTTTCAGGTCATGACCAACAGTAAAAGTTACAAGATACTTTGGTTTGATGATTAAGTCCTGCACATGCCATCCCCATTAACAAAAGAGTTATGCAGTGATCAAGCGCAATACATTTAATTATCATCAGCATTTTGAAGATTTAGTGAAATTATTTAGGATTTGCAACGACGGGGGGAAAACCTGGTCAAAGAAACAATGGGACCGATTTTTAAGTCATACTTTTGGTACAACTTGTTTTTAAGTCCTTTAGTATATTACGCATACTTCTACCTGTACATTACATTCTCGACCCTATTTCTTTCTGCAGTAAATTCCTAGTGACTAATAAAGAGCAAGATAGCACTGAAGCAATATTTCTACATGTTCTTTGCCCTTGCACTACTTCCCTTTCTTTATGATCGTTTCGTCTTAGTCTCTTCTGTCATTTTTTTTTTTTTGAGTTTTTATAATTATCGGTCAAGTATTAACTGCCTAACTAACCCGAAATTCGAAAGATGCATTCTTCGTTAAATTTTTCACTCTCCAAAGATCTAACGGGGAATGACCTCCTTGTGTGTTTCTTCTGACAAGACCATACCAAGTTATCGACTACTGTGCATGCATTAAATCATTGATTTCAAACAAATTACATATTTACAAAAAAATCCTGTATATTGAATAAAGTATGGAAGGAGATGCACACCTCACTTGGCAAACCCCACAGTCGTCGAGGATACAAATCTGACTCCGACTCAATTATACCAGGGATAAGTCTTTCAGCACCTCGAGGATTTGTTGGAATCCAGACCTGCGTTATAATGCAAGAGGTAATAGTTAGCGCTAACTCCAAAAATAAAAGGGTCAACAAGCTAATGATTTTCGTAAAGAAAAGATACAAACAAATTTCAAGTCTTATAATGTTACTTTCTTCCATTATCTAAAACCAAAATCAGATTCAAGCAATGTATAATTATTGTCTACTCACTGACATAACAAAAACACCAACAAATGATCGAAATTTGACATAAATAAAAGGGACTTAAACAGATTAACTGAAATAATAAACAAATCAATTTTTTTTCATTTGCAGAGCTCAAGGCACCTTGTCTTTGTCTCACTCTCACAATCCAATCTGGGTTCTTTAAACACTAACACTAGTTTGGCTTTTGCATTTTCCACACAGTACATATGTATTAACAAATAAACTATAGATCTCATCCATTGTATTACAATTTAAATAATTCTTTGAAATTAATGATTTAGCTTAAATTAAAAAATTTGTGTCCCTTGGATTCTTTAACTGTGTGATAGAATTTGGGATGAAACACTTCCAAATAAAATAAATCACATCCTTTTTTATATCAAATAAATAATAGCCTTAATAATACATGGGTAAGATTTTTGAAAAAGATTAAGAGTACATACCTTTGTTTCATTATATCTGTCAGCAAAACTAGTGCCTCTGTTAGTCTGCAAAGTAGACCAGGCATTCAACAATGCTTGGGTTGAAAGGCCAGAGTACTTGTCCTCCGTATACGTGACATCAGTGGAAGGAAAAAGGCTAGATGGAAGATTCATCTACCAAATTTACACAAAAATTATAAGTTCTGCTACTCCATGTTGAACTGAACACCATAGAAACTTCATAATTGGAATCACAACCATACTAAAAGGCACTGAAAAGTTTACAAATGTAACTAGATCATAAAACTAGGGTACCTTAGTTAATGAAGCTGTTGGAAAGCAAATGCCTAAAAAGAAGCCAAACACAACTCCAACAAAAGTTGTTATGATATACTTCATTGTCTCAGCAGGTTTTATGTTTACAGTACTGCACTTTTAAGGTGACAATGTCACTCATATTAATGCCACGTTTAATGGTATTAAAACAACAGAAACTAGTAATTTTCATTTTTTGATAAAAAAGGAAGAAGAATAACCTTCTCTTCGAAAGGAATGGTAGGTATTTTCCTTACCTTCGTAAAGGTGCTGCCGTTGCCATTATAGTCTGAACTCATAAACTCCAGCAAGCAATAGCTGCTACATGCACTCATCAACTTCACTCTCAGTGTTTGAAAATCCAATGGGCAACTTTATAACAGGAAAACTAGCCCTGAAAACTGTATAAGAATGCTAAATGAGCGGCTGAGAATCATATATTACATGTATTACTCTTAATGAGCTACAACACAAAGAGATTGAATATACTAAACTGTACCTATGCCATGCTATTGTGATAGTTTGAAATCAAAGAAAAGGCACAAGCAGCATTGCAGCCCCACTAAGCATGGCCATTCCTTTACCAAAATGCAGGAAGCAAATTCCTACCCATGTTCACATCTCCAGATACTAAAAACTGAATATAAGGCACTGGCTATGACTTTAACATTGACAGTCGTGAACATACAACATGCGCATATTGCAACATTAGTATCAAAATACATAGGTCATATAACAAACATTGACAAGTACACATCGCTCGAAAAAAAAAAATCTCCTTGAACATTCGGTGAATACACACTTTTTCAGTTTCGAGATATCTTCTTGCCCTTAAGCATGTCAAATTCAAATACTCAGAAAGGAAAAATAAACCATTAATTCACAAAAGATGTTCAATTTCAACGTGAACCACAAAAATCATAACCATTTGCTCTACCTCTAGCGAAAGTAGCCAGAAAGGTTCATAATTAGAGAGCTAAACAAATAATCAACTCCATAAAATATGTCAACAATAACTCAGTGGCTCTCTATGACATCAAGTCAAATCTCCGTTGTCATTAACAAAAAACAACAAAAATAGGCAAGAACTAGCTATACTCCAATTTTGGTATAATTGCTATTAAAAAACAGCTTTTTCTATATACTCTTGTCTGGTTCCCACATCTTTATCCATGCAAAGAAAACATATTCTAACATTCGTACCAATATCGTCTATCCCATGAAGTATAATAAATTATTAATCCAAAAAAATACAATGGAATTTCTATCAATAACACCAAAGCACATTCCGTCCATTGAGAGAACATGAACAGCATATCTAAAAGCAACGGAAGAGGAATTGTACTGACTGATTCTTTTACCCGTGGGAAAAAAAAAATCTGGAACGAGACAGATCACACAGTATATCCAGTCCAAGATTATTCGTTCGGCTTCCGTTTCTCCCAAGAATCTGTTTATCTGAAAACCAATAACAGAAAAACATAAGGGAAGCAACGTTGGCAACAAGTTAATGCCCAAGTGAGCATTAAAATGAAATGGACGTCGGCTGTTTTTTTATTTTGTTTTTTGTCGTGAAACCGAGATTCAAAGAAAGACGCAACAAAAAAAAAAAAGAATCAACGAAACGGTTTCAATGTAATGCAGTTCCTGGAGATTTGGAAGAGACTGTTAGTATGTCATCAAGGCCCCAATCAATGACCGGAATTGATTTCGTTTAACGTTTTGGATTGCTATTAATTTTGTTCATAAATTTCACCCCCATAAACTTGCACGTTACCATTTTGAAATCATGCAGAATCAAAATTTTATGGGATAATTTCATTTTTGATCTTAGTTTTTAAATAATAGCATTAGAGTCTAATTATTTAGCACATCTCACAAAAAATCCCTAATATTTTCAATCAAGTTTATTTTCATCCCTTTACGAAAATTCCATTCATTTGAGTAAGATAAATGGAAGCATAATTTAGCTAATTTTAATAGAGGACAACAATATTATTAAGATAATTATGCCCTTGATTTCTTAAATTACATTACAATTTTTTTATACATATTTTAGTGTATTTTATTTTTTACATCAATAAATATATATTTCAATTATTTTTAGAAATTTTACTTCATCAAATGAATGATTTGGGCAAAGTAAAATATATATATATATATATATATATATATAATTAAAGGTTGACATTATAATTTAATCCAAGAAAAAAAAATCAAAGGTAATATCACAATAAAATTATTGTGAGGAGTGATTAATCTTTTTAATGGGCAAATAACACAATTTTATTTTATATTTTTAATAAAATTATGTACAAATAAGTTTATTTTAACTTGGTATAATTTATTGAAGGGCAATATTATTATTATTATTATTATTATTATTATTATTATTATTATTATTATTATTCAATAAGAGTTTGATAAACGAATAAAAGTTAAATAATTATAATTTTTTTAATTTAAGTAATGAATAATATAAATATTAGTAATAATTTTGTGGATAATATATGAAATAACCCGACTAAACTAATATCCTGTGAAACTTAAAATGATGAATGTGAAAAATTTTAGTGATGTTTGTGATTAATATACAAAACAATTTGATTTAATTAATATTATTTTAAATTATAGGGACTAAAGAAAAAATACTTTCCATGCACCGTGTGATTAATGTGATTAATAGTTATATCCTGTATTCCTGTAACCCTGTTAGTATTAACATTTAAAAAAAAAATTAATCAATCCATAAATACGAAGAAATATGATACACTAAATACAATTGATACAAGATAATAAATAAAATTGACTTGGATGATTTTATATTAAATCTTCAAAACAATGTTTTTATTTAATCTTAATTAAATTCCATTTTTTAATCTTTAATTAAATATTTTGATATATATTATATAATCATATAAGTATCAACCTTCTTAAAGCACCCATTAGGTGTAGTCCGGTGCTTCTATTTTAGTGGATATTTTGACATATATTATATAATCATATAAGTATCAACCTTCTTAGTGTAGTCTGGTGCTTCTATTTTAGTGGATATTTGTGTTAATCTTGAGTTCGAATCTTTGGGAGTGTATTCAAGTGTAAGAGCCTAATGCAGTTCCAATTTTATCTGATTATTTGGTACCACTTATCAGGGGACCGAGTTGAATGCCTGTTTAGTTAAGGGCTTGGATCCCGTCCCAATGATATTACTCAAGGGTAGTCAAAGACCTAGATCCCGTGACAAAGTCTTCCAAGACGTTGGCTGATTGTCGGAGTTTTCAGATTTCCAAAAAAAAAAAAAAATCAACCTTCTTAAATGCCTATTATTTTTCCATTTTCTTGAAATTTATTCTCATTCTTACAACTATATACTTTTTTTTAAAATATAATCCAACAGTTCATGTAGTATTTTTCTTTTTTAACAAAAATTTTATTAATATTATTTAAACTCTAATAATTACTTTTTTTTTCTAATTTTAATTTAATTCAATTTTGAAATTTGAAAATAATATATAATGGCTTAAGTTTTATTTGATATTGTAAATTTGTAATGTTCATAGTGTGTTTAAAAGTGAAGTTAAAATATATTTAATGATATTAATTTTTAGTAGAATTCATGTATTTTTATTTTTATTTAAAATTTTTATCTCATATTATTTATAACTTAAAACCCATTGCATTATAATATTATATTAAATGGAGACTTAATCGAAATATAGTATAAATATATCTTAATACCAACTTAATCTTAATTTTATTAAAATTTCATCTCACTTGTCCGAGACATTATTACATCAATTGTAATCACCATCACTGCACACAAGTACTACAATATTATCACCATATAATACTACGGGTCAAGTACTTTGCAAGGTTAGTCTGTGACTACAGAACTAAACCTAAATAATCCCCAGGCCTGAGCCGTGGGGTACAACTAGTCCCGCAGTCCTAGATGTACTCATAAATTCCCAGACCTCAGTCGTGGGATACAATTGGGCCCACAGGCCCAATTGTACTCCTGGCCCTGGTCCCGCAGTTCCAGTCAATCTCGTCTTGCCTTAGAAG
>JAVXUL010000001.1:6835180-6850361 GCA_035590515.1 Trichilia minutiflora | reverse complement strand
ATAAAGAATTTCCTACCCTATCATGTTTTGCCAATTTTATAAATAATAACCATACAACCACAACAATAATATTTCAAGAATAAAATACCAAGAAAAACAATCAAAATTAAGTACAAAAAAAATAAAATAAATGGAATTACTAATACGTATTATAAAAAATAAGGGTGAAGTTATTCCAACTTAAAATTCTAATTTAAATTAAAAAATAAATTTTAAGTCATGAGGCATAAATATTCTTTTTTTTTATTGTTATTATCAATCACTAAATTATATAAATTTAATTAATTAAATTTTATATTTTCATTTTAGTCAAAAATTTAAATTCAGCTAAGAATACCACTTATAAAAAATTAAAAATTACCAGAAAATTGTAGTATAGTTGAAAAATATATACAATTTGAGTCCAGGCCCACGTTTTAAAAAATTCCGGCCTACTAAGGGTCTTTAGACCAACACCATAAGCGGATTCAGGTATTACAAGTGGCAACAAAGGAAACAATTGGAAACTAATCGCTATTCAATATCTTCCACGTGGCAACATTAGACTCAAACAATGGCAGAAATGGAACTTAAAATATCCAAACGGGGAGTTAAGTCTTAAGAAACGAAACAGCAATTTTTATCATCCAATGGAAAACTTATCCTAAATACGAAAGTGGTCAACAATAGATAAAATTACCATAAACGGCACCACTTTTGGAATTACAATTCACCCGCTGATATTTCTTTCTTACGTCAATCGGTAATAATTGAACAAGGAAAGAGAAGACCTTTTTTTTTTTTCTTTGGCTTGGGTTATAAATAGCAACATTTCGATTCTGCAGGATGTGAAATACCATCCAGTGCGAGATGATCGAACTGGAATTGAAACAAGATTCCAACTGAGATTGAAGTAAGAGCTGCTGGTGGATAGATTAAACTGTTTTGAGGAGAGGAGGAAAACGATGTCGTCGCCGGACATTGCTGATATCTTGGAAAAATCCAGGGAGCTCGATGGGTTGCGGAAGCTTCAAGAGGACGTACTACTGGACATCAACAAAATGCACAAGAAGCTCCAAACTAGTATGTCTCTTTAATTTATCTCCTTATGTTTTGTTTTTTTTTGGTCTGTGTGTATCTATGTATGTACGGTATCTACTCGCATGTGTATTTTGAATAGATGATGTTGATTCATATTTGCTTCCAATAAGAATAATGGGTTTGGGTTAGATTAATAAATATGATATTCTTGCGGGACTTCTGTGGTTTTTAGGTGAATTTGGTGAGAATTGGCTTAGAAATGGATCTATGGTTTCTTAAATATATATATATATATATATATATATATATATATAAAAGACTGACAGTATTTTTGATGAGTTTTGTTAAGTTAAGAACTGCTAGTGTATCTTCTACTGGGTAACTGATGGATTTTGTATTTGAATGAATGTTATAACTATTGAGCTGACTTTGGTTGAGATGAGCTTCATTTTGACGTGCACTTGGTGGGCTTGTTTTCCGGAGAGGGATATTTTGAAGATATTCAAAAAGTGAAAACTACTAGTTGTTCGTCAGGAAAGGTTTGGATAAGGTATTTTGGTTTAGAGAGTTAAAAGGTGAGGTGGACTTTGAAGTTGTAAATTATTGATCAGAGAAGATAAGAAGGTTTGAACTCTGGAGCTTGTATGTGGCCACTTGATGATTGATTATGTGCCCTGTGCCTTTGCATCTGACAATTGTTGTTTTGAGGGAAGTTTTGCATATTTGTTGAGAAGCTTAAGGCTTTGTTTGGCATTGAGGTGCTATAGCTTTGTAGCTACAAGTGTTGTGGAGACGCCTACATTAGCGCAGGAGACATTTACAAGCTAATAAATGGAATCTATGCAGAAGTCAGTGTTTCAGGTGGCATTTTGTTAGATACGCTGATACAAAATTTGCACATTTAGGCTGCTTAAGCTGGAACACATGTTTGAATTTAGTTTAAATGAGGGTTGTATGTTTTCTTAGTCTAATTTTTCACTCTATTAGATCAAAGTAGTTACTTGATGAGAAGGTTACTTTTTATTAAATACATAGTTTCACTTCTGCATGTTCATTAGAAAAATAAGTGGTTTCTTTGATACTCAAAGCATCATGTATGATCACAAGTCTCTATTTGTGGTGATTCATATCTCTTATGATCAATTTGGGACTTTTTTTTTCTTCACATGGGATACAGATCAATACCCCACCCCCTTCAGGCATTTGAAGGCATTTCCATCTGGGCCAAGGCATCTGCCACTCAACTTGGAAAACTAGTTTGCCAAGTGAGGGTGCCCACCCCTTATATTGCACATTTGGCCTGGGAACCCAGCCAACGTGGGACTTTTTTTGTCTTCACATGGGATACAAGAAAAATAAGTGGTTTCCCTGCTACTATCTTTGATGCTCAATGCATTGTATATGATCATGACTCATGATTCTAATGTTTATGATGATTAATATTGCTTCTGGATGTGTCTTATGCATCTTACATAATAATCCATTCTCTGCTTATCTCTTGCAATATATTCCTTATTTTGTCTAGTAGTTTATGATTATTGTAAGTGATCCTAACCTCACTCTTGTATATTTGCTACTTTTCTACCGAAAAAATAGAAGGTTGGATAGTGGTAGTATTAGAGTTGTACCCTAGTAAATATCCATGGGGTAGACAATGAACTTAAATTTTGATACTTTTCAAAAAAAAAATGATGGAATAATAGGTGTACCCACTGTATTTAAAATAAATGAGTGTCACTTTAGCTTAATGGAATACCAATTCACTTTAAATCTCTTTTTAATACTTACAACCATCCTTGGGAGAATACGTATGCAGACTTGTCCTTATTTGAGATTTCTTTGTGGCAAGGGCGGGCAACCTAGACCTGTGGAGCACTAAAAGGAACTTGAGATTGATACATAGACTGATCTCACAGCAAGACTGTTAATGTTGATACTATTTGATGCATCATATGGTGAAATGTGAGATAATTATCTGATGTATTCCAAGTAAATAAAGTATCATGTTGTTAAACAGTTAACTAGGAATTACTTTGCAAAATTGCTGGATGTTCCAATGTGATTGCGGTTTAACAGTATGGGACTCCAGCATGGTTCCACATTTTGTTGCTAACTCCACAAATTGCCAAACAAGACCTTGTATTTTACTGTCTCAAAACAAAAAGGGTGCAACTCCTTAAACATTCGTTGCTAATTGGGATTTCTCTTATTCAGTTGATTAATCTGCTGATATTTACAGTTGCAGATGGTTTGTATTATATCTAACCTTTTTCATGTTAACACAGCTCCTGAGGTGGTTGAGAAGCCTGGTGATAGTTCTTTGTCAAAATTGAAAAGTTTATATATTCAGGCGAAAGACCTTTCAGAAAAGGAAGTAACGTACGTCTGCTATCCATGTCATGAATCCGATGACTTCTATTATATTGCTTTCTTTTACTTATTGCCTTTTCTTTTTCCTTTTTTAATGTTGGTGAAAATAATAAAAGTGAATTTTGAGGCCAGGGGATTGGGCCAGTGTTGTGCAAAATGTGTAGTCTGCTTTTGGCCCTTGTACGGTCCCTAATTTTATCTTTTGACCTTTGTTTCTGAATATTATTTAGTGTTTCTGGCCAATTGCTTAATCAGCTAGAAGCCCTTTTGCCATCTGGACCTCCAGGACAGCAACGAAGAAGAATAGGTAGTTACTACAATCTATAAGTTAAATGATATTTTCATGCAAAACATCTCTCTGCTGAAACCTATCAATCAAGGCCTTAAATGTAAATTCTGACAAATTTTCAACTATATATTTTATATGTTTATTAGTATATCTCTTACTTTTTCCAATCTTTTCTGTTTTAATGATATATGGCTGGAGTATGTATTTGGGTGTTAAGTACTTGTGAGGTGCAAAACTGCAAATGCCAGGACTTTTTGGTATCCAAATTTGGCTGCAGTATCATTGATTATTCTGACTATAAATAATTTAAAACTTCTCTTCATTTGGATGGAGGAACAAGGAATCATGATTTTACACATACTGCTTCTAATATGCGTAATGCTTCCCCTTCAACTTTATGAAATGTTCACTTTTATGAAATTCTGGTTACTTTATGTGTTTGGCTAATTTTACATATGCTGCAGAAGGCAATGATCAGAAAAGGAAACGAATGAAGAATGATTCGGATATCTCAAGGCTCTCTCCTTCCATGCGAAATCAACTTGATATTTGTGCTGGTCTAAAGGGTGAACAAGTATGCATGTAGCTGCTATTTCCAGATCAAATTAGTTCATTATATTTTCTTTATCTTTTTTATATGCGTCTTATATCAATCAAATTCTAGCAAGAGAATCAATTTTTGTCATGGTTACACAGAGACCTTGTTGGTTCCTCGATCCTTATGGAGGACCTTGGGTGCGGTCCTCGGTAATACATAGGACCTTGCCCTGACAGGAAAAAACTACAGTTATTGTTAATCAAGAAAAATAATTCGTGGTAAAGACAAGATACACATGGACTATAAAAAACCCATGCTCGAAAAACAAAATATATTCAATAATTTGTTGCTTCTCACTGAAAATAAATGTACTCTTTTCTCTTTTGTTTAACTTTTTATCTTCTGCTTAATGAGTATCCATGCAATTCAATCCCATTCTTCCAAGTTGAGGAGCCACATGTTCTGTTTATTCAGGTGGCGGCAAGGGTGACGGCTGAGAACGCTGACAAGGACGAGTGGTTTGTGGTAAAAGTAATGCATTTTGATAGGGAAACAAAAGAGTAAGTTTTCCCAGAGATAACAAAATAAACTTGAGCTTTTCAGCTTGCTTTAGTTGCTGCACCTGCTGTGCACTTACAGTGTTCATTATGGGAATCTAAGTGTCATTCAATGTAATTCTTTGTTATTTACATTTTTCTTTCAATGCACATATCGTAGGATGTCTTAGCATGTTTTATAGAGAGAAATGGTGATTACAAGAAGTTATATAAACTGGGTACAAGTAAATGCTTTGATGGGGATTTAGCTGATTTGACTGTTAAAATAACATGTACAATGCTTTCGAGCTAACACTTGGATTTTGAGACAAGGCCCTTAATAGTTTTTTATTGCTAAGTAGGCAATTAAGGGTTATGGGCTAATGATCCAATTGTAGATCACAGTCTATGTTTAGTTATAATTAGGTCAAATTTGAATTCAGGTATACGTCTGAATCCAATTGAAAATGTCAGTTATGAAAACTAATATATTCACAAATAATTTATATGAATTATTAACTTTTCCTAACAAAAAAATTGAAGAAAAATTGCATCTTTTTCTTCCAGTAAATAGGTTCTGATTTGAATGGAATCCTGATTCGGGATCATCTTTTTAATCAAACTTTCTAGGGACCTGTGTATTGGATTAAAGCTCGGATATGTGTATATTATAGTCTAGAAGAGTGATGGAGCAAAATTTTTGTTCCCCATTGTTTATTAGTTGTTGCTTTCTTTCCAGATTTGAAGTCCTGGATGAGGAGCCTGGTGATGATGAAGAGGGTGGTGGGCAAAGGTAACTTTTGTGCATTAATGTCGTGTTTATATTTTTGAATATCATTTTTGTTTTCTTTTTATGCAAGAAAATAAATTATCATTCTTTACTCATGGTATGGTAGAGGCATTCATATAAGCCGAGCCGATGTTCAATCCACATCCATAATTCTCTTTGGCCATACTCTTTTACAATAGAGAGGTTGATTTTCTTGTAGTTACTACTGCTATTTTGAATAGTTTATTATTCAGTGATCATATGCACCATACTGCTAGTAAAAGAGGTGCTAAGGTTTCTTCAGAAATATCAGTCCTTTCCTAGAAATGTTTGCTTTAGCAGTTACTACTGCTATTTTAAAGGACATTCGAGAATAATTTATTATTCAGTGATTATATGCACCATACCACTAGTAGAGGAGGTTCTAAGGTCTCTTCATAAAAATCAGTCCTTTCCTGGAAATGTTTGCTTTTATTAAGCAATTTTATATAAAGAAATGCTATGCCTTGAATTGATGATTGCTGGGGTAAACTTTTCCAATCTTATTTCTAAATGATGAACCTGTGACTTATTGGTTATGAGTTTTGTGTTTTCCAGCTATTAATTTACAAGGCATTTTATAGTTATTGTCTTTTACTAAATTTATTGAATATGGGAAATTGGTTCAGCTGAATGACATTCATTTTGTCATTCCTACTTTCAGAAAATACAGGCTGCATATGTCATGTATTATACCTTTTCCCAAGCGAAATGACCCTTCTGGTCCTTCTGGTGTCCTAGAAATCCCTCCTGGAAGACATGTTTTGGCTGTTTATCCTGGAACCACTGCACTCTACAAAGCCACTGTCGTTGGTACCCCTCGAAAGGTGAATTGATCTTATAGTACTTTATTTTTACAAGTTATTCTTCTGGAGTTCTATTATACTCTTTGAGAATGCATTGTGCTTTTGACCTGGAACTGACTGCTATTTGTATTGTCAATGCTGTGGGGTGCCATCCACTTTTGTGAACTTTTGCAGAGGAAGACTGAGGAGTAAGTGTATCCTCCTTGTGCTTCAACTTGTGTTGCGTGTATTTTGGAGGCCCTACATTTAAAATTCAAATGAAAATGATAAGAGGCTTTGTGTGGTATTAAGATGTTGTAGATTTGAAGCTATAAATGCTGTGAGGTGAAACCACTTTATGTCAAACATAAGTGAAAAAATAAATGATTCCCACCAGAAATTGATGTTTACCAAACACTTTTACATATATTTTCAAAGCACAGAAAAGCACTGCAATTCCAAAAGCAATTTTTTTTTCTTCAAAATTTTTGGTCAATAAGTGTTAGAAGCATTTGTACTTCACCTCCACTAGCTCAGTTTTTTCTAGATTTAAGTCATCCTTGTAATTATTTATCTACTGTGTTGTCAATATGCATAATCCTGTTTTTGTTGATCAGTTATTTGCTGGAATTTGATGATGACGAGGAAGATGGAGCATTGCCGCAGAGGATAGTACCGTTCCACAAGGTGGTTCTGTTGCCTGAAGGACATCGCCAATGAATTCCTCCCGTTTATAATTGTGTATAAATTTATAGCATGTAACGTATGTAGTTCTTTCTAACCAAGGCCTTGACATATCCTTCCTATTGATTTGGTAATGTAGAATTTTAACCTCTGTTTTTATTTTTCTGTGTTATACGGTGGGTGCTCTGTTTTTATCATGGAAAATTTGTTTCAACATGTCAACTTGACTGGTGTTTGTGTAATAAATATTTCACCCTGCGTTCGAAGTTTTGTTATCGAGAAAGTCAACCATGGGTAGATTGTAGAGTAGTAATAAGCAGTTTGGAAAATTTTATTTACTGTCTCAGAGTCCGATTTAAATACAAGTAAATCTATAGAAGTGTTATTCAACACGAAAATAAGGATTTGTAATCTCTTTTGGTTCTTGTACAAGAGAATACACAGAATAAGGCTCTCAGCAAGCATTCAATTCTTTTGAATATAGAAGTGTTATTTCAGCTTGTTATCAATTTTTATAGCTTTTACCATATGAAGTGATGCTAGGCTGTTAAAAGACTCCAACATAGAATTAAGGTATAACACAACCCATTCAATATTGGCATTCTGAACAGAGCCGATGTAATTTTTAAAAATGTTTATGCAATTGCACACTCTGACAAGTAAATAAACGTGGGGATGGGCTGGGAAGCTAATATGAGAAACTAGGTATGCGTATTAAAATGAATGATCAGAGAAATAATAAACTTTGGTTTAAGTAGGATGGAGATTGAAATTCTTAAGGTCATTCAATTATTAACCTTAAGATCCATTACAACAAAACCAAACTTCCACCTCATCTAAAGAACTTACTGGTTTATTGATCTATTCTTGTAATAATTTTAAAGTTTCCACTACTGATTCTTCAGAAATCGGAATTTCCAGCCAATACGTATAACTGCAACATAGACTCACTGTCTATGACACGCTTGTGCGATTGGAATTGGCGGGTCTGTTAGTGAACCATAAAGTGTATGATTAGCAACCCATTGATTTGCAGCTTGAGTATTGTGTACACCATCCCAAGAAATAAATTTCGAAGGGTCTTTACAAGAAGCCCCGTACACTTCAGTGTTGTTGACTGTTCCCTTGTTTCCGCACCATATATGATCGTAGTTCTCATGATACCCACAACAGACCTTAAATGGATCAGCCAATCCTGCAGAAAGCATTCAAAAAACAAATAGTAATAAATACATAGATAAGCCACACGCTCAGACGTGAATCCTAGGTTGATAATAGTAGTTGATCTTGCAACTCTGAAAACATTAATACCACTTTTTAGCATAATCACTGTAAGTGAAGGGAGACTGCCTAATTGCTTCTATGTTTAACTGAATTTTGTTATCAGTTTAGCTGCAATCATTTTTTTTCTACAAGGAGAGGATAAAAGATTTAACAATCCAATATGCAGAATGAAAATCAACAAATAGACTTCCCAGAGAGCAACAACAAATTATGGTGACATTATCATTGTGAATTTTGATAAAAATATAGAACTGACCGTCATGGTTAAGTGTGATAATGATTACCTAAACTTTTTGCATTGCTAATCAATCCATATTTTGCAGTATAGACATCAACATATGTTATTGCAGCCTCAGGAAGCTCTGCCCTCAGTTTGACCAATCTGTCTTTAATCTGCCTGTTCAATTCTATAGCCATGTCATTTTGATTCTTGACACAGCCATGCTCATCAAGATAACCTGGAGGTGGATTATGATTGTAGAAAAAGTTCCCTGGCAAGCAACCAATAGGCCCTGTGTTGTGTATCCAAAATGCCCTTCCTCCCTTTTGGTATATATTCTGAAAGTGAAATATAATACACGTTACAGTTATTCTATGCAAGAAATTAACAAATATTTGCTATTGCCACAAACGGATGCAACTTACTCGAACGGCTGAGGCTAACTGGTTAACAATGTCTGGCATTGCTGCACGAAGTTGATCAAAATTCATCTTTCTAAATCCAACAGAAAGATCATTTTGTCCAATGTCAAAAGTGTAAAGAGCTTTTGCAAAGTCCTCCTGTTTTGGCAACCTGTCTCTATCTGCGGCAGTCTTGGCTGAGAGCATCAAGAACAGCTAACATTATGATAAGAAGTAATAAATTTTTGTTGGTTATTCATCTTTACTTATCAACTATTCAATTAACCTTCATCGTAAAGATCTTTGGTGCGTTCTTTGAATTGGTCGAACTGCACAATCTGCATATCAAGAGAGAAAGGACTTATTCCATACTCGAATATGGTCTCATTCTGTCTTCTAATGGTTGATCCTCCGGTTGCAAAGTTGGCACCATGATGAAAATTTGTTCCCAGTGAATTCAGATATGCACTCAAGTATGGCAATTTCACACTCTCAGCTGCATCAAAGAACCAAGTTACGCCAAAATTGTCTAAAATGAATGAAATTTGCATATGGGGTTTCAATAATAGTACAAAACTTCTGTCGATGATAGTTCAATCTTTAAATTATCGTTTACCTATAAAATCTATGATGAGACGGCCATCCGAATCTCGGCCAGCCGGCTTGTGAAAAAAACCCTCTCCATACGGCGCTCGAATTGGGTCAAATGCAGCTGAAATGCCACCAGTATCCGAATTGGAGTCACCGAAGTTGTAAATTGCAGGGAACTCACAAGGTGGTAAGGTATCGGCACTCACACTCAAGCCCCAAAAGACCAGCACAAACGCAGCAAGCAAAGCTCTCCAACACTCCATTTTCAGCTCAGCACGACAGATGGTGATTGTGGGAACCTATATAAAGCCAGAGAATGTTAAGGATGAAGTAAAATATCATTATATAATCCAGACAAAGGTGATATTCATATTTCATCAGAACATAATCACATGTTGTTGCTCTTAGATAAACTCCAATTTTATTTTATTTTTTAAATATATTTTAACTCGAATTTTAGCCGCGGGATTGGGTCATACTTTTTGCTGTCATCCACTCTGTGTAATACAAAATGCATGAGCATTGACCGTCTTACTGGTGTAGTTGTCCAAGAATGGATCGGGCAATCAATGCAGAGGTCAGCATTTATTGGTCACAGTGAGTGATTAAGATCGGATGGCTGTAATGAAGTATCTTGAAAAGTAAGGTTGGTATTGTGACGTTTGTCTCGTCTTTTGGTACATAGGGAGGCCGAGCAAACGTAACACTATGATTATTGACGTGGGACTCAAATTTGTCTGCATCTCCGTGATTGGTGGTGATAATTGTGCACATGCCATTCACCCTCGTGCTTTTATTGCCGTGATCAATATTTTGTAATTTCAAGTTTATATTTTCAATGTAGTAAAAAATTTAAAACATGTAATTAAAAATTACAAAATTGGATAAAATAAATTAAATTATATGAGTGATTTTATAGTGATCTGCCGATGCCTTTATGTTTACGTATAAGTAACGTATCATTTGTTAATAGTAGAAGTAGGTCAATTGATTAATTCAACACTACCTAAAAGATTAGGCCTTTTTATGATATTTATCGTCGTATAATTATCAATTAATTAATCCTATTTTCATTTTATCTTTTGAAAAACGTTATGAAATTGCATTTGCATATTTTCAGTAATCATTGGTTTTCTAGAATTAAATCATATGACAATGATTATTAATTAATGAATGGATTTGTTGTAACATTGATAGTATCCTAAAAATGCAATGGTCTAGCAGAGCCAAATTGGATTGAATTTGACATAGAGATAGCAACAATGACGTGTATGTTATCAAAGATAGGAATATTAAAAATATTAAAGTTATACAGTTTATATTTAATTCATGTTTTGTATTTATTTTATATATAACTGTAAAATATTTATTTTATATAACTGTAAATAAAAAGATATCATGCTATGCTTAGATTATGATGATGATTAATTTCTAAATAGAGAGATATCATATTTAAATTATGATCATAATTAATTTTTAAAAATTAATTTTTAATTATTATATATATTGTTTTTTTATTGGAATGAAATCGTGGCAAGGGAGGGAGGTGAGCCATTAAATCAAATTTTTTGTACTCAAAATTATCATGATATCAAAACTTCAAAGGGGATTTTTTTTTTTTTTTTGGTTTACATTGATGATATTGTTATTAGAGGAACAAATTCTTTATTAATTGCTCAACTTCATCAGCATCTTTATGATTCATTTCACATAAAGAATTTTGGTCTACTTACGTACTGCATCTCTATGATTCATTTCACATAAAGGATTTTAGTCTACTTACGTACTTTTTGGGATTGAAAGTCTATTTTAACACTTTTGATATTTTTTTACATCAACATAAATATATTCAAGATTTAATTTCTTTAACTGGTTTTCAGGATTCTTCTTTGGTTGATACTCCTCTAGAAGTGAATGTCAAGTATCACATGAACGAAGGAGAGTTACTTTTTGATCCATCATTGTATACGTAATTAGTGGGCAGCTTAAACTACTTGATTATTACTAGACCTGACATCTCTTTTGTGGTCCAGTTGGTCAGTCAGTTTTTATACTCTCCAAGTCATCTTTACTTAACTGTAATCTGTCGCATTATAAAATATGTTCGAGGTACTCCATCTCAAGGTTTATTCTTTTCTTTAGGGTCCTTCATACAACTTAGTGCGTTCAGTGACACTGATTGGATAGGATGTCTGAATACTCACTGATATGTCATAGGATGGTGTATGTTTCTTAGGAATTCTTTGACATCATGGAAGAGTTAGAAGCAAGACTGGGTTTTCAAATCTTCCACTAAATCTGAATATTGTATCATGTCTATAACAAGTTCTGAAATTACTTGGTTGAGGGGTTGTTAACTAAACTTGGATTTCCT
This sequence comes from Trichilia minutiflora, assembly GCA_035590515.1. Taxonomy (NCBI): domain Eukaryota; kingdom Viridiplantae; phylum Streptophyta; class Magnoliopsida; order Sapindales; family Meliaceae; genus Trichilia; species Trichilia minutiflora. Next base: position 6,838,461 of record JAVXUL010000001.1, on the reverse strand, counting down.
CAATCTAATTCCACTCCTCTCCATGCCGATAATACACATGCTATCAAAATTACTACTAAACCAGTTTACTATGAGTGCACCAAACATATTGAAGTGAATTGTCATTATATTCGAGAAGCTGTTAATAATCATGTTATTTCTCTTCCACATGTTTCTACAGCTTTGCAAATTATTGATGTGTTTACAAAGCAAATTGATGCTTCTTAATCAACCAGCATCAATTTGAGGGTGGATGTTACTAAATGTAGAAATATTAGAAATATTAAAGTTGTACAACTCATATTTAATTTATATTTTTTATTTATCTTATACAACTATAAATAGAGGGATATCAAGCTTAGATTATGATCATGATTAATTCATAAATAGAGGGATATCACGCTTAGATTATGATCATAATTAATTCCTAGAAATTAGCTTTTAGTTGTTGTACATGTTATCTATTATTGGAATGAAATCATGGCAAGAGATGGAGGTGAGCCATTAAATCAAATTCTTTGTACTCAAAATTAACAATGTATAACCCAGGCTTCAGGATGAGAAATCTCAGTAGAGAACTCGTTAAGGGCCTTAAGGCTTGCTTTTAAGTGTTTTTCAGTACCTGAGTTACAGACTGAGGTATATGTGCATTCTTAAGAATTAAGATGAGAAAACTATTAATATGCTTCAGGTTCTACTTTTGCAACATAGACATCTACATATGTTGTTACAGCTTCAAGAAACTATATTTTGTATTAGAGATATGTCTTAAATTCAATTATATTATACTAATCAAAAATATTATCTTTTATAAATATATATGAGTGATTAATTGTAAAAAAAATTATGATCAACCACAAATGGTATTTTTCATTATTTTGTATTTTTTTAATTGCATATTATATTATTAATTATTATATTATTAATTATTATAATAATACGAAATGATGTACCGCGATGTATTATGTATCAAGACTATATCAACAAAATTTAATAGATATGAGAACAAAGTTTATAATTTAAATACATTCGAATAAATTTTCGATTGAAGTAATATCATTGGAAATAATAACATAGCATGATTGATATATTTTGTTACTGTCAATGATTAATATTCGATACTAATAGTTGGGTAATGAACCTCATATCATAAGAACATAAATATGGGTATTATATTTGAGAACGTATTACTGAACGTGATGAATCACATAAGTGATTATCTGTAGTTAATAGTTCATTACACAGCTGTATTAGTATACTACTAATCCTTTGATCTTAGACATCATAACTACTATCTGTAGTGAGACATATCATTCACTTATGAATATCGCATTGGGTTAGTCACGCATAATAAAAGAATTTAATGATAATGTGTTTTTATTATATAAGAACAGATGATGATCAAAATAAAATCTGTTGGCTTAAATATTTGAACTTGAGATCTTAAGCAAAAATATCATACACGGAGATCAAAATCTTTAGTTAGAATGCGCAGTTTTAAAAAATGAGTTTTTAAATATGTAGATCTTATTTATCATTGATTTTCTAATCCTATGGTCGAGTTAGATATTTAATAATTTTATGACCTACACTCGATCGAGAGTCGATAGTAGAAAGACTTTAATACATGTAAGTATATGGGCTTATCCAAAATTATATTATCTATATTCTAGGGTTATGATATCTTACTAGAGGTCACTCATAATTATTAAGAACTTCGAATACAATAAATTGTATTGAAGTGATGCGAAAGAATTCATATTAACTTATATCTAGTTTAAGATGAATCTAAAGAGTCACACACAATAACTGATAGATAATGATGAGTAAAATAAATATTATCAAGTTAGTTAATAATATTTTATGTTGATTAAAATTAAATTTGTGAGACCTTGTATTTTCAAGTAAGGGTATTTTCGTCTTTTCATAAATGTATGCCTGAGCTCTATTTAGATTGATGGCATTTTAAGGGTTAAAATGAGGTTTTGAATGAATTAGAAAGAGTAAAAAATGGGAATGAATGTCGAGAATTGAACAGGAGTTCGACCACGACATAAAACTTGAGGAAGAAAGCATTCGATCGAACAAATGCTTGGATTCATTTGAACGAATGGATTCGATCGAATGAAGGTGTGATTCATTCGACCAAACTAAAGGACCAAAATTTCTAGAGAGTCAAGAAACCTTTGTTCGAATGAATGGTCTATTTTGTTCGAACGACTTAATGGCCAAAAATTTTCCAAAGGCTCGCGAAACCTTCGATTGAACGAAAGGTTTTATTCATTCAAACAAACCCCATTTCCATCGAATAAATTAGCCAATTCGTTCGATCGAATTGCCCGAAAACAAGTGAAATGACTGAAATTGCCCTTTCTAGAATTTTCTTTCTTCACATAACTGAAGAATATTTTGATAATTTCACACTCATATTATAAATATGGGTAAATAATGATAGAAATCATTTTCTTCCCTCTCATTTTCTCTCTTGTTTCTCTCTTCTCCCTCTCTACACATTTTTCTCCCTCTGATTTCTTGTTTTCTAACCGATTAAACGAAGATTTCACACTAAAATTTACCTCTCTTCCATCTCCTCTACATCCTAACAACTTCATTTCAGCTTTGGGGCCAAGAATGCAAAGGGGAGAAATTAGGGTTTGGAGTCTAGCTTAAGTTCCTGAGTAATCGGCGCTATATTCGACGACTACATACTTCTATCGACTCGTTAGTAAGTCTATTTTACTCTCTTATGTGTTAGATTTTCATTTGGAGCAAATTTATAATTCTGAATACTGTTCATCTGTGTGTGATTTGGCTTTTGTTTTGCGAGTTTTTGAATGGTAATGCGTTATAATTAGTTAGGACGTAGAGTACTTGGATATATAGTTTGGTAACTAGAAAACTTAAGTTCGAAGAATTTCACTTTATAGTAAATAGTAACCCTTACCGTCAGAGACAAAACCTTTTAGTCGTGGTTTGATTCTAGTAAATGAGGTCGGTTAAAAGACAATTGTAATAAGGTTATAAATGTGCGTACGGGATGAGTTTGGGTTATAGTACGCATGCTAATGAAACTCTTTATGTATATGTGTATAGGCTCCGATCGCGAGAATCAAGAATCCGACTCGAGCAAGAAACTTTAGAAAATGCATAACCTCCCTAACCTGTGAGTAGACAAATTTTAATTCTTTACTGCTTTGATACAAGCTTTGATTATTGTTGATTATCTGTAAATGTTTACTAAGGATGATTTTATATGTTTATACTTTTGATATATATATATATCTGTTTGTGTATATATATAT
>JAVXUL010000001.1:6819178-6835080 GCA_035590515.1 Trichilia minutiflora | reverse complement strand
GTTCCCCTTATACATCTTCCCCTCTCCCTATTAACTTATACCATAAACAGGAATCTAACTCTGTTTACTTTGAAGAAATAACTCAACAAAACATGATTACTAACCACATTATGGAGCACTTAGGGAGTCATTGGGGGGAAGAAATCCATCTGGATGCGAGCTTCAAATTCGAATTTACTTTGAATTGGGGGAACAATTGATTAAGGTTGGGGGTCTTCAAGGGCCTTCAAGTCTTGGGTACCGATTTGATCAGGGTTTACAACGCTTTACTCAATCAGGTCTTATTCGTTAAAGGATACCTGATATGATTCAGGACTTACGGTACCTGACTCAAATGGTCTGTTCTACCTATCCTGTTTGGGATTTACCACGCCCCAAACTCAAACCAGGTCTTAAATGTTGAAGATGCCTGATTGGCGAATGGGGGCTTATGACACTTGAGACTGTCAGGGTCTTCTATTTTACCTATCCCGTTCAGGGTTAATCATGCCCCAAAGTCGAACCAGGTCTTAAACGCTGAGGATGCCTGATTGACGAATGGGGGCTTAAGATACCTGAGACGGTTAGGATCTTCTATTCTACCTATCCCGTTCAGGGTTTACCACGTTTCAAACTCGAACCAGGTCTTAAACGCTGAGGATGCTTGATTGGCGAATGGGGGCTTATGACACCTGAGATAGTCAAGGTCTTCTGTTCTACCTATCCCGTTCAGGGTTTACCATGTTCCAAACTCAAATCAGGTCTTAAACGCTGAGGATGCTTGATTGGTAAATAGAGGCTTACGGCACCTGAGACGATCGGGGTATTCTATCTTACCTATCCCGTTCAGGGTTTATCATGCCCCAAACTCGAACCAGGTCTTAAACATTAAGGATGCCTGATTGACGAATGGGAACTTACGGTACCTAAGACGGTCAGGGTCTTCTATCTTCAACTAGTGTCTAAGAAATTTTACAACCATAACGTTATTACTTTTAAAAGAAAAGTAGTAGTAAAAGGGATAAAGATCTGAGAAGACTTTATAAGTAGCCTATTTTATTCATGTGAAAAAATAAGTACATAGCTATTTTTTGAAAAATACCAAACCTGAGAAGAGACTCTCTCAGGGGCTGTACTTTGATAATTCTTCTTAGTCCAGATTACACAGGCTCTCTTTTCTCGTGTGACCACCTTTTGAGTTCTTCTGCGAGGATTTTCTTTGATAAATAAAAGAGTTTTAGGTCCTTTTTATTCCCGAAGCTTGGAAAAATGACCCTTGTGTTGCCTGTTGATTCTTCCTGTATTCTTGTGGTCGTTCTTGGAATTCTATTGACGATTTGTTCTACCCCTCTACTGATCATTTTTCCGAGGCCTTCTCCTATATGGGGGCATCCGGGCATCCCCTATGATGCTCGGATTATAGCTGGTTGTTGCCATCTCTTCGAATTCCTTTTTGAAGATAGTCACCAGTTGAGTGAAACTGTGGACGCTAGTGGACGGTAATCCTTTATACCAATGCCTGGCTGGCCCTTCTAGAGTCAAATAGAAGAGCAGGTACATTTATAACTCCGTCAATTCTTGCGTTAGCATTGCTTCTCGGAATAAGCTTATATGCGAAGAGGGATCAGTCCTCCCAGAGTAGATGGTTATCTGAGGCATCTAAAACTTTTCAGGAAGGTGTGATGACAAAATCTTCTTTGATAAGGGAGAAGTGGAGGCGAAAAAAGCAACCTCCTTACTTTTTGATCCCTTTCCCTGAGCAGGGGCACTTTGTGATCCCATTTCCTGTAGTATTTTCCTTATGCAGTCTTCTATTTTCGTCTTATCATTAGTTGTTATTGTTTTCCTCTTTTGGGCATGCTTTTTGTTGAGATGATATCTCATATCAGTGGGAGCTAATTGACGCTTTTCCACCTATTCATTCATCTTTCGGTGGTGTCCTTCATCTTCATCTTTCCTCTGTTTTTGTCCTTCGTAAATTCTGAGAGGGAGACCAACGTCCTATAGTGTCTCGAATTCATATATTGATACTTTCGTAACTTTAGCCTTTCTTTTCTGTCGGGCGATTAACCTGGCTAAGAACTTATTTTCACGCACTTGCTCAAAGTTCTGAATCCTCTTCTTGTGACTGTCTCGAGAAACTCGAATTTCTCGTCCTTCAAAAAGAAACAACGTTTCTTCTTTCCCTCCTGGGACGACTGGTTCTCTTGCTAACTAGCGTCTGATTTTCAAGAGTTCCTTTTTCAACGCTTCGGCCTGGCTGGACAGCAACTCATCTGTATGTTCATTCGTTGGTCAGGGTCCTTCTTCCTTGGGCAGCATTTTCACGAGAGCCTCCCTTGCCTTATATTCTTCCGCCCATTTCAAAAATTTTCTTAAGAAAAAATCTGTAAAAAATATTTTCTCAGAAAACTTTTGAAAAATACTTATTCCTCATTTCTTCCTCTATGCACGGTGTTGTGATGACTTTTTATTTGATCCCCACAGACGGCGCTAGCTGTTGATGCGAGAATTATTCATGGATCTTCCTCATCGTCAACTAGGAATGACTCAGTTGGTGAGGTGCGAGGACGATATGACTGTTGTTGAACGGATATTTTTTCACCTGAGAGCGACTAAATGTGTGATTGTTTTTGACGAGACTCCACCTTCTAAGCCTGCAAAGACAACAAACACCTATGGAGTGACGTCGGGAGGGATTCCCGATGAAAAAACTCTGATTCCTAAGTCAGAAATAATACGGAGGAAAAAGAAAATAGATTTTTGACGAAAATAGTAGTGAAGAAACCGGAAATGGCTTGAAAATAGAAAAAAGTATGTGGAATCTTTACCTCAAGGTTACCAAACGGAAAGATATATATAAAGTATAAACTTTCAAGAAAGTTTCTGCCAAAATGCCTAAAATCTGAGAGATTCCGAAAACAAAATCCCAAAGTCGAAGAAGAAGTCGTCCAAAAAAAAAAAAAGAAAAGTCTCCCCAAAAGTCTCAAAAAGTGTCCAAAAAGTCCTCTGCAAGTTGAAGAAAGTGGCCTTATATAGTGTCTCTCTCATAAATAATGACTTGGTATCAGAGAATGGGAAGGATGTGACGTCTGACATGGGGTAGTGTGCAGTCGAATTTCATTGATAACGCTGACACATCTGCAGAGGTATAGGCCTGACAATATCCCATCACCTGAAAAAATGATTAGAGGATGGGACGGGTGTATTTAAGGGGCCAACTATCAGCAACCATTCCCATTTTTGATATGAAGGAGGGGGCACGTATCTGTTGATCAGGGATTGCTTGCAAACTGATCTTGAGAAGCTATTTGGGTCTCTGGGGAGGTGACTTGTCTCAGTCGATGCTATCGGATGCCTGAGACGTGCTGTGGATGACTGCGCCATACCTGAGAAGAAGCTTTAATCCTCGTGGTGCATGAGACGGTGAGAATCCTAAGGCGTCATTAATTGTCCTGGGATATCGCTTACCTGGGACGAAAATCACGAAGGTCATAGAATCTCTAAGAAGAGGGATTCTCGAGGAAGAATTTGCCTGAGGTAATGTATTTCCTGAATAGAGAGATACCTAGAACGAGGTGTATATAAGACAAAATTACGTAAGATTATCCCTAATCACCTACATGTCCCTTATTGACGGGACATTTATATATCACCTCTATATTTTTTCTTCAACCATAAACATATATAGTGATTAACCATTATTGATCCCTTGAGTAGTAATAAAATTGATGCTTCTAATTAATAAAGCTTTCACTTGGGAATTTTCATAAGCTCTCACTGTCTGCGAGATGATTTGATGATTGGAATTGGTTGGTCGCTTAGTGAACCATTAAGTATTTGGTTGGTAACCCATTGATTTGCAGTTGTTCCAACTAATTACTTTTGAAGGCTCTTTACAAGCATTCGCATACATTTCAACATTGTTGGTGGTGTTTCTTCAGTCCACACCACAGGTGGTTCTGATTAACTTGATATCCACAACGGATCTTGAATCGATCATTGAATCCTACACACACCGCACAAGATTATTAGTATTGACCTTATAACTAACTACCAAAGGGAATGAAAATTAATACCTAAATTTTTTTGCATTGGTGATCAATTCATATTTTGCAGTATGTTATTGCAACTTCTGAGAGCTCAGACTTTCATAGATCACTCTACGGCCATGTCGTTGGTAGATTTGAAACAATCATATTTATCACTATTGCCTTGTGTTGAATTTTTATTGTTGATAACAATTGAAAGCAAGCAACCAATAGGTCCTGTGTTGTGGATCCAAAATGCTCTGCTCTACCTTTTTGATATATATCCTGAAAATGATATACAACTCAATCATTGTTCTGTGCTATAATAGAGAGGGAGGGGTCCTATGTTGTGGATCCAAAATGCCCTGCTTTACCTTCTTGATATATATCCTGAAAATGATATATACTTAATAATTGTTCTAAGTTATAATGGAGAGGGAGCGGGTGTCCAAGTCACACCCTCAGGAAAACCGATGTGTCTAGGGAGAGACCCGTCCCTATGTATATAGCCAACCAATACCTTCTTTCCCCGATATAGATTTTTCCTCTCCCACAATTTTCCCTGTAAATATCAAAAGTGTACAGGGTTTTTGCACAGTCCTCCTGACTTGGCAGCTCGTTTCTCTTCGAGGTACTCTTGGCTAAGAGCATCAAAATTATTTTCAAGCATTTTCTTATTAAAAAAATATAAATTAACTTTTGTTGTAAAGTTGTTTTGTGCGCGATTTAAATTGATTGAAGTTTTGAATCTGCACATCAAGACTATTTCTAGACTTTTTGCCATATAATGACTGATCCTCCAATGGCAAAAATTGGCGCCATGTCAATAATTTTCTTCCGGTGAATTTGCATATGCACTCTAGTACGGTAATTTCAGATGGTCGGCTACATAAACGAAGGTGTATACGAACAAGATACTTTAATTTATACAAAATGAATAAAATTTATAAATGAAATATTTATATTTATATAGATTTTTCTTTTTCAAACATTATACTAAAATTTTAAAAATTATTTGTTATAAAGTCTATGATGGGATGACCATTATAAGCTCTACCAAGACTACCACCGCATTTGGTGGCAATGACTTAAATTGATCTGATTTGCTTTTTCTGTGGCCGAATTGGAGTCGCCAAAGTTGAAAAGTGCTGGGAATTCACATGGTTTTAAACTCTCAGCAATCAGAGTACTCAAACCTCCCAAAGAGACTAGAAAAAAACCCAACAAAATAAAGCTTTGCACCCTCCTTTTTTAATTTTGTGTGATTGTAGTTGATTCTTAGAGATTCTAGATAGAAACCATGATCATAAAAACATTGTTAAGGTCTTCTTATTAAGTTTAGGTCTTTTAGTTTTTCTTTTTTATCCGTCTCTTATTAATTTTAGCTAAAAATTGTTATTTGAGTTAACGTTAACTTTGTGGTTGACTGACAATATCAGGTTAAAATTTGTGGTTGATGAAGCCTACCCGTAAGTCAAAAGTTCTTTTTCTTTTGAAAGGGTGGCGTCGGTCATTTTGAACTAATGAACAAGTTGAAAACGAACCGAGTCATATCGGACATAATGTTATCATGTAATATGCTCATTTATCTCACCTTCATCCTCTTTAATTTATTAAAAAGAAAATTGTTTTACTTTACTATTTGCACAATATCGTGTAAATGTGAATGACAGAAAGAAAAAATAAGTATAATTGTAATGTAATCCATGCACACTTCTGATTTTATGAAGGAAATGTCGAAAAGAAAGAAAGTGATCGATCATGATACGTTTTAGTTAAGCAAGTTAAAGCAGATAATTATAAGAAGAGGAAAATGGAATGCGTTCATGCATACGGACTTGGTAAAACTTTTCTTTGTGACAAGTGATTGTTTCATGTTCAACACTAATTCAGAATTGGATTCCTAGCAAATCCTGAAGCACAGCCGGGAATTTTCCAATGGATGTTGTTTATTGTATTTCCAGATTGGAGGTTACAGGATTTAGTCCTCCTCTGTTTTTATCTCTCGAAAGGGAGTCCTCTGTTCTCAAGAGAGTGAGAGAAATAATGTGACTATTTCGTTGGAACATTTTAACTATTATTCTTAGTTATTAATGATCTCATTTTGTTATAAATGGAACGAGTTCTAAAACATAAAACTTTGTCAAATCCCTTGTAAAGGGAGTTGACCTGTAAGGATTTGCGTCATTTTATGCTCGGCAATCTTTCCCCATTGGATTTAATTGATGCTTCCTTTTGAGCCTATATAGATGTTCTTCACTTTATTTATCATTTGCAATACAAATACCATTATTAGATAGGGTGCTCAATAAGGTATGCATGTTAACGAGAAAGAGCAGAAACTGAGAACATTCTTTGGGTTCTTCTGTAAACAAATTCGAGATTGAAGCTCCATATACTTTATTTTCATCGATCCTTGATGGTTGTCTTAGGTGATGGTTCTCTCGACATGCTTGTTTGGTTCGAATTGGTGGGTCAGATAACGACTATATAATTAGCAACCCACCGATTTGCGGCATCCGAATCGTGTCCAGCGTCCCAGCTAACATATTTTACATAGTCTTCACAACACAAGACGGACTATACACCTCAGTTCGCGGTTGTCTTGTCTCCACACCACACAAAGTCGTTGTGCCCAAAAGCGTTATACCAGATGGGAAGAGGAGGAATCTTTCGGAAATTGTTCTTTTTTCATATGAACTTCTGTAATTCAAGAATCGTCAAAATTTGTCCACCATTATTGAACGAATTCGACCAAGTCTTAGCTAATTGAGTCTTAGTTAAGAGCATCAAAAATTAGATTTTATTTTTTAAAAAAATGTTGGAAGTGAGAATTTTTATATTTATAAGTTAATAATAATTATAAAAACTAAAAATTTTATATGTTTTCCTATTTTGTAAATAAGTAAATAATATGAATTATCTAAAAAAATTAAGAGATTTTATTATAAACCAAAATTTAGTTGACATGCTTTTCAAGTGCTAAGTGTAGCTTCATTACTTGTGTTTAGTCTATATTTGGTTTTTACTTTTATTTATATATGAATATAATGCTATGATTGTGTGTGTGTGTGTGTTTATGCATGTGTACGTTTGTGTATATTTGTTGGTTTTAATTGCTTGGAGGTATATGGATTGTTGGGTGAATTGGGTTTTTTATTTCCTAGTGTTTTGATGTATTATGGAGTGATTTTATTTACTGACATTGTAGTTTCATCTCTGGTTCGTTGTGAGAAAGCATTTTTAAAATGTTGGTTAGTTTACTAGAATGAAAGAATTGGGTTTGTCTGATTGAAATTCTGAACAATTTAGCAAAGGTGTGTGCATTATATGAGAAGAATCATAGGCCGGTTTTTATTTTTTGTGAATTATTACTATTCAATATGAAAAATACAAAAGAATTCCCATACTGATAATTGATTCTTTATTTCTTCAGTTTCTCTTCCTTTCACTTAACTGAACAAATAATTGATCCTATTTCAATTCTTAATTCCTGAAAGGATATTCTATCGCAACTGTAAGAGAATTAATCAAAATCAATGGAACAACAAAAGCTCCAGTTATGAATTATACGATTGAAATATCACTACAATAAGAGATTTTAACATGGTGGATGGATTTTTCCAAAACTACCTGAAACTTACAGATGTAAATTCTTCATTGTTCTTCCATTTAATTGGGTCATGGAATGACTAATTTTAAGAATAGAAGCACTTCAAAACTTGACCTTTTCACTGCTGCTCTTATCCTAAAAGCTATGTAACTCCACGTAAATTTACTTAATTTGAAATTATTTAGTTTTTCGAATGATGCTAATTTTCTTAATTTTCTGTTTTGGGGGACTGGTTGGACTTTCCCTTTCTAATGCTCTTTCACCAACTGGTACCCAAGTTTTCATGTGTCGATCATTTTGCTTCTTTATCGAGCTACATAATCTCAATTGAATGGATCCAACAGTTCATGCACTTTCCAACAGAGATTCCAGCGATTATGGAAGACGAGACCACCATCTTTGTGAACTTTTAGGGGCAGGATAGAGCTGCAAAAGCTGAAGGTAAGTAATAAATATTGTCCAGACACTCCCTTAGTTATTAAAGGGATCATTTGCACATTCGGTGAAGGAACAAAAACAGGGGTTGTGGGAAAGATTGAAAGTGGAAAAACAACACTTATAACTGCATTGTTTCGTTTGGTTGAGCCGACAAGTGGTTCAATTCTGATAGATGGACTTGGCATTTGCTCTATGGGACTAAAAGATATGATAATGAAGGTCAACGTCATCCCTCAGGAAACAACTATTTTCAGTGGTACGTTTAAACTAATTTGAACCCTTTAGCCTCTACTTAGATGATGAAATATGGAAAGTGAGCAGAAAGCTTTGTAGATATATTATTACTTTTCTGTTTCTTGACAAGTTAAGTTACAAATATTGATTACATATATGATACACATGTTGTGATTTCTAGGCTCTAGAGACGTGTCAGCTTAAGGCAACAATCAACAGCTTACCATACAAGCCGAAATCATCTGTTAAGTCAAGAAAATGTAAACTTAATGTTGCCATTTCGCGTTAGAATATGGTGAAATTTTGCTTTAAATCTCTTTCCAATTGTCATTCTCTGTTGCTTTTTTGACAGGATAATTCCTTGCAAGCTGTATGGACTCTAGGTAAAAATGACAGAAGATTGATTACGTACCAATTTATTGTGCTTCAGTATTGGTGCTTGGTGACCATTTATATTTATTCTATGTATCTATTTGGTTGATTGCTGACTTGATTTAAGGAGATTGATAATTCGGAAGATGACTTTATTGAAAATATGATATTTGTTCGGTAAAAGATGAGAGGCTAAGTATTTATGAAAATTTTTCACGATATCATAAGAATTTTTTTTCTCTTATTTGATTCCATGGACACATGGTAATCCTAATTATAAAGCAATAAAATCTGAGTTGATACCTTTCATCTCTCATGTAAACGGTTATATCTGCGTGTCAGAGTACTGGTTGATCCGATATTAAATAGTATTCATATTAGTTTAAGAAAAGAAATTTGTGCACTTCATGAAATCTCTGTCTTTTGATAAAAATAGAAATTACCGGGAGGTTTATGACCACAAGAATTGTTTAATTATTAGGATTTATCTATCCCATCATCTATTAATTTTTATAATACAACTGTGATAAATCTTATAACTCTGAGATTTGATGTGATGTGAGTATTAATAAAATACAGTTAACACACTGTTTAATAAGAAAAAAATATCATTATTTCTATTCTCTAATAAAAAATCAAGTCAAAAAAAGATTAAATTGAAAGATAAAGTGAAAAAAATTGTAAATAAAGGGACTGGATTTTTCTCTCTCAATAATAAAAAAAAAAAGATAATCTAAATTTTATTTCCTCTCTTTTTTTACTGTCTATATTTTTCTACTCATTTAACATTGGAGTTTCTCCATAGAAGAATACATCCGATATTATTTTAAATATATTATTGTCTTACGAAACTTAAAATTGTAACCTTAAAATCAACCCACCAATCTCAAATCATTAAAAATTCATCTATTCGATTTTGTTTAGCCTTAACAATATCTATTAATTTTTGTTTTGCCTTTTTTTTTAAGGTTATAAGCTCAAAATATACTGTAGAGCTAGGTTGATGATTTAGAAAGATTGATGTATATTTTTAAGATATTAGATTTTTGACTTTTTATATATTTTAATTTTGTGGGATTTGATTGTTTGAACTCTTGAAATTTGAGGATATTTAAATGATGATTTTTTCCTTGTTTAATGTTTTAATATTGTGAAATTAATTGTTTGTTTGAATACTTTAGAATTTTATATTCAAGATATTATATTGATGATTTTTTAATTAGTACTGAATATAACAAAAATACATTGATGATTTTTTTAATTAATATTGGCTATCAATTTATGCAACTGTCTCGAAAAGCAGTTGTAAATAATAGCAAATCTTTTTATGGGACATATTTTTATTTTTTATAAAATAACTTTTTTGTCGTTTTATTTTATTTATTAAAATATATTAAAAGAAAGACTTTTTTATTGTTTAAGAGATAGTTATTAAAATTTCATTTAATTAAAACACACAAATTATATTTTTTAAATATTTTTATTTTTTATTTAACATAATTATAAAATTTTATTTTAATATTGAATTTTACTAATGAATGCCCTTAAAAGTTAAAACATTTATTAAGATTTATGTATTTGGTAAGTTATAATTTTTAATGTGTCAAAATTCTGAAAATATACTCATTAATTATTACATTAAATATCAAAAATTACTATATATAATAAATATAAAAATTTTAACAAGTACTCTAATAACATTCGTTAGTAAAATTTTTATTAAAATTAAAATTAATTTTTTTAAAATAATACATAATACAATTTAAATTTCTCAGTTTTTAAGAATATATGAATAAAAAAACATTATCAAACATATTTTTAAATTCCGAAAATATAAATCAAAAATATTATTTTCATTTTTTATTTTTGTTCTATAAAAATATGAGTTGAAAAATAATACCGAACCTAAATTCTCATATTGTTAGGTGGAAATCATTTCAATGCTATATATAGTAAGTAAAAGAAATCGTTAAATAATTTTTTTTATAAATAAAAGTTATTTTTTAATATCTTAACAATATAAATTTTTTATTTAAAATACAATTAAATTTTTATAATTTTGAAATGTGTGAATATAAATTAATTCATTAAATAAATGAATTAATAAACAACGAAAAACCACCGTGATTATGTTTATGAGATGCAAATAGAGATGGCAAATGGTCTAAGTACCGACCTGACTTAAATAGTATCGATTTGACATCACTTGATTTATAAATGTTAAAAATCAGATGTGATTCGTCCTATTAAATAGATTATGTCTGGTTAAGAGGTTAAGTTTACAGGATAGGTATGACACGGATCCATGATGGATCGTATCAATCTTGATCCGATCCGACATCTAAACAGTATCAAACCAGATTCGTAAATAATATTAAATCTGATCTAATAATATTTTAAAATAATAATAATATTATTAAAATAATAAAAAAATTATTATTAAAATAAATTTTGATCCGTGGCTAGGCCTGACTTGACCCATGAACCCGATATGACATGACCCTCGTGAACCCGTGCTTCATGGATAATACTAGGCCTTGTATTTTTTTTTTTTAACCGGACTCGATCCAATTTGACACAATAACTATACCTGCTTGGAATGACCTAACATATTAATCTTTCATTTTTACAGAACCCAATCCGGCCCGTTTACCACCTCTGTATGCAAAGACGTCACGGACCCCTTAACGACTTCCATATTTGGTAGGATTAATTATGCAAGTAAAATGGTATTATATTGTATTTTATAGAACGACGACGTTTAAAAACTATATAGGGTGTGGGAGCGCTGGCGGGGGATAAACGTCGCCACTCTCTGAAACGACACCAAAGACTTGCAAAACTTTGACAAGAGGGTTCTATTGTTGTCCGTCGCAACGAAAGCAACAGTAACAGCTGCAATGGCTTCGGGTCAAGATGAGAAGAAAGCAGGAAAGGAGGGGAAGAACCTGCTCGGTTCACCTACTTTTACCGAGATGGAAAACGGAAGACTCAAGTGCGTAGAGACAGGTCACGAGATGCTGGACAAGGACAAAGACTCGTATTCTCAGTCGAAACGGTGCCGGTTGGGTCTTATCGACTACGCTTTGGCTTATAAAAAGCCCCCTCTTAATATGTTCAAGCAAGACCCATTATCACGGTAATCAAAGTTAACATCTTTGTAAATAGTTTAATTTTCTTGGATCAGTTTTTACGGTTCTGTTGGAATCAGCGTAGGCAGTCCGTGTTGAAACATTTTATTTTGCTTGTTTGTTTACAGTTAAAGAGTCTCTCTTCTTAAAGCTAGCTGGCTAGGTAGTTTATGTTGGGTTGGTTTTTTAAGGACCCAGATGGTGCAAAAATCAAAATTTTACTATTTTAAGGAAAAAATTTAGGTAATTTTAAGAAATTAAACATATAGTTGTTTTTGTTGCAGATTTGAGTTTGCCTGATTTAGTTGGGTGAATGGAACTGTTGTTGGAGATTTCAAAATGTCAATTTTTGTCTCCATAACCGTCAAAGCTTATGTGGGTGTTGCTTTGTTTCATGTAAAATATGTTGATATTTTTTTCAATTTGTTTGATTATCAGTGCAAAGGTGATATGTAAGCTGACTGGTGATACAGTCAACAAAACTGAAGAACATATTTGGAAGCACATTAATGGGAAACGGTTCCTCAACAAGCTTGGTTAGTGCTTACTTTTAGTTATTTGGTGCTAGGTTTTACATGTTGATATCCTACTTGAAATCTTGTTCTATCTATATCTATATTGTTTTACATATGAAGGGTTTCATAATGTTGAGGTAAATATTACATTGAAAATGAATGTGAACAGAGCAGAAGGAAACAGAAAAGTTAAATAAAGTAGAAGAGGAAGTAGAATCAAAGTCCAGCGCCAATGGTGTGAATAAAAAGAAGAAAAAGAAGAAGGTAAAAGAGGTTGAAGAAATCATTTCTGAAGTAAGGGAGTCTTCTGACAAAGAAAGTGATTCAGAAGTAGGTGACTTTTGGATGCCTCCAGTGGGAGAACGTTGGGACTTTGATGATGGTGGAGATCGATGGGGTTCTGGTTCAGAATCAGAGCAGGAAAGTGATGAAGAGAATGGTACAGGTTTGTATAGTCTCTGTGCTCGACGTGAAGAATTGTGTTCCCTATAACATATAATACTTTTTGATTTATTAAACATTGGCTGGATTAGGATTAGATGGGATGAAAGTTCAGAATGATAATTATATTACAACTTGAGATATCGTTATGGCTAGAGATCTATAATTTAGGGGAAAATGGTGGCAGAGATTGTTAGATGACAGTATGATATGTTCCAAATTTAAAAGTAAATATGGATTTGTTGTTAATTTCCATTGTATGTTTACAAAGTTGATTGTGTACAAACCCCCATTTCTCTTCCATCTTCTGCATATTACAGAAAGATGAGGGAATATATCATGTTATGGAAAGTGAAATTTCAAAATGGGCTGGTAGAATTGTTGATCACAAGAGTCCCATATGCAAACTCATAAATTTTGGACAAGTTAGCTTGGGTTTTCTTCTCTTGAAATTGGAGTGAGGATGAGCTCCTAGAACCTCACCCGTAGTGCCTTGAAACTTAGGGGGTGTATCATATGTAATAGTGACTGGATGACTGAATGGATTGACAGTAAGTTAATGACCTACTGGTACAAGTCATGAACCGATAGCTAAAAACTTAGCTTTTCACTCTATTTCTCAGCATTATTTAGGAGCTTTTCACTCTGTTTCTCTGCATTATCAGCATTACATATCTTCTGGATATTACACATATTTTGTGAAAATTGGTTTGAGCTGTTTGGTTTTGCTACATGAATGTAATTTTCTTCATTGGCTGGTGCAGTTGAAGATGGAAACAAGGAGTCCGAAGAGCTTTCTGCCAGGTCTGTGACCGCACAATGTTTTGTTCTTTATCCTAAAATATTTACCTTTCCCTGAGCCTTTTTCTTCACTCTCATGTGGTATTTTGTTGCTGAGGAATTGCTTTTCAATCTTACCTTTGCTTTGTAGAACAAAGAGAATGTCCATAGAAATTGGACCAAGCTGCTTTGCCTCAAGGAAGAAGAAGAGTAGGAAGAACAACACATGATAATGTGCTTATGTGAGAGTACCATATTGCAGATTCTTTCAATACCATAAGAGGGAAAATTTTGGGGCTGTAGAGTGCAAGTCAGTTAAAATTGTTTTAATTGTAATGGTAAGCTTTTTCAGTTTATTGTATGAAGACAAGTGTTAAATTTTGCCCTTTTCAATCTTTTTTAAAACCGGTCATTCCATGAACTGTAGTGGCCTATTGTGTGCTTACAGTCTATACCCATTTCTGACTAATGGATAGATTATTGTGTGCAAACGAAATTTTGATTTTTTAGGTGACTGATATGTTAGTAGATTGCCATTCATATTTATCCAGCAACAGAAATGTTATGATATTGCTTAAAAATTACAAAACATTCCTTATTTTAACAAAATCACTTGTTTTGTGTAGTTTTAACCGGAATAATGTGAAAAGGGTCATCTCTGAACTAACAAAATTTTATTGCAGGTTGTCAACTTGGGTATTTAGTGGGAGATTTTATGACATTTTTTTAATACGATTCCCAGAATCTTGTTGAAGAAATCCCAACCACCTAATCCCAACATAGACCTGTTGAAGTAGCAAATCCTTTTAATCAAGAGATCATTTTATAATTAATAGGACAAGATTTCGTCCTTTTTGCATCGTATACAAACAGAAAGTGGGGAGGAGGAAAAAGCAAGAAGTCATTTGGGCGTTCCTAAGCATGGAAAATCCGAGCTCCTATGGCGAGCGTAATTGTTATCTTTATCCGCGCCGAAGTAACGATCTTCAAACTCTCCCGTACCTGGGATCACACGGGCATGTTCATCTATCGATACATCAATCTCTGATGCAACAGTTTTTAACTGGGGAAATTTCTTACAAACAGCCTGAATTCCTTGAGGTGCCTGCATCCCAGTTACACGAGTCAAAGAGGCGTAAACATAAAAACAGATACCCCCGAGCGCGCGCGCGCACACACACAAACGTCAGCCATGCTGATTACTTACAGCTATATAAGGTTAAGAAAGATGATGTTAGATTATGGAACACCTTTATTCAGAATTAGAGATATGGCCTTGACAGCATAGTTTCCTAGGCAAATATAATTATTTAGGTTTTCGACAACGTTTGACATTATATTTGTTGGTTGACTTTTATCATCCCAAACCTGAAGCCAGAATTGGGTCAAGTAGTAAAACATGACGGCCTGAAATGTGAGCAGGTAGCTTCTGATAGATTAACTGAAGCAACATCGAAGCAAAATTAGAACAATCAACCCGATGGCTAAGTAAGAAATTCTATCACACATAATGAGAGAGAGAGACAGTGGGACAGTTGCCTCCACGAATATGACAGCCAGTGTTACCCTCTCCATGGATGAGGATTTTACCTATTTTTATTCACTTACAGCACGCTCTCAATGCTTTCTCAACTGAAATCAGAGAATTAGAATTATCTGGTATTCAATCAAGCAAAAGCAGCAGAAACAAAATTGTACTCTTTTATAAGAGTTTAAGCAGACCAAATAGCTTTATACAATAAGAATAACAACTTGTTTTTCTATAGTTCAGCAAGACGGCATTATTACTACAAAAGTTTACTAAATATGCAGTTATATTGGATAAGAATTTCAATACAATGACTTTATATCAAAGATTACTGATCCGCTTTTGCTCAATTGTCCCAAGTCCTGCCTGTGTTTTATCTTTGGTAGACATGGCAAATCTTACAAATTATGTTTCAGGGGATCGGACCATGATAGTTTGAGTTTAAAGTTTAGTTGATAAAGCAATATGCAAACTGATAACATACACCTCAAATTTGCAAGACCTACCTACATCTTACTTACTTGCGCATGCGCTTGTAGTTTTCAAAACATAGTGACGGGGGCGTCCAAAGAAGGGCGTCAGATTCAAGCAAAGGTTGCCTAGTTGAGCCAGGGTACAATCAGCACCGAGCATACTCAAGACTGGTGCCGAATTCACGCAGAGATCACCCTCGATTAACTCCAGAATAAAACCAGTGCTGAGTTCCTCCCTTTAACCTGTGTCGAACCTGCTACAGTGGTTTACAATTTTGCCTTCTTTGAGCCTGTGAAAAGAAATCAATAATATGATTCTCATTATTTTAACCAAATGATTTACAACCCTATATATATACAAAGGAAT
>JAVXUL010000001.1:6804452-6819078 GCA_035590515.1 Trichilia minutiflora | reverse complement strand
ATATAAGTCTGTTTAATCAATGATACATCCAAACATAAGATTTTCAAAATAACAAAAATATCTTTTTAAAATAAAATAACCAAAATGCTCCTTGAGATTAAAATGTAGGGCATAACATTATTATCTAGGTCTGTTCTTTGTGTTCATAAATTTGTATATAATGGTTTTGTTGATATTTTCTTTCAGTCTTAAGTTTATCACAGACTTATCCCTTCCTTTCCCCCCAGTTTTGTAGGTTTATTAGTATACCCCAGATATATAATAGATTCTTATAAGAGTAAGCTAGTGGATCACGATATCAACATGTAGTCATTAGGAATTTTGGGTCCACTTTACATAGTCATTTGTTGATCAAGTTTGTAGTCCTAGTATTGTATTTCGTTAACATTTATATACGGTAACATTGATAATGGAGTGTGTACCCATGTATATATGCATATGCTTACGATGTTATGTATATATGTTTCGGCACATAGCCCTTTTTTAAAGTCTTGATGGATTGATTCCATTCATGTCTATGTATGTTTTGGATTGAGTTTCATAATTAATTATATAATCTGTATATAATATGTTATAATGGTTATATCTACATATTGCTTGATAGTATAAGGTTGAAGAGGACAAGACATTCTTGTGTTTCTCTTAGTTATATTCCAAGTATAATGGGATGTGACACTAAAAAATGACTTCTTTTTTTTTAATGAAAAGAGAATTGTACTTTTTTTAATGAAAAGAGAATTGTACTTTTTTTAGGGCTATCAAACGGGTCAATCCGGTTCGATCCGACCCGGTTCACTATAGACCATTTTTAAACGGACCAGTCGGGTTGGCTCGTTTATTATACGGGTTAGTATTTTACCAACCCTAACAGGGTCTGCGGGTCAACGGGCCTAAACGGATTGGCCCGCGGACTAATTTAAAATTAAAAATATATAAAATAAAAATATTAATTATTATTAAATATAATATAAAAATAAATTTATTATATTTTATATATATATAATTTATTTTTTTTAATTTTTTGGCGGTCCGCGGATCGAGATGAATTGGCCTGTTTAACCTACGGGCTAAATGGACCGGGTCAAAAAACCCGCGAATTAAACGGATCAATATTTTTACAGTCTAACCCACTAATATAAACGGATTAAACGGATCGACCCGCAAATCACCAACCCATTTGACAGCCCTACGTACAATCAAGCAATTAAAAGATACAATATTATTTTCAGTAATGTTATAAAAATTACATTAGTTATATGCAGTACAATAAAAACAAGATGTATAAAATTTTTATAACGTGAAAGATAGCAAAGTACACTTTAACGGATCTTGTTTTAATTGACAAAAAAAACTTGCACAAACAATAAAGCAATTAAAAAGTACAACATTATTTTAAAGTAATATTATGCAAATAACTTTAGTATATAATGAGAACATATTGTATAAATTTTTATAACGTGAAAGATAGCAAATTACACTAAAATAAGTCCTTTTTTTAGAGTAAAAAGAGACTTGCATAAATAATCAAGCAATAAAAAGGGTCAACATTATTTTAAAGTAGTATTATGTAGACAATTTTAGTCACATGAGAGACAATAAAAACATATTACATAGAATTTTTATAATTTTAAGAGTTAATAAATCACACTTTAATAAAAATTACACATGTTCATATATTTTAATAATTTTGTCTTCACAGCATGACAAGAGCCTTCATTTGAGTAGAAGGAGAATTGTACAAACAAACAGAGCCAATAAAATTACACATTATTAAAATCATTTTGTTACAATGGATAGATAAAGTTTGAGAGAGATCAGGGATAGAAATTTTTTATATAAACTCTTATTTACAGATTAACATAATATGATATTATTAATTGATAAAAAAAATCAGTGCAATAAATAAAAATAAATTATATAAACTATGCAACAACCAATAGCATCTCATCATATCAATTTATGTATAAGAGTTTGTAGAAAAAAATTATATTTCTAATATTATTAATTAATTTTAATTTTTTTATACCTAATAAAATCTTGTCTTTGATGACAATAAAGTCATATCTTTATCACAAAAAAATATATTCCATTACTAAACATATTTAAAAAATCTAATTGGGATAAACGTAAATGTGAATGTTTTCCCCAAGAGTGAATTTCAGACAAATAGGAAGAGGAGGAACCCTTTGTAATTTTTTGTTTCACATGGACTTCTATAATTGAAGAATCATCAAAATTTGCCCACCATTGAACGGATTCTACGTAGTGTTGCTTAATAGAGTCTTGGTTAAGAGAGTTGATCTATTTTCATTTAGATGAATATGAGGCATTAATTAGTCATAGTCGTATTATCATATGGAACAATGAGGTTAAAAAACCAGGAAAGATAAGGACGAGAAATGAAAGTAAATCATCATTTGCTTAAATGAACTAGTCAACTCTTTTATTCCGAAAATAAGATATATAATAGAGACAGTGGGCATACAAAAAACGCTTCATGCTTGGCAATCCCACCACAACACTAATTAGAAGCATCTGAACCTATATAGTTCACTCGATTTATCATTTGCAATACAAATGCTATTATTATCTAGGATGTTCAATAAGGTATGCATTGTTAGCAAGTAAGATCAGAGAAACTGAGAACATGCTTCGGGTTCTTCTATAAACATATTCGAGATCGAAGCTCCATATACTTCATTTTCATCGATCCTTGATGGTTTTCTATGACATGCTTGGGTGATCGGAATTGGTGGGTCAGATAACGAACCATTAATTATAAAATTAGCAACCCACTGATTTGCAGCATCCGAATAGTGTCCAGCATCCCAGCTAACATATTTTACATAGTCCTCACAAGACGGACTATACACCTCAGTATTGTTTGCAGTTGTCTTGTCTCCACACCACTCAAATTCGTTGTGCCCAAAAACATTATACCAGAAATCGAATGGAACATATCCTGTTTAAACAGTACAAGAATTAAGATTATGTTTACTCTAATTCGTATTATGCTGAGAAAAATTTCACTTTGATTCTTATCATAGAATTGTCATTGTGGATCAATTTACAGAAAGCGATTATTATTGCTAAGAATGAAAATGGTTACCTAAATTTTTCGCATTGATTGTTAATGCATATTTTGCAGCGTAGACATCCACGTATGTCATTGCAGCTTCCGGAAGCTCTGCCCTCAGATCGATCACTCTTTCTTTAAGCTGTCTATTGAATTCTAAGGAAATATCGTTGTAAGACTTGACACAACCATGTTCATCAATGTTTTCTGGTGTTTGATTACGATTGTTGAAAAGAATAGTCCCTGGCAAGCATCCGAGAGGCACCGTGTTGTGTATCCAAAAAGCCCTCCCTCCTTGTTGATATATGCCCTAAAAGGGAAATATAAATTGCTCATTAATGCTTAACGACAGTTGTTACAGGCTATGCTAGAAATTTTTTTGCTAATTCTAGGTAATTTCTATAAAAAAAATGCTAATTACTTTAATAGCTGAAGCAAATTGATTAATAATGTCTGGTAGTTCTGCAAGAAGTTCGTCAAAACTCATCATCATAAATCCAAAATGGATATCATTTTGTCCGATATCAAAAGTGTAAAGAGCTTTTGCAAAGTCTTCCGGTCTTGGTAACCTGTCTCTATCTGAAGCAATCTTGGCTAAGAACATCAAAAATATAAATTATGTTAAGAAGTAATCAAATTGATGGGCACATTATTGTTACTAAAAAGAATGGTAAATTAACATGCCTTGATTGTAAAGTTGTTTGCTAAGTGCTTTGAATCGACTGAATTGCAAAATCTGTACATCAAGAGAGAAAGGACTCATGGCGGAATTGAAATAGTTAGCATTTAGCTTTCTAATAGTTGATCCTCCTGTGGCAAAATTTGCACCGTGTCGAAAGTTCGCTCTTAGCGAATCTAAATATGCACTCAAGTGAGGCAATTTCAAATGTTCAGCTGCATCAAGAAGGTATGAATAGATAGTCACTTTGACTCAAAATGAATGAAATTTGTGTATGGGATTTTCACGGATGTATTCTCAGATATGATATTAGAATCTTAGAAATGATTTATTACCTATAAAGTCTATAATGAGACGGCCATCACTAGATCTACCAGCAAGTTTGGGGCTGTGAATGAACCTCTTTCGATCTAGTTCTGGAAATGGGTCAAATGTAGCTGCAATGCCACCGGTGTCTGCTGTAGAATCACCAAAATTGTAAATTGCAGGAAATTCACATGGTAGACTATCACCAAACATTGTGCTGAAACCTGCCCATATGAATAGAAAAGTCATAGCAACCAAAGAGCTCCTACACTCCATTTTCAATTTCTCACTAACTCGTATTGATTCTGGGTACTTATAATCTATACAAAGCAAAGCATTAAATAATATCCCGTTGGGATTAAAATATGCATTTTCATTTTTTACTGTCTCTTCTAACATAAGGTTACTGGTTCTTTTTTGAAAGATTTTTTTATTATTTTTAAATAGGGATACGGATGCGAAATTGATTATTACTCATAAAATATCAAACGTCACTTGTTAATATTATTTGAATTAGGAAGGCAGTGAAGTTAAGCTTTAAATAATGATAGAAAATTTTAAGGTTTATTATGCATATAATATTTGATATTCAATTAATAAAAATGTCACTTCAATAAAATTTGGTTTGCATAATAACTAATCAATTTGTTAATATATAGATATATGTACACCATTTGAGACATGAGTTTTTTTTTAAATAAAAAGAAATTACACAAAAAATAAAGCAATAAAAAATATAATATTATTTTAAATAATGTTATACGGAAAAATTTAGTTATATGCAATACAAATACAAATATATTATATAAAATTTTTATAACGTAAAAAATAACAAAGAACACGTTAATGAGTCTTCCTTTATGTGAAAATAGACTTGCATAAATAATTAAACAATAAAAATGTACAGGATTATTTTAAAGTAAATACAAATAGGTTTAATCATATGAGATACTATAAAAATATGGTATATAAAACTTTTATAACGTGAAAGGTGGCAAATTACACTTTAATGAGTATTATTTGTATTTATTATGCAGATAACTTTCATTATTTGGGATACAATAAAAAATTTTATAGTGCGAAAGTTAACTTCAGATAGTAATAGAAAAATTTTAAGATTTATTATGCATATAATACTTGGTATCAAAATAATAAAAATATCACTTCAATAAAATTCACTTGCATAATCATTACTCAATATTTTTAATATATATATGTACACCATTTAAAAAAGAAACTGACACAAAAAATAAAGCAATGAAAAAATATAATATTGTTTTAAATAATACACAGATAGATTTAGTTATAATCAATGCAAATATATTATATAATTTTTTTATAGTATAAAAAATAACAGAGTACACTTTAATTAACGAGTCTTCCTTTCTATGGAAAGAGACTTGCACAAATTATTAAGCAATAAGAAGGTATAAGATTATTTTAAAATAATGATGTACAAATAGCTTTAATCATACTTCATATGTAGTGAATTGATCCAAAAATTTTTAATATTTTCAATTATTTATAAACTTCATATTTTTTAAGGATTTTAGGAAAGATTTTACTTGTATATAAAAGTAGGATATTTTTTTCATAATTAGGTAGAGGTTAAAAAATAGAGAGATAAAAAAAATTTGAGAGAATAAAGAATAAAGAAGTAAATTTGTTCTTAAATTTATAATTAACAATCTCCTTATTAATATAAAGATTTTTTTCTAAAAATAATATGGTTTGGTTTGGTTTAATATGTTATTTTATATTTTATGATAGTAATATTGATTATTATGGTGTGTTTAATGAGAGATTAAAATTCTGAATTATTTGATTTGAGCATTGAAGTTTTTGATTTTTGTTTATGGTTATATTTATCTTTTTTAGAGATAAAATTTGCTTTCGCGCACAACAAGTGGTATAGAGCCAAGTTTAAGATTCTTACCATTTGATACATTTCATTTATCGTTATACAGTTTTATCACTGCAATAATAATACTATTCATTATTGGTATTGTTCATATATACTATTTATCGTTGTAGCCAATGTTGTTCATCACTAACACTAGTTGGAGTAATAGTCCAAGGTAAAGAAAAATAATTAAAAAGTTAGTGTAATGGTGAGTAAAAAATTTTTCATTGAAAAATTTTTTGTTTAGAAGGATTTTGAATTATGGAAACTAAAAATGCAAACACTGTTGGATCATAAAAGACTAAAGATAATGCTTAAGGAGAATGAATTCTAAAAAATTCCAAAGGAAAGAGTCAAAAAAAATTATAGAAAGGTGAGGAATATTTTGATCTTATCTTTAACCGATAGAGTCTTCAGCAAGAACTTAAAGAAAACCATGATAAAAGAAATTTGATTAAAATTAAAAGATAAATATTTGATTAAATCCATAGCAAGAAGGCTTTACTTAAAAAATATATTGTATGCTTTTTATCTGAAAGAAGATGGGTTGGTAAAGGCAAATCTAGATAAATTTAACAAGTTAGTATTTGATTGTGAGACTATAGATGTGAAGATTGAGAATAAAGATCTAGCTTTGATGGTACTGACCTCATTGTCACTATCATATGAGCATTTTGTGGATACATTACTCTATTGTAAGGCCACACTCACCATGGATGACATGAAAAATGAACTAAGATCTAAGGAATTAAATAAGAAAAATCAACTAAAAGAGGGTAATTCTAAAAAGACACGGAGTGTTAGGGGAGGAACAACAAAATAGGAATATAGAAAGTTATCTAGATATGAAGGGAGATCATTAAGGTACTTTTATTGTCATAAAGAATGTCACTTTAGGAAAAATTGTCCTAAGAGAAGGAAAAAGAAGCTAAGCAAGAGTGGAGAAAATGCCATAGCTGAGAAAAAAAACGATGATGATGAGATTATACTAGTGGTTTCTAATAAGAAAATGGTTAAAGAATGGATCCTAAATTCTGAATGTACACGTCATATATATCTCAAAGAAGAGTTTTTCTATACCTTAAACAGAGAAGAAAGTTGAGTTTTTACTATAAAAAACAACATGGGTTGTACAGTGAAGGGTATAGGCTCGATGAGGATAGTTATGAGCACAGATATGTTGATTGAGTTACAACAAGTTCGATATGTACCGAAGATGGGCATGAACCTAATCCACTTTGGAATATTAAATGATTTAGGATGTACTTTTGAATGTAAATTTGGAATGCTGAATGTGATGTATAGGCGCAAGGTGCTTGGGAACATTGAAAAGACTTATGGCTTGTATACTTTATTTAGAGATTTGGTACCTAAGGTTGCGAAGGATGATTTGGCTGAAGGAAATGAAAGTGGCACTTAGAGTGCTTTGTAGAAATCTGAGAGTTCTAGCTTTGAGGTGAAGCTTAATTCGAACAAAGCGCAATCACTAAAGGTAGAAGAAACTAGAGAGTATGAAGGAGATGAGATAATTAAGATAAGAAGTCAATCTCCTGATAAACCTTTGCATGATTGACTAGCGAATAAAAAAACTAGAGTACCAAGAATATCACCTATATTGCATGGAACTATAATTGTCGATGCTTATCAAAAAGAGTCTAAAAAGAAGTGAGCAACTAGAAAGAAATTAATAAGTAGCTCAAAAGCCTATAAAAGATACTTGGTTAGGTGTGATAAGGTAGTGTAATAAAGAAATAGGTGAGGAGAAGTGGCTATAAGAAGATAAATATTTTGAAAGTGTCTTACTTATAATATGATATGATTAAAATGTTGATGTGAAGAGAAGAAGAAGAATGTTCAAAATTTCAAAACTTGAATCAAAGTGGAGATTGTTGTTAACTGATCCAAGTTTTATTGAAAAGTCTAATTACTTGTAAATTTTATGTTTCTTAAGAGTTTTAGGAGAGGTTATTTTTTAAAAGTTTTAGGAGAGGTTTTACTTTTCTATAAAAATATGATGTTGTCCTAGGGTTCAGTAAAACTCAAAAAAGAGAAAAACACGAAAAAATTATAGAGAATAATAGAACAAAGAGGTAAGTTTTTTCTTAAGCTTGTAATTAATAATCTTCGGATTAATATAAAAGTTTTTCTCCAAAAATATTGTCTTAGTTTGGTTTGGTCTATTATTCATATTTCCTAGTAGTAATCTTGATTATTGTACAAGATTAGAATTCTAGAACTTGCTTGTTATAGTGTATGGTCCTTATATGTGGTTATAATTATCTTTCTTGATGTTGAACTTTTGCTTCTACGCATAACAAGATACAATAAAAAATATGGTATATGAAACTTTTATATCATGAAAGATAGCAAACTACACTTGAGTCTTCTTTTAAGGATAAAGAGGCTTGCACAAACAATTAAGAAATAAAAAGGTATAATATCATTTTAAAGTATAACCACGTCCTTAACTCTCGTATCTATTGTTGTCAATTCAATCATTATTATCATTTTTAAGTTATCGCTTTTAGAATAGTTTTAGTATAATTCGTCTTTTGTTATATTATTCAATTCCTCGTAACTTGATTAGTTAGTTATTTCTTAGGGTTTGACACTTAGAAATATGTTCAAAGTTTTATTACTGTGTGATCGACTCTTGTGCACTTGTAGAAAATACTTGAACAATATGTTCCAAATTTAAAAGTAAATTGCTGATTTTTTTGTTAATTTCCACTTGTAGGTTTAGACAAGTTGATTGTGATCAAACCTCGGCTTCTCTCCCATCTGCTGGATATTACAGAAAGATGAGGGGAATATTTCACACAATGGAAGGTGAAATTCCAAAACGAGCTGCTAGAATTGTTGATCACAAGAGACCTATATGCGAACTCATAAATTTTGGACAAGTTAGCTTGGGTTTTCTTCTCTTGAAATTGGAGTGAAGATAAGTTCCTAGCACCTCTCTCATAGTTCCTTGAAACTTGGGGGGTAGAGCTCAAGTAGTAGTGACTGAATGACCCAATGTATTGAAAGTTAACGACCAACGGGTACAGGTCATGAAACAGATGACTACGACTTTGCTTTTCACTCTATTTAGGAGCTTTTCACTCTATTTCTCTTCATTATCAGTATTAGAGATCTTCTGGATATTACATATTTTATGAAAATTGCTTTGAGAGCTGTTTGGTTTTGCTACATGAATGTATTTGTCTTCATTAGACGGTGCAGTTGAAGATGGGAACAAGGAGTCAGAAGAGCTTTCTGCCAGGTCTATGACCTCACAATATTTTGTTCTTCATCCTTAAATATCTATCTCTCCTTAAGCATTTTTTCTTCATTTTTGTGTGGCATTTTGTTGCCAGGGATTTACTTTTAAATATTGTTGCTTTTGCTTTGCAGAACAAAGTGTCCATGGAAATTGGACCAAGCAGCTTTGCCTCTGGGAAGAAGAAGAGTAGGAAGAACAACAGATGATAATATACTTACTTGAGGAGTAACTTATTACAAATTCTTTAATCTGTTTATTACCATAAGAGGCAAAGTTTTGGGGGCTATAAAATCCAAGTCCTGTTAAAATTGTTTTGCTTGTAGTGATCAGCATTTTCAGTTTGTTGTATGAAGATGTGTTAAATTTTGTCCTCATTTTTTTCAATCTTCTTTTTACACTGGTTAGCATTCCAGTAAATTTAGTGGCCTATACCCTTTTCTTTCTAATGGGTAGATTATCGTGTGTAGTTTAAATGTCAAATGAAAATTTGAATTGTTACGAGCCTGATGTATCAGCAGATTGTCATTCATATTATCCAGTAGCCGAAATCTTATGATATTGCTTAAACATTTCAGATTTTTACAAAATCACTTACCTTTTTTTTCAATTTAAGTTCAGCCGCATCCAGGATAATATAAAAATGGTCCTCGCTCTCTGAGGTTACAAAATTTTATTTCGGGTTGTCAACTTGGGTCTTGGTTGGGAGATCTTATGACATTTTCTAATAAGTTTCACAGAATATTATTGAAGAAATCACAACCTCCCAATGCCAACATAGACCTGTTGAAGTACAAGTCTTTTTAATCAAGAGTATTTTATATATAATTAATAGAACAAAATTTGATCTCTTTTGCATCATGCTCAGACTGAAAATGTGAATTGGTTGCATAGGAGAAACAGAGGGAAAACTAGTATGTCATTTCGGCGTCCCTAAGCAAGGAAAATCCGTGCTACGATGAGGAGCATTATTGTTATTATCTTTATCTGTGCCGAAGTAACGATCCCCAAACTCTCCCATACCTGGGATCACACGGGCATGTTCATCAATTGATACATCAATCTCCGAAGTTACAATTTTTAACTTTGGAAATTTCTTACAAACAGCATGAATTCCTTGAGGAGCCTGCATCCCAATTACACATGTAGAGTCAAATAGGCATAAACACATATAAATGGAAACTGGAAAAGATGAGCGGTGATCTCTTACAGCTATAAGGTTGAGAAAGATGATATTAGATTCTGGAACGCCTTTACTCAAAAGTAGAGATATGGCTTTGATAGCAGAGTTTCCTAATCAAGCATAATTATTTAGGTTTTTGACAACATTGAACATTATATTTGTTATTTGAAAAATCTAATTCAAGTTTATCATCTCAAACCTGAAGCTAGAATTGGGTCAAGAAGTAAAACATGGCGGCTTGAGATGTCTGCAGGTAGCTTCTGATAGATCAACTGGAGCAACATTGAAGCAAAATTAGAACAACCAACCCGGCAGCTAAATAAGAAATTCTATCAGAGAGAGAGAGAGAGAGAGTGGGACAGTTGCCTCCACGAACCTGACGGCCATGGTTACCCTCTCCATGGATGAGGATTTTACCAATTTTTATTCCCTTACAGCACGCTCTTAATGCATTCTCCATGCTTTCTCCACTGACATCAGAGAATTAGGATTATCAAGTCTTCCACCGAGCAAAAACAGTAGTAACAAAAATTTTGTTCTCCTTTGTAACAATTTTAAGCAGACCAAATAGCTTTATACAACAAGACTAACAACTTGTTTTTGTATAGCTCAGCAAGACAGCAGTACTATTATAAAAGTTTGCTAAAACGTGCAGTTATATTGGATAAGAATTTCAATACAATGACTTTATACCAAAGATTACTGATTCTGCTTTTGCTCCATTGGCCCAATTCCTGCCTGGGTTTTGTCTTTGGTTGACACGGGAAATCTTACAAATTATGTTTCAGAGAGCTGACCCTGATAGTTTGGGTTTAAGTTTTTAGCTGATAAAGCAATATGCAACCTGATAACACCAGTTGAAGTTTGCAAAACCCACCTACATCTTACTTCCCTGCCCATGCGCTTATAATTCTCAAAACATAGAATTTTAGATTTGTTCTAAAACTTTTATTTGAGAATGGAATTTTACCTTCTAATTATGGAGACCCCACACAACCTCTTACAAAAAACAACTCCAGTATATACATTTCCTGCAATAAAAGAAGAAAATAGAGAAGGATTAAGTTATTAAAGAACAAATAAACCTGAATGCTTATTTTAGATGACATATCGTGTAATATAACATTAAAGAAACTAATATTTGTAGAATTACCTGTTGGCGTAATGATCTGCTTTTCAGTAAAAGGAAGGTGACCTAATCCATGCTCTACAACCTGCAATATTGTTTGAAAAACAAGTGATATCACATATTGCAAAATAACTGGTTTAATCTCTGTATTGAGTAATATTCAGAGGAAGCAATTTACTTTACCAAGCGAATCAGTCTGTCTGCATAGAAAACAAAATCATGTGTTGTTGTTTTAACATCACGTATAAGGGTATGCATTCCCCGAATCTGGATTAAATACAATTACACCACACAAAGGCAAAATTTGAAGTCATCACAAATTAAGTACAGCTTGAAGAGCTTACAGGAAATTGAAATTGGATACAAAGTTAGATCTCCATACCTGAAATGTTGAAAAAATAATAAAAACATTTGAATAAATTTTACATAGGTCATGTTGGCCAAGCTTGGTAAGAATATGTTGAACTATTAAGTCAATTGCGACATCATTATCTCCCCCCCTTGGGATAATGATATCTGCATATTTTTTGGATGGCAGTATAAATTCTTCGAAACTAGGCTTCACATATCTTGCATACTGCAAAATTTGTAAGAATATGACAGTGAGATATCCATAAAGAAAAAAAAAATAGTAAAACATGAACTAGAAACCAGAATTATGGATCATAATTTCTGGTGCCAAAGAAGAGAAAACTTGATCATCTGAAATATTTCTTTCAACCTTTTAAACATGTTTTTAGTCTCAGGATAAAAAATTTGATCTATTAACAGGAGTTCGGAACTTCTTATCACGTTCATGCATAGCAGAACAGGTAACCAAATTTGCGTTTGTAACAATTTTTCAGGAAACTATCAGCTTTGCGTTTTTTTCTCTTTCTTGAAGCTCATTCTATAAAGAGTTTATGTTACTAAATATAATGCATAGTTCATGGTTTTTCCTTATTTCCCAGTGAAAAGGACACCAATTCTGCTGTCAAAATGATTTTAGTATTACCTGGTCAAGCACTTCTTGAATATTCCTCCCTCTTTCAACTGTGTCACGTTGAATTCTCCGAGAAAGCCTGACATCAGAATCTGCACTGGTGAAATTATCTTGATGATTATTGGCTAAGGTATCATAATTGGGAAAATATAAATAAAAGCTCTCAAATTATGACTAATCCAGAGGAAATTACCTGTGTCAACAAAGATCTTCATGTTCATGAGATTGCGTACACTTGGATCATGAAGAACTAGAATTCCTTCTAAAATGAAGACGTCTGAGGGATTAATCTACCATAGACCAAAACAAGTAGCATTAATAAATGTTTTAATTGATACCATTATTCATCATTGCAAGAAGAAAATGATGCAGAAATAGGAACATAAACAGAGCTACAATAGTGATTTATTCATTCCTACACTCCAGGTGGATTCATGGCCATCTAATAACATGTAATAGTTCAAAGACTATAATTCTTGTGAAATTAGTCATTTTGTAGTCCATAGCTAACCCAACTTCTTATATGAGTACAATCATATTAGCAGCACAGCAGTTGAAAAAATCAATCAAATACATTATGTTCCGTAATGAAAGATCATTTTGAGAAGTTAACAAATTTACAATCATCTAAGAATACCAACTCCACAAATGTGAGGGTAGTACCAGACGTTCTCCTTCGGTTCTTTTGTGGCTCTTGAAATCATAGTTTGGGATGCTAACAGCTTGCTCACATTTCAATTTCTCCATGCATGAAAGCAAAAGGTCTGTATCAAAAGCATCTGGAAAGCAAGCACAACATGAAATAAACATTAGTATTAGTTTCAATTTTAAAATAAAGAAAATATGCAAATCTAACGGCATCCAACTTCATTGTCTTTGAGCTATTCTCAAATCAAATAACGTTTGCATGTAATGCTTACCCGGATGGTCAAAGTTATATTCATGAATATTTTGTAATTTCTCATCGTTGAGTGAGTGATAAAATGAATCCTGCAGTTTTGCATAAGCAATGCAGCAAAAAGTTTGTATCAATTTCTCTAAAGATTAACAAGATATTGCATCAAACGTATTTGAAGTAAGAGGAAACTGTAGGAAGAAGTAAAAATCATTCTATAGATCTCTGAGGATTAAATTTGAAATCTAAAGTTTCACAAACAGACACAAAATTTTTTAACAGACATGCTTTCGGATATATGATCAGGTGCACATGTATCATCATCTATCACTCCCGTTCTTCCCTTGATATCTAAACCGTGAAACCAAGTGTAAAGTTAGGAACAAGAATTACGTATAAATAAATTAACTGTTGAAAATTTTCTTTGAAAACAAAAAGGGTATAGTAAATTACTTGATTTACAAGAACAACACGTTGATCACGGAGCTGGGAGATAATCATATTGCAAACCGTTGTTTTCCCAGATGCAGTTCCACCGGCAACACCTAAAAACACAACAAAGTTGACAATCCTTTATCAAGTCAATAAACAGAAAAATTGACGCAAAGGAATAAAGATGAAGTGTAACCAATGACAAATGGCTGCTTTTGCGGCATTCTAACTGAATCGATGTTGTTTGGTTGGAGAGAGACCTGATCCCTGATGTTGTCTGTCAACTCAGCTATAGAATCCATCTTCTATTAGAACTTGAAGAATTGGGTATTTTCAAGTTTTAGTGGAAGCATGAGAGTTTTGTTTTGCAATATATCGTATTGTGTTTCGTTATAAAAACTAAGATGTGATGGAACGAGAGAAGCGGGAACAAACGGAAAAGAACACTTGTCGATGTTTTCTGGTTGCCAAGCTGGCACTTTGATTGATCAAAATTAAAACATTTATTATCAAAACTGAAACATACAAAATTGATTTATTATTTTGCACATATCCTAATATTTTTTTTAATTTCAAATAATATAGTGGGTGACATATCATCATCACCAGTCGATGAATGCCAACGAAATTATTAACTGTTTATGAGCTGAAGATTTACCAATGAATTCTTAAAAATTAAACAAAAATACAACACAACAATAAAGATGTCAATTCGGATAAACGTACTATATTCGTATCGTATTAATGAATTTATAATATTTTTTGTGCTCATTCGAATA
>JAVXUL010000001.1:6759328-6804352 GCA_035590515.1 Trichilia minutiflora | reverse complement strand
ACTATATGCCGCAGAGCAGAAACTTTATGAGGAAGTAAAGGTAATGACATTTGACTCATATTAGGCAGATCATTGAAAGACAGGAATGCTAGATTCTTGAATGGATGAAATAAAAAAGGAAAAGGAAATAGAACACAAATACATTCGGTCTGACATGACTTCTTTCATTTTCATGCTTATCCCAATTTTAGGCTCACAATCTTAATGTTAAAATATTCTTAGGGCACTATAAAAAATGTCCAATATATGTTAAATAGATTATTGAGGTGTAGATGAGCTATAAATAGCTTAGGATAATTAGTTTGAAATCCTTAAATTGAGGGATTTGGTTAGGATACTTTCCAGATTTAGGACTAATTTAGTTTCCAATTTTTTCTCTTGTAATCTCCTATATAATATTGTGTATTGTCAATTATAGAAGAAGGAAGAATTTCAGAATTATTTTCATCTTGGGGATTTTTATTTAGGATTTATTCTTCTCTCTCATGCAGCTTTCATTGCTATGCATTTGTGTGTGTTTTTTCCCTCCTGCGTATTTCAGCCTTCATCGCTACTACTTTTTTTCTTTCTTTTTCCTATTCGAGCAACTAAATTGTTGTGAATTTCATATCTTTATCATGTCAACCATTGGTACCAAATCTGAAACAAACCCTTTTGAAGAATTCAATGTTGCCAAGAAAATTGGAGATTTACATAATATTTGGGTGTCTTATAGGCTTAATGGGAAGAACTACCTCAAATGATCTAAGTGATCTGCATATATCTCAAGGGTAAAGGGAGGCTTAACCATCTTCTTGGAGTTAGACCGGCAAAAAATGATCTGATATTTGAAGCATGGGATGAGGACGAATCTATGATAATGTCCTGGCTATGGGATTCTATGGATCCCATGATTAGTTATACGTGCATGTTTTTGGCCATAGTAAAGAAGATTTTGGACTTTATTCGTCGCACATACTCGAAGGTTCGTGATACTGCATAAGTGTACAAAATCAAGATCAAGACTGTAGCCATTAAGCAAGGAGATAAATTTTTCACAAAATATTCAAATTTGCTACAAAATTTGTGGCAAGAACTTGATCATTACTGAGTCTTTGAGATAAAATGTCCTGATGATACTAAAATCTTAAAGAAATTCATTGAAAAAGATCGTGTCTATGATTTTTTGATTGGATTAAATCCTACATTTGATCAGGTTAGGATTCAAATTCTTAGCAAGGAGGACACACCGTCTCTAGAAGAGACAATTTCATTGATTTGAGTAGAAAAAAGTCGAAAGAGTGTTATGTTGGAGCCATAAACGATGGATGGGTATCATCAGGAAAAAAGAAAGAGTGATCTACCTAAACACACAAATAGAGAAAACTAGTGGAAGAAGAGCAAGGACAATCTTTGGTGTACCCATTGCAAGAAACCGAGGCACACAAAAGAGAAGTGTTGGAAGTTGCATGGTAAGCCACCAAGTTGAGAATGAGAAAACCGTGGGGGCAAGAGTCCTCAAGCACATATGGCAGAGCAACCCAAAATTAAGGAAAATTCAGTAACAGGGGAGGTTTAACAATGAAGAAATTGAGAAGTTAAGAAGCTTATTAGGGTCTCTTGAGAAACCTTCTGGAGCAACTTGTTTTTTGGCTCTTTCGGGTAAATCTTCGTTCCCTTTTTGCATGAATGCCTCAGAAAAACTTTATGACGACGGATCATATGACTCTCACATATCAATTTTTCCACACCTATAGCCCATGCTCGAGTAAAAGAAAAATTGTAATGGCTGATGGCTCTTTAGCTACTGTTGTAGGATTTAGAGACATACATATCATGCCTATTCTTATCCTATCCTCCATGTACCAAAACCGTCGGCCAACCTTGTCTTTGGTCAAAAGCTTACCCACGACCTTAACTATTATGTTATGTTTTTACCTTTTTATTGTGTTCTTCAGGATCAAGGTACGAGGAGGAAGATTGGACTTGCACTTGCTAAGGAAAGGAGTGATCTTTACCATCTTGAATCACCTCAGAAAGTTAGAAATAATGTGTCTCTATCTTTCTTCAGTTCTTCAAATAAAAATGCCATTTGACTGTATCACCTACGCTTAGATCATCGATCTTTTAGGCTCATTTATTCCAGGGATTAGATATTTGTGAATTGGCAAAACACACTAATGTATCATTTCCTATTAGCAATAAAAGAAGTTTTCGGCCTTTTCATTTGATATGCATTCACATATAGGGTCCTACTATACCAAATGTTTTTGGGTCTCGTTGGTTTGTATCCTTAATTGATGATTGCATTCGAGTTACATGGCTCTTCCTCCTTAAATAAAAATTTGATGTTAGCATTGTTATACCTAATTTCCACTTAATGGTTGAAAACTAATTTGGGGTTAAAATAAAAAGCTTTAGGACAGACAATGCTAGAGATTACTTCAACTAAATTCTGTCACCATACTTTCAATCACAAGGTATTATGCATGATTCATTATGTGTCAATACACCTCAGTAAAATAGGGTAACTGAAAGGAAAAATGGGTATTTACTTAACATTACCCGAGCTTTACTCTTTCAAAGGAATATTCCTAAGTCCTATTGGGGCGAAGCTATTCTTAATGCCGTACATGATAAATAGACTTCCTTCATGTGTATTAGACAACAAAAGCCCTATAGAGCTCCTTAATAGTTTCTATCCTTAAAAGCTCTATAGAGCTCCTCAATAGTTTCTATCCTTAGTTCCGAACCTCAAATGGTCTCACACCTCGAGTATTTGGGTGTATTGCTTTTGTTCATATCCACAGTCAACATAGAGACAAACTAGAATCCTGAGCCATCAAATGTGTCTTCGTAGGTTACTCATCCACCCAAAAGGGGTACAAGTGTTACAATCCTTCATCCAGAAAATTTTACATCTCTGCTGATGTCACATTCGTAGAAAATACACTTTTTTTTCTCCAAGCCCTCTTTTTAGAGGGAGATTTTAATGATGGAAGATAGCACTTGTGAGTTCTTTGAACCACTTAAAACCCTTGACCTTCCTCATATTCCAGCCTGTGTTGTTGAACCCAAGTCCTCTGAATCCATGTCACCTAATTTTGCCTTTGAACTCGTGTCATCTCCCCCCCCCCAACCAATGTCACTCACAATTTTCCAAAGGTCTCTCAAGTGTATTCAAAGAGAAGGATTGTTCTAGAACTGACATAGGTTTAAGATTTCAATTCAGACTCTAGGAATGAGATCACAGTAAGATTTTACCCACCTTTATACACATAAACTTTTGAAACATCTAATGAATCAACAGACGATCTTGACCTCCCCATTGCTGTTATAAAAGGTAACAGAGAATACACTAAACAACAACTCTGTCCACTATCTCACTATGTTTCCCTTAAGCGCTTACCGGTCCATAAAAAGTTCATTGTGAGTCTAAACACCATTACTATTCCCAACACTATTTTTGGGGCATTGTCAAAAAAGGGAATGAAGTGATGTTATGAGAGAGGAGAAAAATGCATTAGAAAAGAATAAAACATGGGAGATCATTGATAAACCAAAAGGGAAAAATATTGTTGATTGTAAGTGGATTTTCACACTGAAATATAAGGCGGATGGATCTCTTGAGAGATATA
Source organism: Trichilia minutiflora (assembly GCA_035590515.1). Taxonomy (NCBI): domain Eukaryota; kingdom Viridiplantae; phylum Streptophyta; class Magnoliopsida; order Sapindales; family Meliaceae; genus Trichilia; species Trichilia minutiflora. Next base: position 6,800,735 of record JAVXUL010000001.1, on the reverse strand, counting down.
AAGCAAGATTGGTGGTTAAAGGGTACACTTAGACTTATGGAGTTGATTGTCAAGAGACTTTTACTCTAGTTGGAAAAATGAATATTGTAAGAATTCTGTTATCATTGACTGCTCATTTTGACTGGCAACTTTTACAATATGACTTTAAATATGCATTTCGCCATGATGACTTAGATGAAGAAATCTACATGTACATCCCATAGGGGTTTGAGGACAACACAGGTAGTAAGGTGTGTAAGCTAAAAAAGACCTTTTATGGGTTAAAGCAATCTCTTAGAGCATGGTTTGGGAGATTTGTAAAAGTTATAAAGGAGTTTGGGTATAAACAAAGCCAAGGTGACCACTCTCTTTATTAAGCATTTAGCTGCAATAGGAGTTACTTCCCTTCTAGTCTATGTAGACGACATTATAGTGATTGGAAATGATGATAGAGAGAAGTATGAATTAAAGAAGAACCTAGTAAAAGAGTTTAAGATAAAGGAATTGGGGAAACTAAAGTATTTCCTTGGTTTTGAGGTGGCATATTCCACACAAGGGATCTTCATATTTCAGTAAAAGTATGTGACTAATTTATTGACAAAAACAGGGAAGATTGGTTGTAACTAGTCTCTACCCCAATGGATCCATATCATAAGTTGGGAGAAGTTAAAGAAGAGCCAGCTATTGATAAAAGGATGTACCAAAGGTTGGTTGGTAGACTCGTATAACTTGTTTACGCTCGGCTAGACATAACTTACTAAGTAATTGTAATCAGTCAATCATCTTCAAGCTGCCTACAGAGTGCTGCTTTACTTGAAATGGAATCCGGGAAAAGGGATCTTGTTCAAAAAGAGCAATATTCTTGATCTAGAAGGTTACACCGATGCTGACTATGCAGGTTCCCTAGTGGATAGAAGATCAACTATAGGGTATTGTACTTTTCTTGGAGATAATTTAGTAATATGGAGGAGCAAGAAACAGAATGTGGTGGTAAGGTCAGTTGCAAAATCCGAATTCAGGATTATGTGAACTACTTTGGCCAAAGATTATTCTAGACAATCTGGGAGTCAAATTGGAAGGTCCTATAAAGCTCTATGTGACAAGAAATCAGCTATCAATATTGCTCATAATCCTATACAATATGATAGGACAAAACATATTGAAATTGATAGACATTTCATCAAAGAAAAATTGGAGGATGGGTTAGTATGTATGTCCTATGTTTCATCAGAATTTCAATTAATTGATGTCCTAACAAAGAGGCTGAACAGTTCTGAGTTTTCATGATTTTATATTCAAGCTAGGAATGGAAAACAATTATTCCTCAGCTTGAGGGGGAGTGTCGAGTTGTAGATGAGCTTTAAATAGCTTAGGATAATTAGTTTGAAATATAAATTGAGGGATTTATTTAGGATACTTCGAGATTTAGGACCATTTTAATTTCCTATTTTTTCTTTTGTAATCTCCCATATAATATTGTGTATTGTCAATTATAGAATAACGAAGAATTTCAGATCAACGGGAGCAAATGGTATATAATATTGTGTATTATAGTATGTATGTCCTATGTTTATCTTATATTCTCTGACATAGATCAACGGGAGGAAATGGTAAATGAAAAGCAAAATCCAAGGGAAGAAGCCTCCCATTTCATTGGTTTGTTTGATTGAAAGGAAATAACGGAATTGAAATTGGGGGCATGAGATATGCTACCATCTTCTCTGTTTCCTATTCCAGCCACTTTTGGATGGATTGATATCGTGGATTCAAAAGGAAAGCTAGTGCCTGTTTTACTTTCATTAACTGATTGAGGAAAATGGATTACATTCCATTTCTTTCATTCCACTCCTTTCCTTTACTTGCCACTTTGCTCCAGCTCCAACCAAACAAAGTCCTAGGTATGATAGTTTTACACGAGTACATTGAGTTAATTTCTTCCACTTATTTTTAGTTTGGGTGAAAAATAAAATCTTGTTCTGGTCTGTGCTTCATCAATTTCCAAGAGTTTGTTTCTTTGTTTAAATAATTACCAATGGTGCATTTATTCTTTATTTTCTGTTTCTATCACCTATTTTAAATGTCTTAGCGATCTTGTGGACATAAATTTTATGCTATTGTGTAGGAAGAAGAGAGAACGAAATTAGAGCATGAGAAGAAATCCATGTTACTGCAAAAACAAGAAGAAGAAAATCACGATTGGACAAAGATTGACAAAACTCGATTATCTGTTGAGAATTTGGAGACTGACATAAGACGCCTGCAACATTCAATAAATGAGACTTGTTCATCCATATTGAACCTTATCGATGAGGAGCTTTATCCGCAGCTACTTGCACTAATTTCTGGGTAAAAGTTGTAAACTTTATCATCGATTATAAACTCTTTATTTGATATACTATTGCATTACATTGGTGTACAAGAGGCATAATGTATTTAAAAAACTTGGAGAGCTTGAGTAGAGGGTGTAAGATGTATACTTTCCAAAATGAGTGTAAATGCTTGGTTGATTACAAACTAATGTTGACAAAGATTGCCATTCATGAATCATCTATACTAAAATTCATGTACCCTAGCTGTCCCCTAGTTAACTATATTGACTTTTGGAAACTGTAGTTCTGAGATCTACTGTTAACTCTCATTTTTGTGAATTCTTGGTACTCACTAGATATATCTCTGCTGTGATTTTCAAGTTGTGCGATGAAATTCTCAGTAAGCCTTAACCATCCTTTGACATCCCTGAAAACTTCTCATATTCCCATAGTTAGCATGTAAATTTTGATATCTTAATTTTGCCATCTTAGCTTTTTCTATGCTTGGATCTTATAGGCTGACGCATATGTGGAGATTGATGTATGAATGTCATCAAGTTCAGAACCATATTTCCCAGCGCTTGAATCATATTGCTGACAATCAAGTCATGGACTTTACCACTGATTATCATCACCATGCGACAGCTCAGCTTGAGACTGAGATCGCTTCCTGGTACATCAGTTTCTGCAAACTTACAAAATATCAACGAGACTATGTGAGAACCCTCTCTGGATGGATCCAACTCACTGCTTACCTTGTGGATGACCGTCAACAGAGTAATTACTCTTCAACAATTCGGAAGCTCTGTGAAAATTGGCAACTTGTATTTGACAAATTACCTGATAAGGTACTTTTGCTATATGCTCTTTTGGATGTTACTATATTTCCTTACCTTTTCGTGATCTAAGCTTGAAATTATTCATGCAGCATTATTGATAATGTCAAAACTACATAAATGATCTACTTCTGCTGCTTCTCCTGCACATGGTTTTCGTCTTTAATTTAGCTAGTATTTGGTTTGCAAAATGACTAAATAACTAATTCTAGCTTCTGAACTTCATTTAAAATTAACTGTGGAAAGATGATTTTACCATTCAACTTGTGTAATGCATCGAAATGTCTATTCTGTCTGTGAGTTCTAGAGCTTGTTTGGACCCATAATTGGGTATAAATAACAGATTCTCCATGGATATATAATGTTTTGGACTAAAAAAAGATTAACAAATTCCTACAGTTGCCATTGTTTTGCTAATGACACAGAGAGGGTAATTTGTTAAGATCCATAGACAAGTAAAAAGATAAAAATTACTACACATGAACTGGATGCATTGGTTTTACATCCGATCAAAAATTGTCCTTAGCAATAGAGTTTTTAATCTGGTTCCTTCTTGATTATGTTTGGCTGTCTCTCAGGCCTGTTAGGTTAGCATTCAATTTCTGATACATAACATTTTTGTCTTTTCCCTGCATCAACAAAGCATTTCTGGATTTGAATCACAGGTCTGGGGTAAGGATCATACAATTTGAACGATAAAAGTTAGTGGTAGATTTAGGTTTTCCATTGTAGCTTAAATTTCAAGAATGAAGCTATGGAAACAGTTGCATGATTTTCATAAATTATTCCCACTTTAAATCCATGGATTATCATCTATCATATCGAATCTTTTGTATACTCTATACAGTCATCTCTGTTGTCCTCGAAGTGGCAATATTTTTTAATCTACTGTGCATATAGGTAGCTATATTTTTTAATCTACTGTACATATAGGTAGCTTCAGAGGCCATTAAGAGCTTTTTATCAGCCATCCATTCGATATTCCTGCATCAGATAGAGGAACGGAACTTACGCAAGAAGTCTGATAGACTTGAGAAAAGGTTGCAAAAGGAGTTGAAATCTGTGGCTGAGATGGAGAAAAAGCTTGAAGGCAGCTTTGCCAATGGAGTTGAACGTCCCGAGTTGAGTCCTAAGCATCCTTTAGCCCTCAAGATTTCCAAAGTCGAAGCCTTGAAGAAGCGTGAGGAAACTGAAAAGTCCAAATATCAGAACTCAGTCCAGGTTACCAAGGCCATGACTCTCAACAACCTGAAAACAAGCGTCCCTAATGTGTTTCAGGCATTGATGGGATTCTCAGATGCTTCTTCTAAAGCCTTTGAGGCTGTCCACAGTCACATCATTTTAGCATCCAGATCCAATACACCGGAAAACCAGAACTAAATCCGTTTAAATTATGGCATGATGCTATTCAAGGACGGTGATCAAATTAGGATGATGTTTATATTATAGCAAATATTGCCTTCATATATACTATATTGATGATTTATATGCCACATGTAAATCAAGTTGATCTCTTCCTACTGCTTTGCATGCATTTGAATGCAAAGTTAGCTTGTTCAGTAGTCACAAATTTAACACTTCGATTGAAGTATCATGGATGTGTGGAGGATTTGAACAGAGTCTTGGTTTTTGACACTATTGAAAATGATAAAATTTGTATTGCATTGAGTATTCGTACAAATTATTGATTCAAATTTCTCTATACAAAATGATGAGGTACAGTCTGATTGGATGGATGATTATAACGAGTAATTACTATCATTACATTTGAAGGCTCTATTCCAAGATGGAGCTACATGTAATCGCATCTAACTTTAAACATTTTCCCAATCTAACAAACTTTCTTCAAAATTATAGTCGGATGGTTGAAGCCTGTGCTGACCCAACCTGCCCATCGCAGCAAGACCTGAGAAAAGGAAAAGGAAAGAACTATGTTACTGGAATTTTTTCCTGAAAGAATTTACAATTTCACGAGTCAACTTCTCGTACAAGCAGCAAATGCATATACAAAATCATGAAAACATTGCAAATATTGATAATGATTTGAGGAATGTATAGAAATCTTATGCTTGCAGGGTTTTAGATGTGTACCTTCAACTATTCTGTAGAGAGCTGACCACCATCGATCTCTCGGAACTTGGTACTGCTCTAGTGTGTCATCTATAACTTTATTATGCTTCCCCACCAAAACTCCCTGCAGTGTCATAATTGCATCTTTTGTTTTCCCAAGGATATCATTCTTGTCGTCAATATCTAACGTTTCGAGGTCGTTCTGCGAAGAGGTGAGACTAACTGCAAGGGCAAATTGTGCAGCGGCAGCCCAGTGGGAAGAGGCCAGCCATCTCCTCTGCCTCTTGTTTATTTTACCTTCAAAAACTAAGCTACGTAAATACTGAGTATTTGCAGGCCCTGTACTTTGAACCATCCTTGCAAATGCGCTTTCCTCGTTCAATAACAACGCTTCTGGGGTGTCATGTTCTAAAACCTAACGGAAAGGTTAAAAGTTCTTAAACAATGATTTAAGAAAAATTGATTTAAACTCGGACAGATGAAAAAAAAAGGGATTTTTCCTCATCTTGAAACGTCATGCAATTCCTAACTTGGATTCATTGCTGAAAAAGAAAGTCTCCAAACATACCTGACCAGCATCAAGGACAAGAATTCGGTCACAATCAATTATCGTATTGAGTCTATGTGCAATAATTAGCATTGAGCAGGATTTGAATTCTTCACGGATGGTTTTCTGGATAAGAGCATCCGTTCTGACATCAACAGCGGCAGTTGCTTCATCAAGAACAAGAATCTTTGATCTCCGCAGCAATGCTCGAGCAAGACTTAACAGTTGCCTCTGTCCAACACTAAAATTCTCTCCTCCCTCTGAGACCTTGAGCATGTAAAATTACATATTTTTTAGTCCTTGTTATTTTTCCTTTCGATGTCGTGGATTAATAATACTTTTCAAAGAAAGCCATGTGTTTCATACATGCCGATTAACATGTAAACGTTGATTTTAATTAAATTTCTCATTTTAATTGGGTGAATACATGCTCCTGCCCCACATTTAGCAGAATGAAACTGGAATTAAGTGACTAGTTTGAACATATCAAATTAAACGAAAATTTTCTTCTCAACGTTGTTATTACTAAAATAGCATGAAAATGGTTTCTCTTGATACCTCAGCATCCAGACCAAGGGAATTATTCCTGATGACATCTTTCAGATGTGCCCTCTCTAAAGCCTCCCAAAGATCAGCATCAACATGCTCACTGAATGGATCAAGGTTGAACCGGACAGTTCCTTGTAAAATAAAGTGAACATTAGATTGACAGAATTTCTTGGAGAAGATTTTATTGCTAAATGAAGTGAAAAAAAGAAGAAGACATACTGATCAGTTTATGATACCATTCTCTCTTTTCATTTTAAGAATGAATCAAATCATCACCTCTTGGTATAATAAGTCCATAGCTATTTCCATACATATTTGTTTATATTTTGTGCATTATTAACAATCAAAACATACGACATTGCTCATAAGAAGCAGCATCAAAAACAAAATAAATAGTTTAAGGATATATAGTCACAAGAGGCCCTAAGAGAACAAAGTTTACCATGGCAAAACATTTTCAAGTACAGATCATCACATGTTCATAGCTTTTAAGTTAGTTTCCTTGTGCTCTAATTTATCTATAGGAGTATATGATATAGACCAGGAATTTTATCAAACATCCCTATTATGTTATCTTAAAATAAATACCTAAACAAATAGGATTATTGTGTAATGACTACTTTCGAATCCAACACTGAAGCAGTATCAATTTGACCAACAGATGAAAATTTTAAGTAATTTGAATGACCAATAACAGACAGAATAAAATCATGATAATGCAAGGCTTTCTAAATAAGCTGGAGATTTAAAATAGTGAATACCTGAGAAAAGAACTGGTGATTGTGGTATGATACCAAGAACTTTTCGCAGGTCTGTCAGTCCAAACTTAGCAACATCACAGTCATCAATGGATATTTTTCCCCTTTCTAGTTCTACAATCCGAAATAAAGCGTTAAGCATGCTAGATTTTCCCGCGCCAGTTCTTCCAACTATTCCTACTTTCTCGCTCGGGGAAACTATAAAAGATAACCCATGCAAGACTGAAGGAAGTTCAGGCCTATAACGTAAGACAACATCTTCAAACTTTATTGATCCTGATGAAGGCCAAGCAGGAGGGGGGCGATTGCTCTCTACTATAACTGGAGCTTCAGAAGGCAAATCTATGTAAGTGCCAACACGCTCAACTGCATTTAAACTATTTTCAGCCCTACTTGCTTGTCTCAAAACGCCACTCAACAGAGTGGTGATATTTAAACTATAGCTGAGAAGTAAACCCGTTGTAGATGCAAATGCAGCCTGGTTTTGGGACTTTCCATTCTGCAAGACTGCAAAAGTAGCCGTTAACCAGATCATGATGCCTCCTAATGTTTCCAACCTGATGGTGAGCCAACGATTTGAACTAGTGTTTGCAAGAGTGAATCTGATGTTATTGTCCATCGACTTTCCATTGATTTTGGCCATCCTATCATATGCTTTAAATGCACGAATGGTTGACAAACCATTTAATGCTTCTCCAAATTGAGCATAAACAGGGGATCTGGTTATAGAGTCTAAGCGTTTCACTTCACGTGATGTACTCTGTAAATTGAAAATGGAGATGGGTCTTAAAGTGGTATACATCTGAAGCTTTGCTGTATTGTGGATTAGATCACAGTAAAACTTTTTGATATTTCCCCAACTTATCAAAATATACAAGAGCTGCTTAAAGGAAACTACATGCAAGAGGTAAACAAATGGATATTACGTAAGTAATTTAGCTTATATTCCCTCATGATATACAAATATGCATTCAAGTTGGATAATGGTAAAAAAAAACCCAATGGACAAATTAAGACAAAACTAAAAATGTTGACATATCTGATTTTTTTTTCTCACACCATTCTCTTCCACTTGCAAAATACTGGAAAGCTCTTGATTACCATTAGAGTCATCAGCTTGGGCTATAATTCAGTTTGCTTGGTATTTCTAAATTTGTGTGACTTTTGGTTTAACTTTGCTTTAAGACCAGGTCAGCTTTTTAAATAGCTATGAACAGTGGGAACAAGATGCATAAATTATTAGATAGTAAAGGACGTTTCTGATATTTAAAACAGCAAACGATTCAAATCAAGTGACATAATATTGAATTTACCTGGTAATATAGATAAGCAGCATAAAACACGATAAGAAGAGGCATTATGGCCCATAGTGATATTGTGCTTACGATGCCTATCAGCACGAAAGTTGAAAGAAGCTGCCACAGTTGACCCATAAAACTATTGACAAAGTTAGCAACATTGCGATCAATATCACCTAGATCCCTTGAAAACCTATTGATTACACGTCCAATTGGATTGGTGTGGAAGAATAGCATGGGAGCTCTTAAAATAGAATCTAGCATGGAATCATGCAGTCTTTTAGCTGCATGAAGACTTGAAATGATTAACCAATAAGAGTTCACCAGCGTCACAGTCACCTGAATCAAGCAAACAAGGATTATGTTGTCAAAACAAAGTTACAACTATGTAAATTTTGTCTTCAATAAAATTTGTCATTCGTACTGAAAAAGAATGAAAATTTTCTTTTATGGTTTTCCTTTCTGTTCTCCATTAATCCCTTTCATCATTCTATATAGGGTTGTACTTGTATAGAACAATTTTAAAGCCCTTCTTTAAACATTCTAGTTTTGGATATATTTCTATTTCCTGACAAGGACCGAGTATTATGCTAAATCAAACACAAATATGTAGAAGTTCTGGGAATAACTGGTGAAGAATATTGGAAGGTAGACAATAGGTTAAGTTGATGCAAAAGGATGAGTTGCCAAGTCAAATGAATACCGATGCCAGCCAGGTAATAAAGGCAGACCCACCTGACCAAATGCAAGAAGTGTGTAAACGGCGATGTAGTATCCAGGCTTATAATTCTTTGAAGTGCTTTGATCTGTCCAAAAACTTAACCAAGTGCTACTTGAAATTCGGAGAACTTCAGTTGACAAATAGCATGCAAAAAGTATCATAATTACCCATAGGCCTCCTAATGCATTTTTGTACCTGCAAATAGAAACAATATAAATGCAACAATGCAGAAGATATCAGTTAGTTTGGGAGTAATTTTCAGATAAATAGCACCTGAAACTTGTTTTTTCGAATTTAGAGGTATATGGTGACACCATAGGTTTCTCTGAAAAAAGATTTAGGATGATTCATGAATACAAGAAAGAAGAAGCATGAGTTAATAGATTAAAAACAGATTCCCGATATTGGAATGGGTTATAATGTTTGAGAATATGGTAAATACAGCTTCATCCCATACATCACAGAGGAATCTAGATGGCCTACAGAGTGGATGGTAAACCTAACTCTACTAGATTGTTATTCAGATTATTTTAGATGCGTCCAAATTTTTGTAAGTTATTTTAGTGGAATACTTAGTCTATGGTGCCTATATGTGCTCAACAGAAAGAATGCTCTTTTGCATAAGGATTAGTACTTCCTCTGGGGAGACGACATCTTTTCAATTTTAAATTTCATTGTAGGTCCACATTGAACCAAATAGGTCTTACTCACAATTTAAATTTTATGTTTGGGTGCTAGTATGTCATAAACAAATTCTATGAGCATATCTGGAAAGGATTAATCCTTTAGTCAGCTAAATTTTAGGGTATGTATTTAAATTTGAAAAGAAAACCGATAAAAAATGTTAACTAAACACTAGCTTTTAGTGGAGACCTCTCACTTTTCTACTGACAATTGACATTTTCAGATTCTATCCTGCAACAGCTGTATTTTCAAAGCCACGGCACCTCAATTCCAAATTTACACTTAGTAATGTGCCAAGAAAGCTATTTAAATTTGAAGCAATTGGAGATATAATTCTTTTTTGTTTCATGAATCATGAGTCTTAAAATAATACCCTCACCATACCTAGTCAAAACTTTCCAACTGACAATTCCTGTTTCCCTTTCTTCTTGTTTGACAAGCACAGATTTCCCTCGTCCTTTCTTTGTATAGCTTGCATTTTTTGGCAATTCACTCACCTCAACTACACCATTAGCATCCGGTTTGGAGACACTCTCGATCAAATTTTTGCTGTCATCCTTTTCTTCCTGTTCTTCTTCCATTTCTTCCATTTTCCCGGCATTTTCCATGAGTTTCTGGAATAGCTTGCCATGTTTGGAGAGCTCCTCAAAGGTTCCTTCCTCTTTAATCATACCTTCAGAAACCAGAATAATTCTATCCACCTGAGGAAGAAAATGTAGCTGGTTTGTAACAAGTATCCTTGTTTTTCCATGCAACTCTTCTTTGACACAACTGTTAAAAACCTGGAAAGGACATCAGATTAGATCAAAATGATGCACATTTCAATAAACTTAATAAATGTAATGAGGTGAACTTTTGATAATCACAGTTCAGAATTTTTGGAGCATTAACCCTGCATAAGAAACAGAACTTAGTTATATAAATAATTGGCATGGACTCCTTTCTTTAGTAACAAGCAAGGAATAATTCAAAACGCATTACTCATTCCAATGAAGATAATTAACCTCAGAAGAGAATGTAACACATTGCTGTAAGAGAAGAGCCTTGGGAAATCCTACTTTGCTTCATATGAAAAGTACCTGGCGACCAACATGAGCATCTAGAGCACTTAAAGGGTCATCAAATATGTATACATCCGAATTGGAATAGACAGCTCTAGCCATAGAAACTCTCTGCTTTTGCCCACCACTGATATTCACCCCTCTTTCCCCAATCTCTGTGAGATCACGACCCTGGAGAAATAGGTGTAAGATGGCCATGGAAACATTTCAGTATAAGCAGAAGTCGTAGCAAGGATATAACTTTGTATATCCACTTACAGGAAGTAAGTCAAGATCATGCCCTAATGCAGTTACATCAATGGCCCTCCAATATTTTGCATTGTCAAATTCAGATCCAAACAATATGTTTCCACGTAACTGAGGTAATGAATCTTGAAGGTCAGAAGTGTGCAGGGTGCAGACAGATAAGCTTGAGGATTCATTAGAAAACAAAAGAAGATCAAAGTATAATATAGTTATTAAATGTCAGCAGATTATAAGCAAGATGTAGCTCACAGTAGCATTGAATATCCATGAAACTTGAGGAACATAGGCAACCGTCCCTCTGATAACAACACTTGCACTTTCCATAGGAGGCAACTCCCCAAGCATTGCTGATACAAGTGATGTCTTTCCTTCTCCAGTTCCACCAACAATAGCAACTAAGCTACCGACTGATATGTCCAAATTGATATTTGATAATGTAGGTTTCTGTACCTGAAAAAACACTAGTTTCAAATTGCCACTTCATCTAGTATTGAGAATCAATTCACTCGTAAGCTCACTAAGAACGTCTACAATTCCGTAAAACAAACCCAAACCAAAAGTACCAATGTCCCTCAAGGATGAACTCTCATACGTTTTAAATTTTTTCGTGTAATTTACATCTCTTATAGTGAATCAATAGAAATTTTCAGTGCAATGAATTTTGGTGTCATCTCAGAAAATCTCAAAAAGTAACATTATACTGTAAGAATAAGGGCTACTCGAGCTGCAAGTTTTGTTTAATTGCAAAAGAAACTGCCTTATAACCGGAGGAAAAGAAAAGGACATATTTACCTTTGAATCCCAAGAAAAGTTTCCATTTTTAATTGAGACAGCCGGAAGCCCTGGTTCAAGTGGTGGATTTGGCATTAAAATTCTCTCTTCAGCCATAAGTAGTTCTTCAAGACGTTGTAATGATACATTTGCATTTACAACCTGAGGACTATTATGGTGTTAGATTATATTTGGAAAAAGAAAATGACTTGGGAACCTGTAATCTGGACCCAATTTGAGTGCTAATGCAATAAAAGGTACTGACCATGCAAAATACAATAAATTTTAAACTTCCTAACAAAGGAAAGGAAAAAACGAAATTGAGAAAATAAATATACTTGCATTAAAAAAGAACAATATTGTGCATGAATAATAATTTTAAAAGTAATTTCAAGAAGAATTCATTACTGAAAGGCATATTACAAGAAAAGGAAGTTGGCCTGCAGATAGATCTTGCAAATTATTCCTTATGGGTTGTTTGCTATGTTTCTGTCAATTGTGGTTACAAATTACAAACACATTGTGTCTTTGAGGTTTTAGCTTGATATACAGATCCTAGGTGTCTGATTTTGTCAACCTTCTGTTTGTTATAACAAACAATCTAACACTAGCTGCTTGGTTATTTGGATGTTTAGAGCATACAAATTTCTATTATGCTATTCTTTATTATATGAACTGGAACAATCATATGAAAATTGAGATTTTTTTTAATATTTTGCTATTCTATTCTTCTATGTGCCATCTTGTGGATGTTTTAACCTTGGTAAACATGTCTGTGTACTAAACAAATGCTATGTATGATGTACGCAACTGGACCAGATGGAGCAACACTGTGATGGTTTCAACAAAAGTATATAATACATAAATATAAGAGAGGAAATAAACTGAACCTGATTTAAAATATTCGGAAGCATATTCAAAGGAAATCGTAGTATTGCAAAGAGGGAGAGTGATGTAAATGCCCTTGCAGGTGTCAAATCCCCGCCCGGTAAAGTGAATGCTCCAAATGAAACAACCGTCACAAGAACAGGAATACTGTTCAGTACAAAACTGTTAAACTGCACCAGGAAGCATCTAATTAGAAGAATATAAAGCTCTGAATGACATAGTCAACGGTCAATGTAAATGCATATATTATATGGTTTGAACATTAGGAATATAAGAGAAAAGTGTAATTTATATATTCAGCCTACCATAAAGCAAGATCATAAATACAAAACATTATTACAAGTATTGTTAAAGTTAAGTAGGAATTAAATCGTCAGTCCTTATTAGTATGTTTTTCAGTATGTGTGAATAAGAAAATAACATTTCTGTTAGTACTTTCTCAACAAGTATATACTATAAAAATGAAATGATATTGTGCTATAGCATATTCCAAAACCTATGCCATAAACTCTGTATGGTGATAGGCCAAGAATTACGTCATTATACATTATCTGTATTTAATTACATTGTATATAATTTATAGAGTTAAGCAAGCATATGATACAGGTGAGAAGGATGATAAAGAACAAGTATTATAAATGCAATGACAAATGCAATTTTACTGTTGGCCGTTGTGCCAGAAGCGTTGGTTGTTGGACCAAACTTTGCATTCCCATATCATGCCTAATACATGCAATTCTGGAGTTAAAATTATGAATGTAACTAGATAGGACAAAGAATATATTTAGACTGTGTTCTGTGTCTTACAGCAGACAATAATTGTGCTTTGCGAAACCATGAAAGCTCATCATTTCGTATACTTTGAACTCTAGATTGGAAGCTCTTCTCCCATGCATAACATCTGAAACATTTTCCAATAAAGTGATGGAATAATCACTATCAATGAAATTAAATTGTATAGAGACCCAAAGGAAATGCTTATGTAATTCAAACCATACTTCACAGTGTCCATGGCTGCCAAAATTTCATTCGTGAGACTGACTCTTTTGTCAGTCCATTGCAGTCCTTCCTTGGTCAGTTTTCGCATTTTGCTAATTATGAATGTCTGTTCTCCCATAACAATAAGAGGATTATACAGAATAATCGATAAGATGAGCAAATGTATACCATCACAGACATCGAGCAAACTAGAGACAACTACTGATCTTTTTATGCAATTTTTAACTTAAAACTAAAATCGAAAAGGGACATAAAAGCATGCACAATAATGAGCAGCAGTACAATGTTCTTGTCAGTGGTAGAAATAGGATCTTAACCCAGCGCGTAAAATTGTGAAGGTTAATTTATCATCACAAAAGACCTTCATGGATAGGCTCTGCAGATAGAGGGGTGCCAGAAAAGTGTTATGTGTTGCTAACCTATATAGTTGAGAAAATAATGGCTAAACTCTCCAAGTTACATATTTGTAAAAAATAAAAAAATTTCACAAAGATCATATATAAAATATGTCGGAGAAGGATGAATGGAAAAATAAAGATGCATGTGCTCTTGCTTACCTGTAGTGGAACCATGAGCACCAGTATCAGCAACCCAAGAAGTGAAGCAACACCAAGTTGCTGGTAAAGAAGAGCCATGGCAATTATGATACGGAATGGAGCTGACCACACCACATGAAGTTGTTGGCATGTTTGCTGAAAGGTGTAAAGAGCGAATGAATAATAATTCAATCACCTTCACCATAACAAAACCCACAGGTAGAAGAAAGGAAAAAAGATACAATTGTAGAGTTGCAGATTATGGTGGCATTACTTTCAGTAAGACAAGAATACATTTAAAAAAAAAAGAAAGAAGAAGTATCATTGGCAATTGCCAAAAGTAAAGCATATTAAAACAGATAATTGCATATCTTTAGAAGCCAATCTATCTTATAAATGTTTCACTAAGTGAACCAACTGTTCAGCTTGGATTACAAAACTAATTTGAAAGTAAACGTTTTCAAATAATAATGGTACTTTAACAACATAAGAATTCGTTAACATCAAATCCCCAATAAGCAAGTTCTATATCAGCTTTCAGTGATATTTGGAGTTTCTTGACCTAGTCTTTATTTCCAATAATAAGTACTTTCGCTCTCTCTTTAAATGCTAATTTCTTATTTACTGATTCATTGATTGAATGCTATTTATTTGTCTTTTCCAAAGTATATTTGAGGGGCATATATGAAAAAAAATAAATGAACACCAAATTTTATTTTCTCAAGATTTCTTTTGCTACATGCATACAAACTGTAATACAATACTTAATTCTGAAATTAGTGGCATCAGTCAACATATGCAAGTACAAGGTTGTAAACGAACGGCCTACCTGAAGTGCATTTGTATCTGTTGAGATCATATTAGTTATTTTTCCTGACGGGAAATTCTTGCGAGCCTCGTGTGTTAGTCTCAAAGATTTGCGAAATGTAGCTGCCACCTAAAATGAAAAAATAGTAGATATTGAGGCAATAATTCAGAATAAGAATTCAGGAATCTTAAGTAGGAATCTAAGTTCAATAACTTGATCAAAACCAAAAAGACCGACTCAGAATAGCACCATGCAAATGCAGAGTCTGCTAATTGAGAGAAGGACTTTACCATAGTTGACCTTAGCCGGAAACCAACACGCCATACATTTTGAAAATATTGGGCTTCACATAGCACACCGAAAGACTAAACCAAGTTAAATCAAATCGTCAGTGATCAGAATCAACAAGCTGTACGCAGATGCAACAACTCCAATAGTTATCGGGATGGTAAAAAGAAAAGGTACTGAATTGGAATAACAAAGACGACATGCAACATCATTTCTGTCAAAATTAAAAATCAATAGTAAGAAGCTGAATCATACCACCCCAAGAAAAATTGAGAAGGCATAGATGTAACCGATCCAGGCAGGATCACCTTGTTGCATTGACTGCAATCAATAGCAAGTGATAATAATCCTTTTTTTGGTAGAGACACCATCTTTAGATTTCATAAGGAGGTCCAATATTCATACTTTGTTTACAAATGAAAAGAATACAAAGATATAAAATGAATTTAAACTTCTGTTTTTTCTATTAATTAACATATTGGAGGACTAAATCAGCAAAAAGAATTTCTTCCATCTCAACAAATGATACAACAATATAAACCAACAAATAGGAAAATCATTTATCAATGATGTCTTGGCAAGAAAGAAATTAACCTGTAGGAGGTGATTCAACAAAACAGGACCCACAAACTGAGAAAGATCATTTCCAATCTACAACATGTTCAAAGAAAAATTTAGCAACCGGAGGATTATAAGGATGAAATGAACATTATTTCTGATGCGCAGCAATCTAGTTAAACATTTCCGCAGATAATTCCAATGCATTAGAGTAGCTTTACTGATTTTGAAGACAAGTTACAGGAACGAGATATCCTTGCAGTAATAACGCTTCATGTTCTCGAGCATTCACATGGTTTACTATAACAGTTACTTCTGTAGATATCTTATGAAAAATGGAAAGAAAAAAGAAAAAAAAAACAAAGAGAAGGAGATGGGAATATCAACTGACAAATATTTTCTCAAGATTGAGGATCAAAAATTTTGAAATCGAACCATATCAATTAAAGAGCTGAATCCATTTTTCAGTATATAAGTGAGATATGCCTTGAACAGCATCCTACAGCCTTTTGTATTCTCGAGTTTCACCTTTTATAGCTTAAGAGTCTCATGAAATGGAAAACACTAAATTTTCAGGCTTATATATGAGCCAATCTCACCACTAGTTGTTCCTCTCTTATGAATGCTGCAATTGTTAAGTTGCCTGATAGAATATTAGGTAACAAAATTGAAAATTCGCTGATGCAATTAGTTGAGAAATATGAGCAACAAATTCTGGATACAGAAAAATATCATAAATAATTTCAAGTTTCTCAAACTCAAATGACCTAAAACAGTGACAAGGTTTAACCATCAAGAAATGAGCTTGCCACATGAAGGAATGCAAGGATAATTTGTTCCTTTAAAGAAATAAGCAAATATGGATGATCTTTACATCTGTAAAGGTAAGGAATGAGCTCAGTACCTTGAAAAAACCTCCCAACCAAAACCTACAGAAAATAGTTGAAGGAAAAATATAAATGAAACAGACTGATAAGAACTTATTTCCTTTACAAATAACATTCTGTCCGATTAATCAAAAGCATGATTAATGTAGGTCAAACCAATACCTTTCACCAAGGCTATTATTAATTGCTCTTAAAAGCCATGGGTTAGAACTCTGAGATTCTTTCCTCCAACATCTCTGGAACCTGTAAGAATCAAATCAGCCTTTTCAGTGCCCTCTTGTTATAATATACATGCTAGGTCTCAATGTACTAAATTCTTGTAGAACCAAATGCAAAGGAAGCAATGGAAACAGACTTTTCAATTAGAGCCTCAGTCTCGTCCCATGCGTCTAACTTCCAGACGTCCTTTTCTGTAATAGGCTTTTTACAGCCTAGCTGCATGAGCGGAGTCATCCATCCAAAATATATCCCTAAGACAAGGAGACACAGGAAAACAGTATTAGTAACTTGATCGTCAGATGTCCAACAACCATCATCTTACATGATAATAAAAGAAAATCAAATGCAGTACTGTTACTACCTTCCACATTGGTCATTCTTGCAGAGCATAAAGCACTTTATGCACTTGTTGTAGGACATATAGGATCCATTAATCTCTAGCCATTTACAGCTTATTTTTCCCGATTTACAAAATAATTCATGAACTTTGCATGCTACTTTAAGCAACACAAACACTCAATTAAGGAACTACTTACTGGAAAATATGCTGACGTGCCTCTCAGGGCAGACCTGATCTCCTTCAGGAAGTTGTTCATATTGAGCATCGTCAATAGACTCGGCTTGCATTAAAGTGCAACCAGGATAAGGATCCAATTTAGGAATATAAACGAGAAGAAGAACACCAAATAAAACCTACAGCAGAGGAACAGCACAAACAAAACTGACTAACAAGCTTTCCAATGGAATGTAGGATACAAGCCTAAATTAATTGATTCAGGTCCCATTAACCAGAACGGCCTCAGGTCTCCATGTTTGTTCTCAGCTAAGGCGATTTTAACAGCCTGAGGCTGAGTCTCATTTAGTGCTGTACAGATCTTCTACAAGGCTAAATATAAAAAAAGGAGAATGGAGAACAAAAAAAAAGAAAAAAGAAAAAAAGAAAAGAAAGCAACTAACCTGGCAAAAGACCATGCTGATGCACAGATACAGTGCGAATCTGCAATGAGTACATAAAAACATATATAATCATAAATAGCCCTCCAACATCTACAAACAGAAGTTCCTCTTAGAAAATAGACGCACATGCATCCTTGTCTTCAACAAAAATAGAGACCAGGTGATGGAACCAATCCATTCCCATTGAACCAGAAACAAAACAACTTACGAAACTCATTCAAATTTATTTATCAAGTTTGATGAAGTTAGGGCTTTGGCAGGAAAACAAAAAAAGAGGGAAACCAAATCTCAAGGGTAGATCATTTATTGATTATATTAACTTGTATTACAGTATTATAATGGAAATATAAAACAAAAACGAAAACTATCTTCTTGAACAGGGGTAAAACTAACCTACTGTAGTATTCTCGCATTGGAAGAATGAGATTTAGAATAACAGCATCCCCCACCAAAATATAAATAACTCCGAATCGCACATACCACCTAAACTCGCGGATGTAAACTTTAGTTTCCAAACCAATCATTATAACTACGGAGCACCAAGCAAGAGCCTCAATGATCAGAGAAACCATCTGCAAGAATAGAGGCAGGTATTTTGCACGTAGTACTACTGTACGAAAGATAATGGTATCACCTAACTACCAACCAGTTAACAAAGAAAGGAATAATTCAGATAAAATTTAACATAGCTGTTGGTTTCACAGTGCTAAGATATTCTCATATTAAGTATGGTATGGAACCCCGAATCTTTGATGCAACAAACTTTCAAACTAATTTTCATTTAAGATTAAAAACCAGGTGACATCTATCAGTGTATAGCAAAAGAAAATAAAACAAATGACTCAGGTCGCCAATTGATAAAGCAAGAGCTATGATCCTCCAAAACAACAATCACTGAAAATGTACTCCATGAGCTTTATCATTCTAAATGATTTCAGAAGTAGATTGAAGCTTAAGTTATTAATTTTAAACAAATTTTATTTTTACGACACCTGCTAACACCGAAAGACATGTTAAATCAAGAAAGGTGAGAAGGGAGAAAGTAGAAAACAACCTAACAAAGCGATGAAAAGAAAACACCGACCTCAAAGGGGGCAAGAATTTTCTCTCCATCCAAGTTAAAGAGAGAAATACCCATGACCAATCTTAACAGAGGCTCAGCTGTACAATAACCAGCCAGCAATCCCAACAAACAATTGTAGCAAATCGAACTCAAACGATACCTCCGCACTTTCAAACTTTTCTTTATCAGCCATATCCGATAGACGCATAAGCCCAAAAGAACCAAATTCGAAATGAAAATCACTAGACTGTCAACTGCACAGGTTGTGTATGCACCAAAAATACTATCCGCTGCTTTTGCCCAAATCCCGTTTGCTACCGGTCGACAATACCAAACCAATGGCTCGAAAGCCATCTTTATCACCTACAAAGATTCACAACTAAATTTAGAATGAATGAACTAGCTGCGAGAAGAGCAAATCAGATTCATAGTCTAAACAACACAGAACGTGACAGCCAATTGCAACTAGATTCACATAATTAGAACTCTTCAAGCACATAAATAGCATACAAACCAGTTTTTATTTGGACTTTTGTGAATCAAACTTAATAAAAAAATCCAAACATCACACATTTGATTGCTCAGAAAACAGAGGAAAAGAAAGAAAATACTGATTCACATGATTTCTAAAGAAAATACTGATTCACATGATTTCTACTCTCTAAAATAAAACCCCTCCTCAGAAACAATGTAAAATCCAATACCTAGCTATAATTTTTTCAACTCTCATCAACCATGCAGAGCAAATCAGTAGCAGCAAACCAACAAGAAGAAGAACAACTATGAGTACGGAAAAGAAACTAAACCTCAAAAACTCAAACTGGTTCTTCAGTTTTCAGTAGAAATACAAGTGAAACATGCAAAAGCAAGAGACTTCACAAGTAACGTAGTTTGCATGAGTTATTTATATTTTACTGTCACTGTTACTGTTAGTGTTAAAATAATAAATCCAACACAGTGAAGTAAGCTAACCAAATACGAGTAAGTTTGCGTGCGTCACGGCTTACGTTGGACTCCTCTGACAATAATGTCAGAGGTGGCCATTGACAACCCCATTTTTGTCTACTTTCTTTACTATAATAGATTTTCAGAGATCAATTGATGAAATCATGGAGAGTTGTTTATTTTTAAATATCTATAAAATAAATATGCAAACACGGGCAACACATATGCTATAATTGACTACTCAATCCGAATTAACCGACCGCGGATAATGCTATCGTAGAGGATAGATCAAATAAAATATTCGAGAAAGACAGCCAAGTAATTTACTGTTAAAATTCTCAATTAATCTGTAATATTAATTTATAATTGGAATTCAGAACTAATACAAAACAGTCATTTAACAAATCTTTTATCATTAGACTATCATGACATCATGAATGAATATCATATCATATCATATCATATAATACATGCTTTGAAAGTTTATCCTAATAATTAATATTAAAAGATAAAGAATTGGTAATTTTAAATTTTTTACTTATTAAATTTACATAATTTAATAATTAATATTTAAAATTAAAAATAATATTTAATACTATCAACTTAAGAAATTTAATTAACGATGATTTTAAAGTCAAGAAATCTCATCTAATATTAAAATAAATATATAAAATATGATAATAAATAAGTAAATGTTATAAAATTTAAAATAGATAAAAAGAATATATATTTGATGAAATATAATTATAAAAATAATAATATTAAGTATATAAATTTCTTATAAAAATTATATATACAAATAGATATTAAAATGTTATATGATTGTCACATATTTTTTTAATTTATTTCTTTTTAAGTTGTGAATTTTTATTTATTCCAATAAAATAAATATAGTAATTATAAAATATGGTTATACATTTTTATAAATAGTTTATATAGGGAGTTTGTTTTTCTACAACTTCTAGAATTTTAATGGGGTGTGTATTAATAGATAACATGGGGTAATTACAGATAGTTGGACTGAAAAAATCATCAACCTTAAAAGGCCCAAAAACTCTGTCGTAGATTTTATGGCTAAGCCCAATGTGAAGCCCATTAAGAGGGTAGAGCTGGAAGAAACTTTCATAAAATATAAATAAGAAATAAAGGTCATAAAAAGAGAAAAATTAATATTCGTGTAATATCGATTCGGATAAATAATTTTATAAAAAAGAGAAAAACGTGTAATATCGTGTTAATAATTTTATAATATTTTTTATATTCATTCGAATACGATCTATTTATTAATCGTGTTAAGAACTTATAATTCGGATATGATCCATTTATTAATCGTATTATCGATAATAATTATGTCATTTATTTTTTAAATAGATGATATAGCACAATATAATTGGATCATTAAGTCAATCTAATCTATTCAATCTATTTAATTAATTAATATAAAATTTAATTTAATTAATTAATTATTTAATATAAAATAAATATTAAATATAAATAAATAAAATTATTATATTAAATAATTATTTATTTAAATAAAATTATTTATTTAAACATGATTATTTATTTAACTAATCGTGTTTTAAACGAATAAACGAATTCAAAAGGTCAAATCCGAATCCGAGTGATACGAATATAATCCAATTATTATTCCTGTTAAAATTTTCAAATTCGAATCCGTTTAATTATATTAAATTCGTATCAAATAATCGTATTGTGATCCAAATTACCATCCCTAAATGATAACATATGAATAATGACTTCCTATTCAATGTAAAATTATGAAATAAATTAAACGTGTGACACTCAGTCCAAATGCTTATAAAAACTATTTTTTATGGATTATTGTTTTGAAAACAAAATTACGCGGTTAAGAGACCAACTCACATTCCAAAGATGAAAGATTTCACGTTCTGAAGAAATTTGGTAAAACTTACAGAAATGATTCGTAAACTGTGTGCAAAGCATGTGGCACTGAATTCAATGGCACCATATGTATGAGAAATTTGCATGCCGCGTACTGACCATTCTAATTTTACAAACCAAACAACAGATGGAGGCGGATTTAGACAGATAAAATTTTTCTGTTATTTACATCCATAATTCACTCCAAAGTAAGAAATTTATTACCCCAGATAATTGTCTATTAATAGGATTATTGCAAAAGCAAAGCAAGTAATGGAGACCTACAAAAACCAAGAATGTTTCGTAATTAGAATTCCCCCATATCTTTCTGATTTACATTCTAATTCGCAATGGCAATAAATATTCCCAAATAGCACTTGTCAGCTTCTGGTTTTCGCTGTTTTCAGCTCTATTTTGCTTACTGCCAAACAAAATGCATATGTAATTCCTTGCATTCGCTGTAATGTAGCAGGATTTTCATCTTCCAAGAAGAAAAATATCTGCGTCAAATACCGATTGCATGCAGCTCCCGGATGAAGCCATTTGTCCACAGCGAATGATGAAGGGCACCCGAAAATAACCTACATTCATAACATGAAAACAATGTACATCAAATTTGTTATACACAATTACACTCCTTTTCAGCATTAAGTTCAACAGTTTCGGACAAAAAATCTTCCCCAATCCCATTTTATGCTTGAAACTAAAATTTTAAAACAAGAAAAATGACCATTTTTTTCACATAACCATAACTTTAATGAGAGAATCATTCAGCTGCTACAGTAATTAAGAATTATTTGGCCAACGATCAGATAATACAAATGAATCAGATGTAGAACCTGAAGCAAGGTTAAAATATGAGCATGTGCCAGCAGAAATCATGCCTAACAGAGTTATAGTTATCTTTTAAGAAAAAATATGAGATGATAATATACCTGACCCATTAAACCGAGTCAAATTGCTGCAGCCCCTTCATCCCACAATTTCTTTCTCACAATCAAAACTCTTTCTTCACCGGAGGAGAGAGCATCAACTCTTGGTTCAACTTCTGACAACCAGCCATCCCATTTTAAGGCAATCACAAATTTTCGGATGTAGTTAATTACAAAGGGTTTGTCTCTTATGATAACAAAACCCTGTGGCCGTAGAATCCTGTCCATTTCAATTAGTAAATCCTCTATGCCACATCCACGCTCCTCAATCTCTGAAAATACTTTCCAGGCATGAAGAAGATCATATGTGCGTGGATAGGTAGAGAATGCTTCACACCTGTATCATATACAAGTGAAACTCATAATGAGAGCTTTTTGACAGACAAAATAGCAGTAATTAAGTAGGCTTGAATAGGAGGGAACGTTGGGGGGAAATGCGCTCATTACTACCTGGACTAAAAAAAAATGTAAGGATTTTGACATTAAGACAAAATAAAGGTGGCCAAGCAGGAAAGTATTATAGCAGCTTGAAGTAAGAGTAATGAAGCAAGCTTGTTAATGAAATGTTTAAGGATTTCAGATATGAAACAGCGTGTTCATGGCCCCATACTCATAATTCACTAGGAAAGAATAAAAACATGTACAAAAATGTCAAAAAGCAAATGGGAAAAACTTGGAGGTATAGGGATCGTCACATTAAAAGCCATACCAATCATGAACAGTTCCAATTAAGCCACGATCATAAATTATCTTCAATCTTGTGGATGTTCGAACAGTAGCAACATTCATCACCCAAACATCTTTATCTTCAAGAGCGGCAGCAAAACCCCCAAGGTTTGAGTTCATATCCATGACATTTCTAAATGAATTCTTCCGTACAACAGTTTTCATCTGCTTCCAGTATTCAACCACTCTAACTTGCCATATGCTCTGCATCACAGAATTTCTTGATGACTACTATGATAAGATTAAAAATAGACCATGAAGACAGTAATAAGAACAATGTATACTTGCATCGAGCAGTGTTATTTTGCAATTCCAGAAACTTACAGTGTCTTCATGGAATTCCCGTGCAGTGACACCAATTTCTTCTAAGCGAGGGGGGGCTGCAATAAGCCTGTTTGGCCAAGGAACTAATCCACTTCCTTTTTTCTGGTGCATCTCTGAAAGAATAAAAGGAATTTTCCCA
The DNA here is from genome assembly GCA_035590515.1 of Trichilia minutiflora. Lineage (NCBI taxonomy): Eukaryota > Viridiplantae > Streptophyta > Magnoliopsida > Sapindales > Meliaceae > Trichilia > Trichilia minutiflora. Next base: position 6,776,735 of record JAVXUL010000001.1, on the reverse strand, counting down.
GCACTCAATATAAGTTTCTCATTTTGAGGATTGTAGACTACTTTTATCAGATAACAAAAAGAACAAATTCACACATGAAATATGGTGCCGTGTGATAAAAAGACAAAAGTTATGCCAACCATTAGAAAAATTAGAGCTCAGAAAAGTATATACAAACCCAAACTGCATGAATAAGCCAATGCTACTTACTAGCTGAGCAAGGAGAGATGCATGCTTTCATGAGCACATTCCATGTAACATCTGGGTCATCATCAGAACTGCACAAAGGTGGTCTGGCACCAAGATCTCTCTTCAAGTAACAACTATTACTAAGTGGTTTTGCCCATATAACAGTCTGGTCTTTCTTTGAAACAACTCTCCAGCACATTCTTTTCAGAAGGTCATACATAGCATTCCAGATTCTTCGATTTTCTGGATCATGCGCATAGACTTCAGGAGATGAGTACACAAAATACCCTCCTGGTCTAAGTAATCTGTCAAGTTCTAGCAAGAGAATCCCATCTCTCTGAAGCCAATCAATCCTACATCGCGAACAATGAACCAGTTCAAAAGATCTGCTGGGATAAGGAAGTTTTTTAGTCCCCAAGACACCAAGGGTTGATGGAATCCCCCTCTCCAGTGCAAACTGTATCTGGTTCTCATGCACATCATTAGGTGCTATAGACATAGCTAAAATGTCATGAGAAAGAAGATAGGCTCCAAAACTTGCAACCCCACATCCCACATCAAGAACATTCCTGATATTTCCACCATTATTGAGCTTATCCCCAGGAAATTTAAGCATCTATACCCAAACAATTATGTTAGAATTAGGTTCTCAAAATGGAAATGCAAAATAAATTTACAATATAATAATAATCCAAGCAACTATATCTAACACATACATTGGCAAGAGCGACAATATACTTATCAGCTCCATCATGAAAATGGGTTCCTCCTCCAGGGAAATTTATCTTCTCACCATTTACAACCATCCAATGCTGATCTGATTTCTCTTCTGCAAGGTGCGTATGAGGAATATTTGCTTTCCACACTTCATCTCTACTTGCTGGCCACCTTATAGGAATCTGAAACTCTAATAAATAATTTTGTCGGAATCAAAAACTAAATGAAATAAAAGCAAGCACAACATTTACTTAAGGGACTGTACCCACTAACCTTGTAACCTTTTGGGGGTGGAACCAAGCAATTGTAACGGCGTTCTGGAGGAGGACAGTGCCGTTCATAATGCTCCATTAACAACAAATTAGGCTTGAGTTTTAACTGGTAAATAAGGTTTCTGTCTAAGCACGGTATCAGCTCTGAATACTTCATATCACAAACCTACAAATAACAAAGAACTCGTCATTTACGCTAGTTCAAAAGCACAGTATACGAAACAAGCCGTCCTGTAAACACACTACACTAAATTGCTATCAGTAAACCAGGAAATTTTCATAAACATTTCAATTAACAATTATGTCCATAAAACAGCTTGATTAATACACCGTGACGTCCACAAGACCAAAAAAACAAAAACAAAGTGAAAAACGAAAAGGAAATTAATCGATCACCTGCTCTTTTCTTACATTTTAAACAAATCAATCACACTAAACAATCATCTAGAAGAAAATCAAGCCCTTTAAAGACAAATAAATAATTAAATAATCAAGGAAAAGTAAAATTATCGAAAAGAGAAGGTGTGACATTACTTACAGGGATGCTTTTAGGGACTTCAGGATTTAGCTCCTGATCTTCTAACAAATCATCAAAATCTCGGCTCCGAGCAAACCCGCCAAGAACAGGGTCGGATCCATCGAACCCAGAAGCATCGTCGTCTGATCTCCGGAGACCCGGAGCCGAAGTGGACCCATAATACAAACAAGCCAACCCAAGAATGGCTACGAATCCCAATAGTACATAGATTAGTAGCTTTGAAGTATTGATTTGGTCGATCTTTTGCTTCATTCTCAGCATCAGGTTAAAAGAAAAATCCCTAGGCAAATTAAGTTAGCTCAACTGCTCAAGCTGCGATTCCCAGATGGAGGGGCCAAGACAGTGTACTCTGAATGTGTTCCAGTAAGCACCACAACAGAGCAGTATAGTTCTATTTCGAGAATTATCGTGTGTGTTCAGAATTACATGAGCATTAGCTTAAACAAAGATTTGATTGGCTGGGTTATTCCTACCGAGGTTTTAATAAAATAAATTAAAATTCCTACCCAAACGCATATTTTTGCTTTTAACCTTTGGGTTTTATGCCTCTTTTGGAATTGCCTGAAATTCATCAGAAGCGATTTTGATTGGTCAAAATTATTTTAAATATTTAATAAAATTATTTTTAAGAATAATAAACTTTTTTTTATTTATTTTGTATTTAGGGTCGGATAAAATAAACTGAAGATGTAAAATAAAAAAAAAAAAACGTAATCACCGACAATAAATTTTGAGAAGCATGAAATTAGTGCTTCTTAAAATTTAATATAAACAATAAAAAACTAAATTAATCTTAAACAAAATATAAATTTATCTCTAATTAAAAATAATATTGTTTAATTTAAATTAAAAATAAAATAAAATAAAATATAATATAATAAAATTGAATGATACATGTTATTGTATTGTGTTTGATATGAAATAGGATTAAGTTGAGCTGTATAGATAATTTTATATATTCAATTATTAAAATTATATATATTCAATTATTGATTTTAATTTAATTATTATATATTTAAATTATTTTTTATTTATAATTTTATAGAATAATTTTTATTTATATTATATATTTTTAGATATTTATTTTATTATAATATTTTATCAATATAATAAATATATCCAACATATAAATGCATAATTTATTAAATATATATAAATTAATAAATTATTTTAAAACTTGTATTATTTTTAAAAACAAATTTGACCAAGCACTTAACTATTTTCATTATCTTCCCGATTAATTTTTTCAACAGTATAAGAGAAGCAAAATTTTTTAAAACCAACCACCATCTGAAACGGGCTTTTAAACTGCCTGAAGGAAGGATAAAACGATTTATTCAAAATAAATATAAGATGTATGTTAGCATTATAGTGTTGTAATTTTTATATATGATTAAAATTTTAAATATTAAATATATATATTATTTTAAAAATTATTTTTTATATTTTTTAAATAAAAAAAGTCACAATTATGAAGAATACCAAATAACATTCCATGAAAAAGAAGTTTATGTTGTTTGGTGTCTCCCATTTAATGGACTAATCCCACTTAGAGTCCAATCATACTTGTGGGTTTTGTCGTAAAAGGGAAAGGTAGGGTGGGTCTCAGTACTCAGAATACAATATGGGCTTATTTTGGGCCTTTTTGCAGATTTCTTATACCCAACATCACTTATTACATCTTTGGGCTACTCTTATCTATTTATTTCGTTTGCAAACAATAGAAGTAGGCAAAGCCAATTTTGCTACGCGAGTTTCCTTGTATTGATTAACTAAAACTCGAGCCTGGAAACTTCAGTCACGTTTTATAGTATTGCCTAGCGGACGTTATTGAACATTAAAATGGAATTGGAATAGAAATATAATAATAGTATCTTAAGCAATTATCCATGACAATTGACAGCCTCTGTCAGTGTCACCTTTCAATTCATTTGTTATATATATACATCATACATTATATTGATATATTAATATAATCAAAATTTGAATATATATATATATATATATATATATATATATATATTTTGACAATAGATCAATAAATATTATAGAATTTGATTCATTTTTTTATTTTTCCTTTTCTTTTCTTGCATGACAATCTAAGTTATAAGAAATGTAATTAATCTACATTTATAAATTATGATATTTTATTACATAAAATTTATGTCAGGTGTGTTGGAGAAAGAAACTTTGACCATAACGCTGACAAAATTGAATATTAGTGATAAAATATAAAAAGAAAATAACTTAACATATAAATTCTTAAGGTTTATTTTATAAAATTAATTAATTTTAATTATATTAAATATTTTATTTTATTAATTATTATAAATCATAATAATTATTCTATTAATAAATTGAGATTTTAATGAAATTCTTTAAATTATATTTATTAATAAAATAATTTTATATTATTTTTTTAGATATTTATCATTATATGTATATTATTTTTTAATTAACTGTTATTATAAAATTATTATTATATTAGTAGATTGATATTTTAATGAAATTTTTTAAATTAATTAATTCATTAAATCAAATATTAGGTACCTACGTATCTTTTATTTAAATTTTTAATTGATAATTACGTTTATTTACTAGGACCGGAGGGAGAGAGACGAATAGGATAGGAGATACCCTGGGCACATTGAAAGATCGTCCCATTGGATATCTTATCTTAGAATGAAGGCGTGAAGGCAATGATGAAAATATTATTGAATGATAACATCGCACACGGAAACTCGATTAATTGGGCATCACAAAAACGTGACAAGATCTGTATCCCGAGCAATCTACGTGATGGACTGCAATATTTGATATTAATGTATTGATATATTAATGTATGATAACCAAATAAGGTAAAGTCCACTTTTATTTATGGCATTTTTGATATTATTATTAATTTTGATATTATTATGATAACTTAAAATTAAGTGAATAATAATAATAATATCAAAAATGCCATAAATTGTTAAAATTATATTACTTAATATTAGCACATAAAAATTAGGTATAGATAAATTTATCCTTACTAATATTAGCTATTCAAATAATAAATAAAACTCTCTTCAGGAATTTCTCATCTAAATATTATTTAATAAAAATATATATACATTTTTATTTCAATTTTTTGTCAAAATAATTTAACAATAATCATGGGAATGATGTGTGACAGATAATTATAAAATTTTAAATGTTTATTATTCATTTCATGAATAGTATTATATATTGCATTACTTGTCATAAAAAAAATTGATTGAAACGAGCTAAAAATATGCTATTTGTAGGAGAAAAAAATGACCATCATTAAACAAAAAAATCAAATTTTTACTTAGATTATTTGAAAAATTAATTAAAAATTTTTATTCGAAAATCAAGATATTATTATAAAATTAATTTTAATTAATAAAATGAAATCAAAACTCTCTTAAGTATTACATTTTTAAGATCAAAGTTTGTTAATGCGACCAACTCTAACCTATTTTAAGACAAATCTTGAATAGAATCGAATGATATAGTTAAATAGAATTTTGAGAAATTTTTTGACTAAGTCAAAAGCCTTCTTTCTTAACTCATTTCCAATAACTTTAAGTTGATAATATTAAAATCATGGGAGCACAATAGCAAAGATCATATGTCAAGTATTAGCAATGTGTCATTTATTAATATTTATACTGTATAATTATTTATTAAATAATTTCTTAAGTGTTAGTCACGAAATCAGTGAAAACATAGTATAATAATTATTTAAAAATAAATGATTTTTGTAGCACATGCCAATCTCTTCTAGCATATCATCTATCACTTTTATTTATTATCCGAAAACTCTTATAAAAAAATTTATAAAACATGAGAATCACTTTTTTAAAAAAAAAAAAATCTAATATAAAAAGTATTAACATATATTATTCTTATTAATTACTATTTATCATCTATTCCACTTTTCTTCCTTACATATTTTTCAAGTAGTAAGTTATAAACAATTCTCTCGTCCAATTTTTATTATTTTTCTTTTTTATTTGTTATTATTTTATTATCTACTAATTTAGATATCGAAATTTATTTACTGAACAATTGATATCTACTCATTTAGATATCGAAATTTATTTAGATATCGAAAACAATGAAATAACTCTCTCATAATTTTTTATGTTACTAAAATAAATCAAGGATAATTAAAAGTTTATTTAATATAAATAAAAAATTAGATATAATTTATTTATAAAAATATAAATTTTAAGGAGCTGGAATGTTAAAAATTAAAATTAAATGTGTTTACTGGAACAGAATATATATTATCCGAAAGTTGGAAGCCACAATCAACCTTCATGCATATCCGGTAAGCACCAACCCACTAATAAAAAAGCATAAATAACTTTTCTCAGAAAAAAAATAAAAAAAATAAAACAGAAGTAACGGCACCGATCCAATTCCCAACTTTTAACAACAAATTAACAATAAGTTCTTAGAAAAGGAGATTAAAAAAAAAAAAAACTCAAAAAGTGGATGCACTTTAATTTTGTCACGGTTGCTTTATTCAGGGACAAAGAAAGGTTGTGGGAATCTCGCTAACTGTACAAACACCAAACACGAGGTATTACTGGGGACGGAGGCCCACTTTTCATCTCCTTCTTCAAATTAGGTACTCTTCTGTTTATCTGCTTTTGAATTTATAAATTAATGTATATTAAGTTTACCTTTCTACTTTGAATTTTTGAATCACGAAATATAGCCGTTACATTGGATGAACCTAGTTTGAATCAAGTTTAGATCCCAAACAATACGGTTAATTTTCGCTAGGTAGGGTTACATGTCGTTGGAAGCTGCAAATATTTTATTTGAATAGACGTATTATTGTTGATTGTGTATTTGTAATTTTCCCGGAAAGATTTTTTGTTTCTTTTATATTTTGAAGAGTATTTTATGTTTTTTTCTCCGAAAGCGTATTAAGGAATAAATATATAAATGAATATGCCGTGTGGTTTGTGTTTTTGGTTTAACGCACCGTTTGTTATTGAATACCTGATAAAGCTGGAGTCTTTTGATTAATGGAAGTGCAATTATTATCCGAGTGCGATTTTGAACGAATATAATACATTAATGCTAGAGACAGGCGGTTACGTGAACAATTCCTACATGTAAAGCCGCTTTTAGGTTTTTGATTTGATTTTGATAAGGTAGCAAATTGCGAATTTTCTTGGAAAACTGATTTACAAATAGTAATTGCATTTATAGTAAACTTGTTATTTTGAGGTATTTCGTGTTTTACTTGATCGGGCTTGCTTGCTTGATTTGGCCTTGTTTATTCCAAACTATAGAAATCAAGAGTTTTCTTAGAAACTGCAGTTGTTGGCCAAGTACCCTTATAAGCTGGACGCTGGTTTTCTTTTACAAGGTCTCAAGGTTTCCTTTTTTTTTTATTTGATTTGATTTGAATTGCTTTGGCGGTTTGACTCAGTCGATTTGATATATTTGAATTGGTTTGACTGGTTTGACGGTTTGGTTCATTCTGTGTGCTTAACTGTGAAGGGAAGAGGTGATCCATTAAATGGTTATAAAGGGACAAAATTGAAAACTGAGAGTTTGTATTAGAAAGAAATTTCTTTTCGGATTTATACATTTAGATTTGTTTTTCTTAGTTTGAGGACTTGTCTGTTTGCTTGGTCAGTGTCAAGGTTTGGATTGTTTAAGTTGATCTTTGTGGTGTGGTGTGGTGTGAAGAAGAACAAACGTTTTTGTTAGGCATTGGTGAATTTGCTGTAGATAATTGAGTTGATGGGAGGAAGAAGCTCAAGGGAGGCGAATTGGAGGCAAGATTCTTCATTCAGGTCAACTTCATCTTCTTGGGGTCATCAACAAGGGTATTCGCAGTCGCCTTACGTTCAAGAAAGTCAGGTTTATCAGCCCCAGCAAACATATCCTTCACAACAGTATTATCCCCCTTCTGAAGAATACAACAGTAACACAAGGAGGCTTGATAGGAGATATTCAAGAATTGCCGATGATTACAGGTCCTTAGACCAGGTATGATTACTTGCAAGAAGTATCAGTGAGGAGATTTATTGTGGTTCTTAATTCCTCTTAATGAATAATCAAATCTTCCAAGGATCATTTAATTTTCTTTGGGTTGGCTTAATAGAGAATTTTTAAAAATAATTTTATCTTTTTAAATTTACCTTTTACATTAAAGCTTGAAAATTAGGGCCAATTTCTAATTTGCTATGGGTTGTGTTTTTCATTTTGAAATCTTCAATATTTTGTTGTCTCATTTTCTTGCAACTTAAGTTGTTACAAAGTTCTTACTTTTAGTAGTTTTTGCTATATTCTACATTTTTGCCTACCAAAAAAAGAATTATTGCGGTTTCTGTCAGCATATATTCGAAGCAATTTGTATGCTAGGACATACTGTGTGTCTCTTATAATTCAATAATGGTGATATGTGAAACTCTGGCAAGTATAATGCAGTTTGCTGCATTATCAACAAGTGTGATCAATGCAGCAATTGCTTGTACATATATTTAGCTTTAACTAAGGGATGCCTCTAACAGACCTTATTGGTAACCAGTTTCAGTAGTCTTCAAGTAGTGTCCACGGTATTACTGTATTACATTTAAGCCAGAACAATCAGTAGAGGAAAATGTTTCCTTAATTAAATCCTTTAGCACACTGTAAGGAAGATGGTAATTGAATTAATATATATGGCTCAATTCCAGTATGGTAAACACTTTTCATATGGCGAGGTTCTATTTACGTTATATTTTATCTTTTCAAAATGTATTCAGTCATTTATTGCTGGTTCTTTTGGCTTGTTTAATGTTATTATATTATTGTGGAAGTAGAGAATTCTTACCTTTAATGATATGTTTTCCATGATATTGACTTGTAGCATCCTGTCCATTTCATATTATTTTAAGACAGAAGTAATAACCTTCTTTGCAGGTGACCGAGGCTCTTGCTCGTGCTGGCCTTGAATCTTCAAATCTCATTGTTGGTATTGATTTCACAAAGAGCAATGAGTGGACAGGTTAGGTTCTCTCTTATATGCTTAAAATTTATCTTATAGCCTTTACGGAGCATACTGAATGTGGTTTGGTAAATAGGTTCAAAGTCATTTAACAGACGAAGCTTGCATCACATTGGAGATGGTTTAAATCCCTATGAACAAGCAATATCCATTATTGGGAAAACCTTAGCTGCCTTTGATGAGGATAACTTAATTCCCTGTTACGGATTTGGAGATGGTATGTTCTACTTATTTTATTTGTAAGAGTTACTTATTTGAAATGTGTGGTTCATAAGCATCACTTCTATATTGGCAGCATCAACACATGATCAAGATGTCTTCAGCTTCTATCCGGACGATAGGTTTTGTAATGGATTTGAGGAGGTGTTGAGTCGGTATAGGGAAATTGTTCCACATCTAAAACTTGCAGGTTTGAATTGTATTCTCTTACTATAGTGTTTCTCATATGTAGAATCTCTCCAAATTTTACCATTTCAATGATTGTTATTGCTACGTGTCAGGACCAACATCATTTGCCCCTGTCATTGAAATGGCAATGACAATTGTTGAGCAGAGTCGTGGCCAGTACCATGTATTATTAATAATTGCTGATGGGCAGGTATATGCTTCTAGTATGATATAAACTTAATCCTGTGAGCAATTGCAGTTATTTTCTAGCTCAAATCTAAATGTGATAAATGAGAAAATCAATAAAAATTAAACTTATTTCCTAGGTCAACTGTCATTTGTAGTTCTTTCCATGCAATAATATGTGACATATCTGATGATAGTTTGGGATCTTCTATTGTAATTATGATGGTTGTTTCAGGTAACTAGAAGTGTTGATACGGAACGGGGACGTTTAAGTCCTCAGGAGCAGAAGACAGTTGATGCAATTGTAGAAGCAAGGTGAATTTGGATTAACTGTTTTTTGCTTGTGATGGAGTGTTTATTTGCCAATATTGTTCTCACATTTTTGTTGTATAGCAGCAAGCTTCCCTTGTCAATTGTACTAGTTGGGGTAGGAGATGGGCCCTGGGACATGATGAAAGAATTTGATGATAACATCCCTGCTCGAGCCTTTGATAATTTCCAGGTAGTCTTTTGGCACACAGTAAGATTCTTCTTTACTTTGTTGCTAGCTGCAAAAATTTTGTTGTTAACATTTCTTCTCTGTGTTTGTTGGCCTCTAGTTTGTGAATTTTACGGAAATAATGGCAAAAAATTATGAACAATCTCGAAAGGAGACAGAATTTGCACTTGCTGCTTTGATGGAAATTCCTTCTCAGTACAAGGCAACAATAGAGTTTGATATACTGGGGTAATCAGTGATTCTCCCAATTAATTATTTTGATGGTCTTTTGTCCTCGTTTTGTTTATCTGTTTGTTTTTATGACATTTGTTTTTTTGTTGCTGTGAACTCATGACTTGAGAAGTGGCCAGAAGGGAAATGTACCTGAAAGGTTTCCCCTCCCTCCACCTGCATATGATGCAGCAGCATCTTTCAGCCGCTCAAAGCCTTACCCTTCAACCAGTTTTAAGTCGAGTGCACCTTCCTATCAAGTGACTAGCCAGCCTATCAGCTCAGCTCCTCCTGCTACGAGTTCTACATATGACAACCAGGTATTTGGCTTTTGGAAAGAATGATCTGAGTTCTTTTTTCTTATCACTTATTCTTTATTAAGTTGGTTTTGCTTGGTAAAATAGAATAGGAATTAAACGTCATTGAGGTTTATTATTTGAAAGGAAAAAGAATTGATCAGATTCTTATTCTAATAAATTAGAGAATGCATGGTGTTTTTTTATTTTTTTCCTTAATTGCATATTATGCAGTTTCTTTTCACCATTTGATGAGAAAATAGTCCTTCCTTCAGAACTTGCTTATAATTTTTTTAATCTAAATGAGCTTAAAACCCTAATCATCATAATCTCTTTCTGGATTTAATGTGTACTTCTAAATATTTGTTCCATCATGGATATTGTTTTCTCTCAATTATTGTTGCAGCAGAAATGGTTCAATAGATATGAGAGAGATTGAAGAAACAATAATTACCAACTTGGCCAAACTTTGCCCAGATAAAATGAAGCTTTTCTGTTACCTAGTTAAAATGTAGCATTCATCCATGCTTATCACATTTTTGAGTGAGTTATAATATTTAAAAAAAACTTGGCACATACAATTATATTGAAACTGAACTTTTTGGGTTTGACTTTCATTTGAAGTTTTCGGGGATCGATTGTCCTTATCTGTTGCCTTGAGAATTTTCCCTTCTTGCTGCTCAGTATTTGTTAATAAACATCATATTCATCTTTTCAATTGCGAGTTTAATCAAGTCTTAGACTGACGTCTTTGTTGTTTTCAACAGCTTTGCCCTATTTGTCTAACTAATGCAAAGGATATGGCCTTCGGTTGTGGGCATCAGGTAGATTGACTTATTTTTCTGATCTTTCCATACTTCTTAAAGCAAATTTGACAAGACAAAATTAGTAATGTCATGATTTTTTTAATGTCTTATTTCTTTTGCCAGACATGTTGCGATTGTGGACAAGACCTTGAATCATGTCCCTTATGTCGAAGTCCAATCTACACCAGAATTAAGCTCTACTAAGCTGCGTCACCATTTGTGCCTGTTTTCTATCGACTGCTGATATTCTTTGTAATTCATTACTCTTATACGAAAATGGTGTTAAGTTTGCCGAATGCCGCTTCAGATGTGTATGTTCTTGGATATTAGAGAATGGAAGTGCGTAGTTGCTGCTGTACATTATCATAAACTCAGTGTTAGTTTAAAATCATTGTAAATTGCTCTAATTCAGTTGTATTCATTCATTATAAATATATTTTCTTTTTCTTAGAACTTAATTTTTGTGGTTCTATTTCTCTTTGCTTTTCACATTACAAATATATTAGTTAAAAGGGTCCCATCTTTCTTTCTTTTCTTTTCATTCTTTTAAAAATATTAAAAGATAAAAGAATGATAAGAAATTTTGGGAAGTAAAATTAATAAAGTTATAGAAATGAATCAACAGCGAGGCCCATCAATTCAAAAGCTAGTGGACAAGTTCACGAATTCTATTATGATCTCTTAAATAATTAACATATTAAAACCAAACCAGAGCTAGTGGACAAGTTCACGAATTCTATTATCATCTCTTAAATAATTAACATATTAAAACCAAACCAGAAAAGTAATTTTTTGTAATCCCTTCAATCAACATGTTTTGCCTAACCAGAGATTTCATGAAAACAGAAAATACAGACATTCAACCTCCAGAAAATTTTCTATTAATCGAAGATATGCTACTCTACCAATCTCAAAATTTGAAAACTCTATTCTTTCATGATAAAACCCAAATTTTTACTACTTAGAAAAAATTTGCCCTTGACAACGTTGACTCATTTTATCTGTAATATTCATTTTTGACCCTGTTTCAATTTAAATACATGAGATTTCAGGATTAATAATGTCTTATAGTTCTTATAATATCTTTTACATAATTATCAAAATAGTATTGAATTCCACATTTCGAATATAGTCCAATGATTCGCAAGAATGGTTCAAAGCCAACAAGAAAATTATATGGAGCTAATTAAGTCTGTCAACACCCAATGGTAGAATAGTAGTATTTCTCACATGGTTCAATTCTCTAAAATAGTTGCATGAATTTTTCAAAATTCTTTGTTGAAAAACATGAATCTCGAAGTACAAAAAAACTAAGAGTCATGCTGTGATCACTTTTAAAAGGTCTAGTGTACGTTCTTGGCACTTTCGAATTATTTTCAAGACTCCTAACACTTTTTGAGTTATATGAAGAACATTCTTGGGAAGCCCTCCTCAGAACTTCACCAGCAAAGTCATTGGGTAACTCCCCATCTCCAATTTAGTTCAAAGACCTAAATATTTCAACTTTGTCATGATATCTTTAATAAAGTTTGTCTACGTATGGGACTCGTATATTTAAAGTTACAAAGTATATCTCGTTTTTTGTAAAAGTCTACAATGATTTCAGCATATGTGTGTTTTTTGTAAAGATCATATGAGTAATTGAGTATTAGATATTTGTCTTTGCTTATAGTGGATCATTTTGAAAAATGAATATATATCCATTTCAATGTGAAAAGTGTAACCAACGAGATGGAACTAAACTTTTTCAATTTCTCTTTTATCGCTAAAATTTTCTTAAAGGTTGAGTGGTAATATTATTCAGATGTGAAAAAAGCTCCCAATTTTGTATTCACATATTTGTCTATTTTTTCTTTTTAAAAAGAACTACTATTAAGTAATAATCAATTGTGTCAATTTAAAGAATTTTGCTTCCAGAGATAGGAATCTAAGTTATCAAAAACTTGCTTTAAGATCAAATTTAGATAAAATCTTTGTCTATGATAAATTAACAATGAAAACTTATTTGTTAGGAATTGAAAATTTATCATAAGCTAAAAGCAATTTTAGTGAACAATAATCAATGATTAGTCACAATTTGTTCTGATCTATTCACTCTTTTTATTAATGTAGAAGGTGTGATAGGCCCATGATGATTATATAATCTCAATAAGACCTTCTTGTTTGGAGTTGCTTGAGTAAGTATGAGATGTTTTAGAGGTTAATTTTTGTTGGGCTAAGGTTTTCATTGTTTTTTAAAGATAAAGTGATTCAAAAATATTCATTTTTTCCGTAAAAGATGAGAATATTTTTAGAGAAAATCTAAATGATTGTTAACCACCGAGTGAGTGAGAATATATATTTTTTAATATATTTTTAGATAGGTTAAACAAGATATTGATACTAGACTGGACTTATGGATAAAAATAAAACTTATATAATAACCCATTAGATTTGAGTAAAATCCTTTTTTTTTTTCAAACAATTAGGTTAATATATCATATTCAATTATAATATCTTTTGTAACAAGTGATAAGCCAATAAATTAATACCTGATAACCAATCAGGAAAAAAATTCAAGATAGACTGTTTTACTGATCAGGCTTGGAAGAAATGTTTTATTATTGATTACTTTAAAATATTACTTGTGAGGTTTCTAATTCTAACCGGGTTCTGTATTAAGGCTGTAATACCTCTAATTTCGGTTATAAATATTTTATAATTCAAAGTGTATTAATTCCTAATATCGGGTATGTTATTGGAGGATGAAAAGAAAAATTGGTGAAATGAATTTATTTAAATTGATTTTGTTTGAAATGTGTTACATTAAATCAAATATTTAACAAACTTTTACGATTGGGATTCATTGGATATAAAAGCTTGTCGATTTGTTTTAACTATTTGTTTTGTTTTAAGTCCAATTACATTTAATTGTTTTAGAATTTAAAAGTAATCTAGAGCCTAATTCAAAAGCTCAAGCCCATGTTCTTCCACCTTAGCATATGTTAGAAATATGGTTTCCAAACGAAAGTATATATATGGACCCGTGGAAAGGAAAGAAGAAATGAATAAAGAAAAGGGGCACCTGACAAGAATTTATGAAATATGGAATTTTGAGTTTATCACTTAAGTTAGTGGTGTTAAACAAGTAGGATCGACAGGTGGCAAGATTTTATGCAAATGTGAAATAAATGAAAAAAAAAATCAATGAAAAAAAGGAACTGAGAACCCCTTAAAAAAAGAGAAAGTAAAAAGAAACTGAGAGTAAAAGTGAAAGGAAAAAAAGAGAGGAAGAGGAAAAAAAAATTAATAAGTTTTCATATTAAATTTATATATAGTTTTGTATAATTTTAATAAATTATAAAATCATTATAAAATTAATGGGATTAAATATCAAATTTTATATAAGTATTATAGATATATGATTATTTTAATTATATATTATGTTAAAAAATTATTAATGAGGAATATGATGAATATATTTAGTTAATGATAAGTTATTTATTATTTATTTTAATTATAAGACAAAATATTATACCTAATTAATCAGTTTGATTAAAACGTTGTTGTTTGATATAAGTAAATCGTATATAATTTTATTTAAAAATTATATTTTATAAAGTTATTTATTATGTGAATAATTCATACGTAAATTTAAAATAATGTGCGTTGTTTCATACTATTTTTGTTTTACAAAGTATATGTGAATTATTATTTTAAATACATAATGTATATAGACCACCTCTTGAGATTGTGCAAGGGTCATAAGTTATTTGTGAATATTTGATTGAATTAATGCATATAAAATTATGTCAAATTGATTCAATGTTATGAAAAGAGCAGTTTCTAATCACATCAATAAAAAACTTGTATAGTTTGCTTATTGAGTTAATAATTCACCCTTTGTTAATTATTTTTCAAAGGATAGATCCGATTAGTTGAAATTTTCTCAAATTATTGAAGATAGATAATTGATAAGGATAAGATCGTAAGTTTTATTTATTTATTCGTAAGTTACAAAATGAATAAAAAATAAATTAATTTTGGAAATCTCCTTGTCTAACCAAGAAAGGCATAGGAGTCTTTGGGCAATGCTTGTAAGGAAAAAGTTTTAGACTTGTAAAATTTATTAAGTTTTCTTTTACTTTATAAAAGTAAGCATGACTAAGAATTGTTCAATTTAAGGAGCTTCAAAGGCTACAGCTCCTATATCAATAAGGGCAATAAGATCAAGGGATTTGTAAGGATGGGGACATTAAGAATGTTAAACTTTGTGGTTAAGAGCCATAAAGCATCTGAAATGGGTTGTGTTGATTGAACTTGGAATAAATCAGAGCGAGGAATCATCAGAAAACTCCTTTTCTAAGTTTTCAAAGGAAGAAATTTCTTCTTCTATTATAAAGAAAGTGTTAATAATTTCCTGAGCCTGTTCCGAGAAGACAGATTTTAAATCAGAATCTATTTTCTTCGGATGATTTGGGATATCATCTTTATGACTTTGTCTTATTATTTGGCTTTCAGCCATTGTTTTTACAAAATGACTTTTTTTTTCTTACATATAAAACATCTATTTGCCTTGAATTTAGTCTTTTTTCTTTTGAAGAATCTCTTTTATTACTTAAATTTAGGCCTTCGAGAAGTTCGATCAGTGAATTGGAACTTTTGAAATTGTTTTCTTCCTTTTCTGCATTTTTAAGAACAATCATAGTGGGAACATTCTCTTTAGCATTTGATCTTTAGTTCGCTTCTGTCATATGCTTTTCTAATTTTCTTCTGGACAATAAAGTATTCTTTCAAAAATTTTGAGCTATTGCAAAGCTTTTTGGAGTTGATGTTGGACACATTGAAAGAGATCACCCAAAGAAACTTGAGCCAAGTTTAGCTTTTGTGATTCTATAAATCGAAGTGTTTTTGAGCCAAGTAGATCTGGATCTGTGATTTGATTCAAATAAGCTTGCTTGAGATTTGGATCATCAAATCCTGTAATAAGATAAATATCTCTTGATCTATTTTAAAATGCTTGCTTATGTCTTTAGGATTAAAAGAACAACATTTGAGTTTGAAAAACTCTTCTTTCAGCTTTATCATCAACATAAGTTGGACTGCCAAGAATCTCCAATAAATAAAGAACATAAATTGATCTATTCCTTTAAAGTTTGTAATTATTTGGATTTATCTTTATTCTCCTATATGAAGCTACCATTGTTGTAAAGAACCAATCATTCTTACTATAAAATTAAGAATCACTGATTTGACTGTATTGCCTAGCTTTAGTACTTAAAAATTGTACCATGAAGTCATTTCATAAATCAAATCTCTCTATTCTTCAATGTTACAGTTATCAGAGGTATAAAAATGGTGTTTTTTTTAGCAGATATACACAAGCTGTGTTCCCTGAGGAGTTGATGTTGAATCCTTTTCATCAAATGGTATTTGGATAGTAGGTTCAGACTATTGGGGTTGTAAAGGTGGGTATTATTACGTTGTTGAAGATTTTGCCTGGTAAGACTGTGACGTCTACTACACGTAAACGAAACTACAATAAAGTTTCACCGTCAAAATCTATAGTCGATGAATGTATTTCAAACTAAGTTTTTGAATTGTGTTTTTCTGGGTTAATGACAAGGTTCTAAAGATATGTGGTGATTAGATTAAGTAAAACGATCATTTGGTTTGTGAAATGCTAATTTGGTAACTTAAAAAGAAGGGGTTGAATTAGGTTTTATTGAAATTAATGCAACTTAAATAAAATAAGGACAAGTGAGAAGGTGATTTCAGGTATTTTATTTTATAATATTTTTCATTTTAAAATTATAATTAACGTACGCATGCATTTCAAACATAACTCAAACCTATTTCCATTTTATAAAGAGTCAATTGATTTAATTATTATTATTATTATTACTGTCACAGATCTTTTTTCTGATAAGAACATTCAGTCATCACTATGATAATTACAATAATATTAATTAATCATCTTAAAAATATAAATACAACTATATTTTTATACTTTGTACATTCTTCTATAACTTATCTCTTAGTATTATTGTTCTTAAAAGTTGTAAACTTTGGTATATTTTGATAACATTCAAAGGGCATGGTGATCAGTGTTTAATATATAGGAGGTAGAAAAAAATTTTCAAACTGGATTCAAGGCATAAGTTGAGATTTGAGGAATGAGATAATATATGTCACACCCCAATCCGTGGGGCCCATCTGTGACAGACGCCACAGACCTCCAGGGTGTCCTCAAACCCCAGAATACCCCTGTAGGCCTGTAAGGCTTCAACAAAATCCTGTTTCCAAAACAATCCAAACACCCAAA
>JAVXUL010000001.1:6737632-6759228 GCA_035590515.1 Trichilia minutiflora | reverse complement strand
GCTTCGTTCGACCGAAGATTCACGAGCTCTCTGGACAAAATTCGTTCGACCGAACCAAACATTCGTTCGACCGAATCTCATTCGTTCGAATGAACACCACCATTCGTTCGACCGAATGCCTTCCACCTTGAGTTTTCTCATACAATCGAGTCCCCGATCAATTCCTGACATCCATTTTCAGTCCTCAATCATGTCAACCCCTCCAAAACCTCAAATCGACCGTCGACATATGAAAATCCGTATAGAACTCGGGCGTACATTACTTAAAAAGACGAAAATACTCTTATTCAAAAACATGGGTGTGATATAAATTATCTTAAAAATTAATATTTTTTAATTTTATTTTTAAAATAAAAATAAAACACATTGATTGATTGGAGCCGCATAGTGCCCAAATTATGAAATCAAATTCTATCTAATCCAGTTGAGTCCAATCTCGTGCCTGCTTTTCGTCGTAGAAGGGAAAGTGAGTCTGGGGCTCAGTTGTTAAAATACAATCTGGGCTTACTTTGGGCCTTTGGTCTATTTCTTGTGGTCCAATGTCACTAATTAGAGCTTTGGGCTACTTTAATCCCTTTATTTGGTTTGCAATCCAATTTGGTTACGTGAGTTTCCCTTGTCTAAGAAATTGTCTAAAATATAGAGTTGGCAATTAACTAGAACTTGAACCTAGAAGCTTCAGTCACGTTCATGGGATAGACTAGCTGGATTGATGTTCTTAATATCCTTTCTAATTAGATGTTATTGACTGTTAAAATATAATAGAAATATATCAACCATATCTTATGCAATTATGCATGACAATTGTTATCTCATAGATTATAATAATATATTAATCCCGTAAAAAATTATATGTCGGCAAATATTATAAAATATTATTCATTTTGTGTAGTGCTTTCTTTTCTTGCATGCCAATCTAAGTTTGAAGAAATAGAATTGACATATATTTATAAATTATAATATTTTATTCCATGAATTTTTTGTCGTGTGTGTTAGTGAAAGAAACTTTGACCATAACGTTGACAATATTAAATATGTTTCCTAATCTTTGAGCTGATTAATTTGAATAATACTAAAAGTATAAAATTTTAATCCATTAATAAAACAACTCTTGGCAATTATGAATGACAACCTCTCACACGAAAGGTCGACCAATTGGGCTTATCATCGTCATAGAACATTTGTGCGGTTCCCGATTGTTCTTCGTAACACTCAAGTTGTTACCATTTTTATACGGTGCAACAACATGTTGTTACGATCAGTCCACGTGCCATACTGCAATCATTAGAGAAAAAAGAAGAAGTGAGATACGGTATAGTTTAATTTACGGTATTTTTTTGGATAGATGCCTTTTAATTAATTAAAAAAAATAAAATAAAATATTTGATAATATTAATTTTTAATAGAATTTATTATTTTTAATATAAATAAATTCATTTTATTGAACTTCGAAAAATATATGAGATAGGATGAGATGTAAGTATATAAAACTTTTAATAAAAATTTAATTTAATTTTGTAACCATATTACTTTAATATTCTCTTAGAATTAGACCACAATTTTATTCTAAAAATAAAAATGATTGAAAATTAAAGAATACGAATTTCACTACAATTTTTTCAAAAATTGATTTTGATTTTAATTAAATATCAATATTTTAATCTTTCATTTAGGTTCAATTCAACTAAAATTTTATGTAAGTTAAATTTTTAAAAAATATATATAATTTTAATATTATCTAAAACATAAATTTAAAGACAAAATAATAACAATTCAATACAACTAAAATTTTACAAAGGATTTTTGGAATCCTTTGTAATTATGAATGCTCATAACCTATATTTTTTCCAAGCTCAGCAAAATAACAATAGAAATTAGTAAGAGGTTTTAGTTTTTGAAATTTTTTATATTTATAAAAGAAAAGACTGAATTTATTTACACCCTAATTTGTATTCTAAATTATATTTTATTCGGCAAATTATACCTGAAAACAAAATCAAATTGTTAAACAAGAAAAATCTTTTAGACCATTATTTAAAAATTTCATTTTTTTTTCATAAGTTGATTGTAAAAAAAATTACTATAAATTATTTTAATATTAAAAAAATTAAAAATTAAAATAAAAAATATAAATGAGTGTATTTAATATTTTTATATATTTAAATTTTTTGTTTTAATATTAATTTTTATAAAAATATTTTTGTTAAATTTTAATTTTCGATCCTAAGTGAAATGTCTTGAAAATAATTTTTAGATTTAACTTTTAACCTGAGCTGATATTAGCTCAAAGTAAACAATTTATAAATCAAAATTTTAATAGTAATTTTCATGACGAAATGAGGATAAGATAAACGTTAGATCGGAGTGTCATATCCTGATTAGATTTTTTCACAACATCCTTCCTAAACAGATGTTAAAATCTAATAGAAATGTATCAACAATATCTTATGCGATTATGTACGTATGACAATTGTTATCTCATAGATTTTACTGATATATTTATTAATCCCGTAAAAAATTATATGTCGGCAAATATTATAAAATATGATTCCTTTTGTGGACTTCTTTCTTTTCTTGCATGGCAACCTAAGTTTGAAGAAATAGAATTGACATATATTTATAAATTATAATATTTTTTTTGAAGAATAAATATACGCCGTGTGGTTTGTGATTTTGGTTTAGCGAGCCATTTGTCTTTCAATAACCCGACAAATTTGGAGTCTTTTGATTGGTAGAGTGGAATTATTAGCCGATATGATTATACTTAACTTGGAAGGCTTTAATGCAGAGACAGGAGGTTCCGTGAACAATTCCTACATGTAAAGCCGCTTTTTCTGTATTTGAATTGTTTTGGATACGGATAAGGTAGCAAATTGAGAATTTTCTTAGAAAACGGATATATAAGTACAAATAGTAATTGCATTTACAATAAACTTGTTATTTTGATTTACTTGGTTTTGGTGGTTTGCTTGATTTGGCCTTGTTTGTTCTAAACCGACAGAAATCAAGAATTGTCTTAGAAATTACAGTTGTTGGACAAATACCCTTATAAATGCCTGGACACTGGTTTTCTTTCCAAGGTCTTAAGGTTGCGTTGGATTGATTTGATTTGATTTGAATTGGTTTGTGGTTTGGCTCATTCGATATGCTTATTGCTTTAACTTCCCTTTCCAAGGTCTTAAAGTTGCGTTGGATTGATTGGATTTGATTTGAATTGGTTTGGCGGTTTGGGGCAGTCTGTTTAATTTGATTGAATTGGTTTGCGGTTTTGGCTCGTTCGATATGCTTAATTGTGAAGGAAAGAAGTGGTCCTTTGCATGGTTAGAAACTGAAAGAATTGAAAACTGACAATTGTATTACGAAGAAATTTCTTTTTGGATTATAAACACTTAGATTTGTATTTTTCTTTGAGGTCTTGTCTGTTGCTTGGTTGGTGTCGGTTTGGATTGTTTTAATTGATCTGTGTGGTGTGGTGTGGTGTGAAGGAGAACAAAGGTTTCTGTTAGGCATTGGTGAATTTGCTGTAGATAATTGAGTTGATGGGAGGCAGAAGCTCAAGGGAGGCGAGTTGGAGGCAGGATTCTTCATTCAGGTCAACTTCATCTTCTTGGGGTCATCAACAAACATATCCCTCACAACAGCATTATCCCCCTTCTGAAGAATACAATAGTAACACAATGAGGCTTGATAGGAGATATTCACGAATTGCCGATGATTACAAGTCCCTAGACCAGGTATGATCACTTACAAGAAGCACCAATGAGGAGATTTCTTGTGGTTCTTAATTCCTTTCAATGAATAATCAAATCTTCCAAGAATCATTTTTCTTCGGATTGGTTTAATAGAGAATTTTTTGTTTAATTATTTCTCGTTTAAATTTATCTTTTACATTAAAATCTTGAAAATTACGGCCAATTTCTAATTGGCTATGTATTCCATTTTGAAATCATTCAATCTTTTGTTGTCTCATTTTATTGCAACTTTGGTTGTTACAAAGTTCTTACTTTTAACAGTTCTTGCAGTAACCTACCTATCAAAAAAGAAAGAATTTCATGGTTTCTGTCAGCATATATTCCAGTTTGGCTTCACAATGTTTTGAAGGGAAGTGTTATGTATGCTAGGACATACTGGGTGTATCTTATAATTCGATAATGGTGATTTATGAAACTGTTGCAAGTATAATGCAGTTTGCTGCATTGCCAAAAAGCGTGGTCAATGCAGCAATTACTTGTACATTATTTAGCATTACCTAAGGGATGCCTCTAACAATCCTTACTGGTAATCAGTTTCAGTAGTCTTTAAGCAGTGTCCATGGTATTACAATGTTACTTTTGAGCCAGAATAATCAGCAGAGAAAAATGTTTCCTTAATTAAATCATTCATGCAAGGAAGATGGTAATTGAATTAATTAATATACACATTTTTTTAACCAAAAGAGGTTTTTCTTGGTAATCTGGGTGTCCTTTTGTGTCTCAATTCCAGTATTGTAAACACTTCTCATATGATGACGTAATATTTTATTTTTTCAAAATTTATTTAGTCATTTGTTAGTGGTCCTTTTGGCATAGGACAAATATTGTGTAATGTAGTTATATTATTTTGGAAGTAGAGAATTCTTACTTTTAATGATGTGTTTTCCATGATATTGACTTGTAGCATTCTGTCCATTTCATATTTTTTCAACGCTGAACAGGTAATAACCTTCTTTGCAGGTGACTGAGGCTCTTGCTCGTGCTGGCCTTGAATCTTCCAATCTCATTGTTGGTATTGATTTCACGAAGAGCAACGAGTGGACGGGTTAGTTTCTCTCTTAGATGCTTAAAATATATGTTATGGCCTTTACAGAGCATACTGAATGTGGTTTGGTAAATAGGTTCAAAGTCATTTAACAGACAAAGCTTGCATCACATTGGAGATGGTTTAAATCCCTACGAACAAGCAATATCCATTATCGGGAAAACCTTATCTGCCTTTGATGAGGATAACTTAATACCCTGTTATGGATTTGGGGATGGTATGTTGACATGTTGTACTTATTTGTAAGAATTATTTATTTGAAATGTGTTGGTCATAAGCATCACTTTTATATTGGCAGCATCAACACATGACCAAGATGTCTTCAGTTTCTACCCAGATGAGAGGTTTTGTAATGGATTTGAGGAGGTATTGAGTCGGTATAGGGAAATTGTGCCACATTTAAAGCTTGCAGGTTTGAATTGTATTCTATTACTGTAGCATTTCTCATATGTAGTATCTCTTCAAAATTTGTCATTCCAATCCTGTAGCTTATGATTATTGTTGCTACGTGTCAGGACCAACATCATTTGCTCCCGTCATTGAAATGGCAATGACCATTGTTGAGCAGAGTCATGGCCAGTACCATGTATTATTAATAATTGCTGATGGGCAGGTATATGCTTCTAATATAGATATAAACTTAATCCTGTGAGCAAATGGAGTAAGATATATTTTAATACAACTAGCTCAAATCTAAATGTGATAAATGAGAAAATCGATAAAAATTAAACTTATTTCCTAGCTCAACCCTGTTATTTGTACCATTCTTTCCATGCAATAATATGTGACATATCGGCTCACAGTTTGGGATCTTTTGTCGTAATTATGATGATTGTCTCAGGTAACTAGAAGTGTTGATACAGAGCGTGGTTGCTTAAGTCCTCAGGAGCAGAGGACAGTTGATGCGATTGCAGAAGCAAGGTGAATCTGGGTCAACTGGATTTTGCTTTTGATGGTTTGTTTGTTCGATAATACTTTTCTCACATTTTTGTTGTGTTTCAGCAAGCTTCCCCTGTCAATTGTACTAGTTGGGGTAGGCGATGGGCCCTGGGACATGATGAAAGAATTTGATGATAACATTCCTCCGCGAGCCTTTGATAATTTTCAGGTAGTTGTTTGAAACAGTAATATTTTTTCTTTTCCTTCCCTGCTAGCTGCAAAAATTCTGTTGTTAACATTTCTAGTCTGTGTTTGTTGGCCTCTAGTTTGTGAATTTTACGGAAGTAATGGCAAAGAATTATGAACAATCTCGAAAGGAGTCTGAATTTGCTCTTGCTGCTCTGATGGAAATTCCTTCTCAGTACAAGGCAACATTACAGCTTGATATACTGGGGTGATGATTGATTCTACCAATTATTATTTTGATGGTCTTTGTCCTTGTTTTGTTTATGTTTGTTTTTATGACATTTTTTTTTGTGCTGCCAACTTATGACTTGAGCAGTCGCCGGCAGGGAAATGTTCGTGAGAGGGTTCCCCTACGTCCACCCGTATATGGTGCAGAAGCATCTTTCAGCTGGTCAAAAGCTTCCCATTCAACCAGTTTTATGCCGAATGCACCTTCTTATCATGAGGCTAGCCAGCCTGTCAGCTCAGCTCCTCCTGCTACAAGTTCTACATATGAGAACCAGGTATTTGGCTTTTGGACAGAATGATCTGAGTTTTTTTATTCTGTTTTACTTATTCTTTAACAAGTTGGTTTTGCATGGTAAAATAGAATTAAGAATTAAACTTCACTGCAGTTTAGTATGTGGAAGGAATCAGATTCTTCTGAAAAATTAGAGAATGCATGATGCTTTTTTTATTTTTTTTCCTTAATTGCATATTATGCGGTTTCTTTTCACCAGTTAATGAGAAAATAGTCCTTCAGAACTTGTTTACAATTTTTTAATCTAAACGAGCTTAAAGCCCTAATCATCACAGTATATTTCTGGGTTTGAGGTGTACTGCTAAATATCTGCATTTATTTCACTTCACCATGGATGTCATTTTCGCCCAATCACTGTTGCAGCCGAAATGGTTCAGTAGTTCTAAGAGATATGTAAAGAAACAGTAGATACCAACTTGGCCATACTTCGCCAAGACATTACAAAGCACTTCTGTTACCTACTTGAGATGTAGCATTCAGCTTCCTTATCACATTTTTGAGTGAAGTGCAATATTAAAACTCCACCAAAATATTTTTGGAAAGACTTGTATATTTCACGATTTCTGGTTGTTTTGTTAGGATGATGCACATATACAATTATATTGACACTGAGGAACTTTTCAGCTTTGACTTTCATTTGAAGTTTATAAGTACATATTGTGCAAATCTGTTGCCTTACGAATTTCCCCTACTTACTACTGCTTAGTAATTGTTAATAAATATCATATTCATCTTTTGATTACCAGGTTGATTGAGTATTGGGCTGACGTCTTTTGTTGTTTTCAACAGCTTTGCCCTATTTGCCTAACTAATGCAAAGGATATGGCCTTTGGTTGTGGACATCAGGTAGATTGACTTTTGTTATTCTGATGTTACTATACTTCCTAAAGCAAATTTGTTGAGAGAAAAATATTAGCTTCATGATTTTCTTAATGTGTTATTGTTTTGCCAGACATGTTGCGAGTGTGGAGAAGACCTTCAATCATGTCCCTTATGTCGAAGCCCCATCCACACCAGAATTAAGCTCTACTAAGCTGCATCACCATTTGTGTCTGTTTATTATCGACTGCCCATATTCTTTATATTCTTTACTCGTATGAAAATGTTGTTAGGTTTGCAGAATGCCGCTTCAGATGGGTATGTTCTTGGATATTAGGATATAGATTAACTTTTCCCGTCATTATTAATGTGACCGTTTTCTATTTTCATTCAATAAATAATAAGATCGAGTGTTTATCAATTGGCATACAAATTTTAGATCTCATATTCAATAAGTCTGGCAATATTGTAAAGTGATATTTTAAATAAATAATTATAACAAATATTTGCTTTTACACTTAGATAACTCCAATGATTTTATTTTATAATAGTTGTAATTTTAAAATCATCACATAACAATCTCTAATATAGCTCAAATCTCCTTTCCCTTCATAAACAGTTGATCAGTTTAGTTATTAATATTATGATAATATTATTCATCTTAAAATTGCAGATATAAATATATTTCTTCTTTATTTTGGTAAGAATGTAAAGTTTAGATGAACATCAAATTCGAATTCATTATTTATAGTATTATTATTTTTAAAAGCTGTATGTATTATTGCAGAGTTCCTACTTGAGATGGTAGTATTGATTGAGTCGAACATGTTTTCCAACTCACATTCATGCATAATGAATGAGCTCCCTCCTAGTATTTTTTAATAACATTCAAAGGGTATGGTGAGTGTTCATTACGAGGTAGAAGAAACTTTTCAAACTGTATTCAAATCTTAAGTTGAGATTTGAGGGATGAGGCAATATATTAAATTTGGGTGGAGAAAGAATTTGATGGATGCTTAGAAATTATATTCAATTTCTAACTGAAAAGAAAAATTGATCCTGTTGTGGTGTGTGATAATGTTAATTACCGCTTCAATCGCCAATACACCAGCTTCCAATCTTGCATTTAATGCAATCAACTGTTTGTGGACACCAACCACCTCCTTTCCTTTTTATTCACACGAGTGTGAGATAAGAATACGTACCATTCATAGCATTGGGTTCAGGCGCGGTTAGAAACAGACACTTGGATCGACATCTTTCTTAGCTAAATTTGTCCGGGGATTCACCATGTCTGCTATTGAGATGGCCAAGTTTCCTTACCAGAGATTGAAACATGAATCTGATTATTATAATGAAAGAGAGAGAGTGATTGGTAAACCAAGAGTCTGGTTCAGGTTCAGAAGAGTTCATTTGAGGAAGAGATTCAAGCTTAAGGTTCCAGGGTTGAGGAGATTGATTTTGAGGAAGAAATTCAGGGTGTTCTCCGCTGTTCGACTGTCCTGTGCTAAGATTTTGAAGAGATTAAAAGAAAGTCAGGCTCATTTTGGTGATCTATTTGCTGGGAATTACCTGTTTTTGCAGGTTAACCCTACTTCCATAAAGTGTATTAAGCAATCTTATCAAGTTGCCAATGAGCTTAATCTTTATGGATTGCCTTCTACCAACTCTCTTCCAAGGTTTGCCAATTAAAAAGTCTTCTCTAGTGGCTGGACTTCTGTATCCAGTGGGTTTTAACATATATGCAGTGTTTAGCTTCTGTCTTTTTTCATGATGTATTCGTTTTTTCTTTTTCTTTTCCTGACTGGTTTAATAACGTTATCTTTCGTTGGGATTAAGTTAATATCCGAAAAATCTGTGATTAGAATTGCAATTTTCAGGAGATCTGGGAATTGATCAGTGGATGAATTGGGTTCCTTGTTTTTATTACTAACTGTGAACTATTTTTAATCTTGGTTTAATTTCTTAGTATAAGAGTTGTTTGTTATTACAGATTTCATTCAAACATCCTTCTGCTATCTAAACTAAAACATACGACAAGGTGCTAAATGCAGAAAGAACGTGTTAATTATCTGATGGCAAATTTAGGTGGATGGCCAACCGACATGAACAGCAAAAGCTGAATCCATTTCATTTTCAATGGATGGACATGAACAAACGTGATATCTCAACCAATCCCATTTATGAGTTATGACCGCGAAAAAAAAAAATAGTATTAATGCAAGAGCTTTATCATCCACACACTAAGAAATTTATTAGTGTGCGTGTAGATGAAAATTAACACACATGGGATGGCAATAAATCATGGAGGTAAAAGGAAAACGGAGAGATAGAGTGACTCGTGCAACAGAAAGACGTACTTTCAGGCTTTCATCATGGCCCATGAGTCAATTTGGACGATAAATAGATATGCTCGAATATATATTACAACCCAGAAACGTTCAAGATAAAAGCCCAAACTAAGAATCAGATTTGTTCCTACGATAGGTTGGTTATTGGATCCGACTGCACATTGCACCGTACGGCAAGCGGATATTATGTTCTTGTTGTGATTTTATATCCAATGAGTTAATATATTTTTTCCATCTATATTTTTGTATAAATAAGTACACAATTTGTCATAATTTATTATAAATTTTTAATTAAAAAATAGATCTTAATATTATATATACATAAGAAAAACTATAAATAATTAAAAAACTTTAAATTAAGAGAAAAATACTCATTTATTTATAAGGACGGAGTCAAAATTCAATATTAGAGAGATCAAAATAGATATTTTATTCATTTTAAAAAGATATAAAAAAAATATTTTATTCTTTCATTTATAATTTTTTTTCAAAATTTAGGGAGGCCATGACACTCCCCACTATCAAAGTAGCTCCACCCTTGTTTATTTGATATAGGAAAAATATTTTTTTTTTAAAAAAATAAATATTAAATGATTTTTTAAAAAGAAAAACGTAAACAGAGATTGAATTCCATATAAAATACAATAATAATATAATACAAATTCTATTTTAATATTATATATAATTGTAAAATATTTTTTAATTAACTTAAAATTTCAGTTATCCATTAATTTACACAAATAATTTATATAAAAAATTATATTCGAACACTTAAAAAATAATAAATTTTTTTGAAATGACATTAAGAATACAAATATTTTATAAATTAATATAAATAATAATAATATTATTATATAATTTATTTTTTTAATTATATTAATTATATATTTTATTAATCAATAATAAATAAACATGTAAGCTGCCGGTTTATCATACGAATTTATATAAAAATATTGAAAAGGGTTACAAGTATCAAGCGTAACACGGTGCGTTTTATACTTAGCGAGGAATCGGGGATCATCTTCTAAATCCTCCGCATCCAACCGCGTGCCAAAACCCTTTCAGTCTCTTCAATCTCAGACTTTCCTTCCACTATGAGACTCCTTCGTACCATTTCCGGTACATGACATCTTTGTTATGTCCTTTCTAATTTGACTTATCAGATCTCTTTACTTCACTCATTGTACTTTCTTTTGTTATCGAGCAGGCCACTACAAGTCCGTTGGTCGGTTCCTGGCCAGACGATTCTACGCTGCGTCGACGGAGGAATATGCCAAACGAAACTACGCTAACAACGTCTCCGAATACAATACTGTCGTGTCTTCTCTCAATTCTCAGAGAAGGTACTTTCTGTTGAGAGAGGTTTACGATGATATGATGCTCGACGGCGTCCAGCCAAACAGAGATGTTTTCCACTCGTTGATCGTTGGGACTATGAAAGGCCGTCGCTTGGAGGAAGCTTTTTTCTTTACAGATCAAATGAAAGCCACTGGTTTGCTTCCTGACGTATGTAGTTTTTTGTCTTCACTTCAATTGCACAGTGGTGGCTTTTAGATGAATGGGCTTTGTAAATGTCAGTTGCTTCATAAATTCTTGAGTGAATTGAACACTTCTGCATGCTTTATAATTTGAATGAATGGATTTTGAACTGAAGAATGTATTCTTAGTGTTACTGTCTTTGAAGCTTTTTTTTTTAAGATTAAATCATTAGTTTTACTTTTGGATATATTTTTTTGATGCGAGTATCCAAGTGCGTTTTTTACAAGAAAACATAATATAAATACGCAAGTAGCTTTGACCATATGAAACCATTTTTAACACTGTCAGGAATATTTCCAAGCGCACAAGAAATCTATGATGGCTGATACATGCATTATTTGCAACTTCATTTGTTTTGTTATTTTGATAGCTCTAATGGTCAACTCTTCCTTCACTATATTTTATTTCATGATTCTGGTTTTGTTGTCATAGCTAGGAGTTGTATTTTTGTTATAGGTTGCTCTCTACAACTTTTTGATCTCAACCTGTGGAAAATGTAAGAATTCTGATAAGGCGATTCAGGTATTTTTTTTTTCTAAAAGAAACTTATCAAAACTAACTTTTAAAATTTTTTAATCAGAACTAACTTTTAAAAATTTTTGATGTTTCATTTTTCACTGAAGATCTTTGAAGAAATGAAGAAATATGAAGTGAGACCAAATGCTCAAACCTATATCTGTCTACTTAATGCGTGTGCAGCAGCAGGCATGTTAGATCCAGTGTACGTTTCTTCTCTCCTGGTTAAGCTCCTCTTTATTATTTCGATGACTATGTCCGGATTCTACTGCCTATGCTGTTTTTCAAGGTTATAGTTTCTGAGGATACCTTATGGATTGATGTTCTGGGAGCTGGTAGAAATGTGACTCTTTTGGACCCATGTTTCACTTTTGTAACTTTCATACATTGCTTAGTAATATTTATTTTGTGTCATAGAAAGAAATCTAAGCCATCTTATCATGTGAATCTTGTAATCCAACTTTGTGGAGTCACTGTCTATGCCTATCATCTTACACCAATAGCTGGCTTCGTTACTCTCAAGGTGTCTCCTGTTATAAGTTCCCTTATACAACTTCTGATTTTATCCTGGTACTAACAAATTGTTACAGGTATGCTATTGTTCGTGATATGACTGCAGCTGGTGCAGGTCTGAACAAGTTCTGCTATGCTGGGCTTATAGTTGCACATATGAACAAGACACCTAGAGCTGATGATACAGCCACGAAAGTAATTCATCATATTTGTTTTTATTTTGGATAAATATTGATTATTTCATTGCTAAAAGTTTTTTTTTCTTTTAATATCATCTTTTATTAAAAGATTATTGAGTTTGTAGAACGATCAAAGGGTTGGTCATCCATTGAAGCAACAAATAACAATGCTGAAAATGCAATGATGGGTGTTTCTGAAGAAGAGTTGTATAATTTACCTACTGCTGAATACGTTAATAGACGTGGAGGATTTTTGAATAGGCAATTAACTGTATATCATGTGGCGCTTCATGCTTGTGCCGAGCTTAAGAATTTAGAGGTATTATCTCAAATTATTTTGACTTTCCGTTGCTACATGATACGCTTCCAACCAACCTCTCTTCATCTTTCTCTACCTATATGCTTTATTCTCATGAATAATGCATAAGAATGCATGTTGTATCATGATTATATTCTTCTAGCTTTTCATGATATTTGTAATAAAAGTACTACGACCCTGGGGTTGGCCTCTTAAATTTTTACCATTGTGGTTCTATTGTTTCAGAACACTAGACTGTGTCCATTCTTTAGATTTGTTTGATTTTTAAATATGCCACTGCTTTTGGACACCATAAAGAATTAAAGTTATCATTTACATCATCTAAAATGTTCTCTATCAAGGCTATGTGCATGGCATGTTTAGCTGTTCACAAGATCCTGTGAATGAGCTTGTTTAATTTCTTTATCTTATCGGACAAGCTGGGCCGCAACCTTGATAGTTGGGTTCATATATTTTCTCTGAATTTGTGGTGCATCCTTTTCCCAGCTTAGTTTGGATTACATTTCATTTACAAATGCATGCTTTTTTTCGATAGGAGTATAGTGCACACTTTAGTTTGAATGTTGATGGTATTTGAAGAGGTATTTTCTAGCTTATCCACCTACGAAGTTATTATTTAGCTGTCTCTAGATTTAGCACAAAAAAAAAATGTTATGATCAATAATTTTATTGGTTCTGCTTTTGTAAGATGCATTTGTTTATTGCAAGTTTATTGTTATCAAATTTTGGACATGTTTTTTAATGTGGTAGGCGATGGAAACTCTTTTGGAGATGCTTCAGAAGGATGGAAAATCTCCTGATATCTTTATTGTGATGCAAATTATAAGGTATGTAACAATTACTAATTGTTTTCTTTAGTTATTGCTCAGTTGAGTTATTCACTTACCCGTATGGAGCATGTTTGTATAAATGCATGCTTTGGAAATTTATGCTTGTATCCATTTATATAGATTATGAAAAGATATCTGACATTATTCTTAATACTTAATTTGTTTTTGAATTTTGATGTTTGAAAATGTTGTTTTTTACATTACTCTATGAGTCTGCATTGTAACATTAAGTTGGAATGTACATCTACATGTACTTTAAGCAATAGATGCATTTTCTTGGTATGCATGTATTAATGTATAAAATTATTGCTACATAGGTATCTTTCCTGCACCCTATGTCTTGTTTATTTGCTTGCACCTCTGTTTCTGTAGCACCTCTCATTTTTCAGAAAATGTTTTTGATGTTGCACTTTTATGCCTTGTACTTTTGAGCTGTTAGGTAGAGGATAAAGTGGTTACAAAAATTACAGTTGATGATTGATTTTGAGCTAGTTTAGTTCATAATTATGCTCTTTCAACTGTAAAACGAATCAATTTATATCTTTCCTTACTTTCATGCAGGTGTTATCTCCATTCTGGAGATATTGAACGTGGTCATAAAGTTTTTGAAGATTACCTGAGTTCAGGGAAGCTTCCGGCCGCAGAACTATATGCAGTGAGTTTGATAATCCCCTCAAAGGGAAAAAAAAAAATTATCATAGAATGCTGTAATTATTAACATTCTGATAGCACTAGAGACGTGAATGTTACTACAATAGTAATCATCACATATTGTGGTATCTCTAGGCAACCGAATATTCTGACATATCCCTTTTCTGTTGAATCTGCATTACACTATTTTGTTTTGTTGAAAATCATATATATATATTTTTTTAAGATTTGATTGTAAGTTCCTGAAAATATGATTTTCGAGAAGATTTCTTCTCCACAACATTTTCCCTATGGAAGGTGTTTGGGGAGGCACCATGATTCCATGAGTTTGATGGTTTTAGATATTTGGTTGACTTACAAATTTGATAATTTTGAAATTATTCTGCAATTTTAGCTAATTTTGCTTTCTTTCTGTAACACACACTTTTAGCTATTTCAAAGTCGAGTTTATTTTTTATAATTAACATGCATTTTAAGATAATTATTAGAGTGCTGACATTAAACAACTTTTACTTGTGTGGCTATTATAGACACTTGTAGAGGGAGCTATGATTGGGTATACTCCCAGAGGAATGCAACTTGCTCAAGACACATTGGTATGTTAATTTATTACTATTTTCTTTTTCTTCTTTGTTTCTTTCTTTTCTTTCTTTTTGTTTTTAATTCTTTGGTTTTTTCTAAATTGTAATCAATATTCTGCTCATTTTTAAAATTTCTTGTGATTTCCTTGCTTGTGTAGATCAACATGAATTCAAGAAACCTTTTCTTAAGCACTAAAATTGGAAGTGATCTCCTCCTTTTGGCAGCTGGTGAGAAGGTAAGCAAATAATTTGATGACAGTACATGGCTGTCGCTAGTTGTTGAGGGAGTGTATGTATTTATTTTTGTTTTTTCGTCCGCTTGAAAGGGAATTTTGGTCTCTTTTAATTAAAGTTTCTCTGCAGACTGGTGGGTATAGCACAGCAAATCTTCTTTGGGACCTCTTGCGAGCTCGCAACTTTATCCCAACGTATCCTGCTGTGGAAGCATATTATAATGGTTTAAAAGTAAGTCTTCTTGCTGTAATTAGAATTTATTAGAACTTTTTATGTTTGGACTATCATATTGATAAGAGTTCAATATGCACATGTTTTTATGCTGAGATTTCAATAAGTGAAACTAGCCTAGCTAGTCTGTAGATTTCTCTAATACTGTTCACATAGTGAGTGATAAATATTGGCAGAAAAGTAATATTAATTTTTTATGAAATAAGCCTAAATGTTACTAGAAACTATTTTAATGTGCACAACTTGTGCAGGGTGACTGCAAAATTTAACTTTTTAGACCGATGGTAAAGGGTACTTCAGTCAGACTTTCAGGATACTTGATAAATTATCTGCGAAATTTCTATCATGAGGCTTTAGTGAATATTTTTATTAATAGATGATGTATGGGGGATTTTGTTGGACAGGAAGATTAAGGGTATATTTTGTATAGCTTTTCAAGTGCAACTTTTAGGAGTAGAGTTTTTATAAGTAGATCTTCTTAGAGTCACTTTTAATAAAAAAAAAAAAGATATATAAGTTATTTAGTTATTATGAGTAGCTTATAATAAGAATTGTGTAATTATTTTAATAGACAAGTTTTCAAAAGTTATATTAGGAAATAAATTTTTGTAAAATAAAAAGCAAGCATTTTATACAATTTAACTTTTTAAAAAAGTTTAAAAAACCCTACTGCCCAAAAAAATCAAAATTTGATATTTTTCTAGTAAAAGCAAAATAGCTTTTTATTGTTAAACAGTCTTGTTTTTGGTGGCAATAAAACGATGTGAAAAAAATTTTAAAAGAGCTTCTGACATTTAAAAAATTAGAGAAACCAAACCAAATGGACACTAAAGCTAATCACTTAACTGTGCATTGCTTTCCAACAGTTTGAAGACGAGTAGTCAAGCATAGAGTTCTTAAAATTGAGTTTGGTTTAAGTCAACTCCATAGTGGCAATGATCAAAAGATGAATTTTCACCAAGTGGATATTTGTTTCAATTCCGATTATATGGTGTGCATGCCAATTGTGATTACCAACTTTGATTGTGACTGATGATCCATGAATTTTGTGCACATTTATATATTTCCTCATTCTGGTTGTCTTTCTTCTTTTGAGAAAATTGTAGGAACGAGAGGTACCTGCGGACGACCCAAGGCTGCTGTTAGTTTCTCAAACTTATGACAATCTCCGTGCAAGATTCGGTAGACGATAGCAACAGTAATTGCCTAAGATCCCCGATTTGCTTTGTGATGGAGTTGGGGCAAACACATAAATCTGTCCCAAATAATTTTGCTGTAACTGGCAAATCTCTTCATTTTGTAGCAGGAATGTAGAGACCAAGATGTGCAGTCAATGCGACATAATTTTTTTATGATAAATGGAATTCACATAACATAATTCTTTTTATCATCAGGTGTTGTAGAATCAATTATTATCGTTATTATAGAGTTTTTTTCCTCATTCTTAATTATGCGATTAAATTGAGGTGACTCAGATGAATTATTTGTTTTGCTTTGTGCAATGTATTCTTTTAATAATATTTTTTGATTTTGTACTTTTTCGGGGATTTTTCATAAAACTTAGAGAATTATGGAAATTATTCATTAATCAAATGTTAGAATCAAATATCAAATAAAGTATCCAATTTTTACTGCAATAAATTGAGATGTCCTCATTTTCAATCTTAATATAAAACGTAATAATGTTCCATGTATAAACAAGAGATCTTTCATTTTTGTTCATGAATTAATATTAATGATTTTATAATTTTTGTAATTAATATATAAAAATATGTGGCATTTTGTATATTAACACATCACCCATCAAATATTACATTTGCTTGGAGTAACATAAATAATTATTATTCATGAGTAATGCAAAATATGCTAAGAAATGTTTTAAAAATAAAAAATTCTCTCAGAAGGTCGGTATGAATATGCAAATATGCTAAATGGTGAACAAATTGGTATGGATTCATTAATTGGTGTAGTTCTTGCAGTTTCAGCTCTTATGATTTTGAAGTATATGAAATTAGATGGTGCCTTGAATATATACTTGATTTTAGAAAACTGAATCAGAGTTATTGTTTGCTATAATAAACCAGAAAAACTATTTGATTTTTATTTTTATGTATATTGCACACACTATGTTTCTTCAATGGTTAAATTATATGATTAGGTTCTTATCCTGTGCATTTATCTGTTATTCATGTTCTGTCAGTGACTATATGTTCAAAATGATTTACTGTTTGAACTTATATAATGTATTTCTCAGTTTTAGATTTAGATATATTAAGACAAACAATGTTGTTTAAATTGTAAGTTATTGTAAATTCTTATTTTGTGTTTCTCTTATGAAGAATAGTTTTAAAAGTTCCACATCTTTCGTTCTTCTCTTTTCTTTTCTTTCCTTGTGGAAGCAAAAAGTACAAGAAGACTCAAACCCATTCTGAGCCCCCTGGTAGCCAGCTGGAGAAGAAGGTGATTCGTCAATTCCGACAGAAACGACCAACTGTAGACAGTGCATCACAAACCAAACCTCATTGTCTGGGGTGAGTTCCATTTCGTTGATAGATGACAACTTAAATATATTATTTTGATCATGATCTGTTTCCTAAAGCTCGCCTGTTATGGTAGGTATTCGGCGGTTCTGAGTTGATCATAGTTTCAAATAAAGCAATTTAAGGTCGAGAACAAGTGCTCGAAGAGAAATACATACTTAACGCATGAGAGATTATGAGCCTCCTTGTTTTTGATTGGAGGTCTGATTTGTGAATATTTTGATTTATCAACTGGGGTAAATAGTGTTAATTCTGATATTTTCCAACAATATCTAGCAGTGTTGGTAAAAGTAAAACTTCAACTGGCAATCGTGTTGGAGCCGTAACGGGAACGCTATCGGTTATCTCACGTCCTTGGGTATAAATTGTTACTTTATTTATTATCAAAAAACACATTCTCCACTTGGAAACTGTCTTCAGAGATTAAACACTTAAATACATGGCCTTTTACATTTTTGGCAACCTTTATTAATGAATTACAGACCTCCAAAAGTGAAGATACTCCATAGTCAAACTTGGCTATTCTGGTGGGTATCATCATTCTGCTATATTATCAAACTCAAATTGTGTAATCAAGAGCTCAGATGTAATTTTTCCGTTTAAATGCTTGTTTGCAACCAGATAAAACTATAACTAGAAGCAACGTTTCAGAAATTGTGAGATCTAGGAGAGGCACACAACACCAGTGTAGCCATCTTTGAGAATTTTTTAGGAGATGAATCGCTAACAGTAAACTGGTATCAGTTTAAAGAACAGGTGAGATGTGACCTATACATTCAATATCCTCCACAAGTTCCAACACCAATTTTGAGATACATCAGTAGCACGGTGAGAAGAAATGTTTATAAGTTGCAGAAAAGGACGGTCAAATACGGAGTTCACTTTGATTTCAATTATTAACTGCAACATCCACCTCTCTGGGCAACGGCTCCATCTCTTGCACCAGAAGGACCTTGGGGGCGTCCATAACCAACCTTGATTCCCGACGACTGCAATAATTATTAGAAATGCCAAATACATTTACAAGGCTTTAGCCCCAATGACAAAACATGACTCCATAAAAGCTAAGCATATAATGTCATTGGCTTATTATCACATCACAGTACATTCCTTTTTACAATTGCAATCCACAATGAGCCCATTAACATTACAAATCAAGACATTCCTTTTGAAAGGGTAAAGCTCAATTAGCAGGCGACTGCCATTAATACATGTTACTGAGGGTTAGAACCACATTAGAGAATACTAAGCGTTTAGAATGCATACCCAAACTATAGGTAAACAAATTCAACATGTCATCCAATAGTAAAAGAGCATATATGCTAAGTTAGACATAATAGAAAAAGTTCAGATACCATCATCCTAATTGCATTAGTCGATATTCGGTATGCTTCTAACTGTAGATATTTTAGAATTCTACTACCAGTTTAAAATATGAACAGCAAGATTTGGGAGAAATCAAAAGGGCTTACCTCATTGGATACATCAAATACGCCTTCCTGAATATTTTGAAGGATCTTTGCAGCAGTCTTTATAAAGGCCTGCAAAATAATTTTACCATATTAAATAGTTATAGAAAAATTACATGTTAAATGTACTTGAAAATTCACAGGATTATTAAGCCACATAGAAAACTATTTATTTAATAAAACAAGCCTGCTAATATATTAGTTGAGTTGTATCACCTCCTCAACATTCTGAGCTGTTCTTGCAGATGCTTCCAAAAACAGAAGTCCATTTTCCTTTGCAAACTGTTCACCTTCCTCCTTGCTAACAGCCCTTCGATGTGAAAGATCACACTTGTTACCAATGAGCATGATTGACATGTTGGGATTTGCATGCTGCCTGGCATCCTCTAACCAGCTAGCAAGATGATTAAAAGTCTCTCTCCTAGATTCAAGAAAAACTTGGGTTTAAGTTGAAGAAAATCAAAATATTATTGGAAATGGAACCACAACATAAGAGTTAAACACTCTGGCTATTGGCTGAGGAGAAAACCTATGATGTGAGATCATAAAATTGAAATAAACAAAGTTTCACCACCACAAAAGCCAGTTAGTGGAAGAATAATCATTTAACTTTATTTAATTACTTTATTTATATGCAACAACTCACAGATATGTGAAATATAATCGAAAAGTAATTTATTTGTATTTTATCAAACAACATGAAACTTGTTGAAGCAGGTCATAATTCACTGAAGCCTAGACTCAAGTTTCTGCCAAGAGAGGTAAGAAGGAAAGATTCTCAGAATTGTCTCTCTCTCTCACACACACAAACACACACAATCCACCTTGTTATATCATAAACCAGAAGTGCTCCAGCCGCTCCTCTATAATAAGATCTTGTTATAGATCTGAAAGATTCTTGCCCAGCCTGAAATAGGACCAAAATTTGGCATGAGAATATCACTGACTTAAATAGACAACTAGAAAATATATACTTTATTTTCATAGTAAAAGTTCAAGAGTAAGAAATTACTGCATAATAAAAACTATCATGTCAAAAAGTTTTTACAAGGCAAGGCATACACTTCCAGCTACCTTGTCAATTTTTTAAGTTCCAAATTGGTTCCAAAGAAAAGTTTCATTTATGACTATGCTTCTCTTTAAAGGAGCATTAGACTCAAACTATAGAATGTGAAATTCATCCCAGATAAAACACATGGTAGAGTCACCCAAATTACCATACAAAACCCAAAAAACAAGCGTATACCTAGAATAATAAGTTCCACTTCTTTGTAATAAGTAGATGTAGATCATGCAAAGCTGTCTATCTTTCCATTTCTGATGAAATTAAATTGTTAAAATTAATGTATTCTAAAACGTCTGGAACGCTATCTATTTTTTGGGTAGGACATTTAATTTATGAAAGAGACTACAGACTCCTGCAACTAGATATAAAGCATCCTAGAACAACTACCCAATCAGAACAAACGCATATTTACCTGCTTATAAATTAATGGCTAAAATCTTAACTGCAAACAGTAAACTACCAATGATTGAAATTTTCGTAAAACCCGTAGTTTCACCAAATTCCCAGTCACAACTTCAAAAAATAGAAATTGTGGGTAACCCGCAATTGAGTTTATTTACGTATTTCTAGGCAACCAAAAGAAGAAGAAGAACATACGGTGTCCCAAATCTGAAGCTTGATGGGTCGACCGTCGATGGTAACCATTCGAGCTCCGAATTCCACCCCAATGGTCAGATCATGGACCGGTTGAAACCTCTTGTCCGTAAATTGCAAAAGCAGGCATGATTTCCCAACTCCTTCATCACACAATATCATATCCCGAATTTCATACACAAATTCGTTAATTACCTTCTTAAAAAAGCAAGGAAAAAAAAAAATCAAAAGGAACTTAGGTTTTTTCAAACATACAATTTGTTTACCTGTGTCCCCGATAATTATGTACTTGAAGAGATAATCGTAAGACATGTTTTTGTTTATAGCAATAAGGATAATAAGATGGTGTCTGCCCTAGTTATTTAGGTTTATCTTTTTCTTAAATCTTCGTTTTGTTGGAGAAGAAGAAATCGAAAGGAAAACAACAAACACAAGACACACAGGAAGAACTAACGAACAAGAAACATTCCCAATTTGGGAATTAACCGTAAATGACCACTGTTCATACTCTTTTTTCAAAAAAAGACCACTGTTCAAACTTTCAATCAAAATTAACCAAAACCATTTTTTTTGGACGTAAATACCCTTAAAAAAATTGAAATTTCCCAATTAACCGATTTACATTTACCCAATTTTAACCTAATACACCGATTCACCTTTTATCCATCTACACTGTCCAACGTCTTCTACGGCTGGGAAATCTCCAGAATCATTTTCGGATC
>JAVXUL010000001.1:6727078-6737532 GCA_035590515.1 Trichilia minutiflora | reverse complement strand
TGCACAGACTATATTTTCCGACTTCGCTGCATTTGACCCCCTTAAACTCAAGGTCTTGCTTTATAGTTTAAATTTTTAGAGGATTTGTTGACTTGAGCTTTTTTGTTTATCACAAAATCTACTTTTTCTTTTTTCTTTGGGGTTAAATTATATGATTAAGTTCTTATCTGTGCATTTATCTGTTATTCGTGTTTAGGTGGGAGGAAACGGTCTTCATTTTATTACGATCTTTGGAATATTAAGTACCTAAGTAAATTCAAATGGGATGATCTTACGGCTGAAATTGGTATAGAACTTGTTAATTCTTTTGTTTAATCTTCTTTGGCAGCCTAGCAATTTACTACATGTCTAAGTTGAGATGCTTCTATTTCAGCGTACAAGAATGCTATTCGAGAGCAAAAACTAGCTTTAGAAATTTCGGCTGCTAAGAGGGAGCGGGATTTCTATCTTTCTAAAGTTGATAAATCCCGTGCATTGAGTTCGATAGAGGAACGATTAAAGAAGGTTAGTAATGTGTATACTTCCATTATCCGGATTCCTTGTATGTTAAATTTCTATCAAATTGATTCAGTTTCAATGGTAGTTTTTTTTTTTTTGACTTAATTGCATTTGTTGTTGAATTTTTCCATGTCTTAAATCTCTTTTCTGAGGCCATTTTCACCATATACTCTTCGTTTTTTACTTACTTATACTATGTTGTTTCTCAAGTATCTATCTTGTCTTGTATAAGTTAAAGATTTACAGTTTGGAGGACAATATTCAAAATTAAATGAACTTCCTTGATGAGGATGTGAAGCTTTGATTATGAACATATTTAGATGTTTGTTAGACCCTGAACATAATAAGGTCACATAATTAAATAGTTGGTCTTGAAAGATACCATAAAGTTTTATTTATAAATGGTGCTCATTTTTTTCTTAAAAATCCTCTGGAAGCTTGTATATTTGTGTTGAGACTGTTGATGACAGTATGTTCAAAATGATTTATTGTTTGAACTTGTAATGTATTTCACAGTTTCGGATATATTAAGACAAAAGTTTTTGTTTAAATTGTCAAGTTATTGTAAATTTTTATTTTTTGTTTCTGTTATGAAAAAGCAGTTTCCTTTCTTTTCTCTTAGAAGCAAAAAGTACAAGAAGAGTCTCAAACCCAATCTGAGCCCCCTAGTAGCCAGCAGCTGAAGAAGGTGATTCGTCAATTCCCACAGAAACGACCAGTTCCAGATAATGCACCACAAACCAAACCTCAACTCTCAAAAGATATCCTGTGTGGGGTGAGTTCCATTTTGTTGATAGATGATAACATTTTGATCATGATCTGCTCCCTAACGCTCACCTGTAATGATAGGTATTTGGCGGTCCTTACTGATCAAATTTTCAAGTGAGAACAAGTGCTTAAAGTGAATTCGTGTTCTACGTATGCTTGCGAGACTATGAACCTGCTCGATTTAGGTTGGAAGTGTGATTTGCAAAAATTTTGATTTATCAACCGGAGTAAATGGTGTTATTTTTTGATCCTTTACAACCAGCGATTGCGTTGTAGTCTTGTGAAAGGTTTTCTCATGTCCTTGTGTAATCACTAAATTATTAATTAATTTATTATCAAGAAACATTCTCCACTTGGGAGACTACCTTCAAAGACTAAACATTTAAATACGTGGCTTCTAATTTTGGCCACCTTTATTTTTGAATTACAGATTTCCAAGAGTGAGGAAGATGCTACATTAAGAAATTTGGCTATATTTTTGGGCATCATCTTACCATATTGTCAAACTCAAATTTTGTTTCCTCCGGGCTCATATGTAAAATTTTCCTTTTAACTGTTTGGTCTGTATTTAACTGCTTGGTCTGTAACTAAATAAAACTATACGAAGAAGCAATGTGATCTGATATAACCGTATAGGCACGCAACGACAGGGTAACAATCTTTGAGCACTCGTAATGAGATGAATCATAGTGTAACGATGGGATGGATGAGTGGAACATAGCCATTATCCACTGCTTAGTTTCTTAGGTGAATTCAGTACCAACGACATTCGACACATCATAGATCTACCCTTCGCAAGGAACAAATAAAATTTTAATTAGAAAAAAAGAAGTGACATTCTTAGTCGGAGTCCTTGAGTCTTGACTATCATGACTTTAACATATTGATAAACGTAGAAAAATTTGTCTCTGGAAGTGCTGCTTGTGCTAAATGATTTAAGAGAAAACAAAGAAAAATATTAAGAACTCCATTCATATGAACTAACAATTGTTGCAATATTGAAATCCCAGACACTAAAAGATAAGAAGTTTACGTAAGGAAATCCTCAATACTTTCATCAAATGACATGAACACTTTGTTAACCCACAAGTGTGGGTTCATGTCAAGCTAGTTCAACAACTGCAAACTATAATACCAACCTCACTACCTTATATTCTTCACTCTTCCATGGCATCTCCTCCCTCAATCACTTCCACTTTTTCCTTCAAGGGTGTAATCTTGGTCAAAAGGACCTCTGAAAAAAAAAAAAGGTATTAAAACAAAATAAAAAATGATTTTGAGAGTCACTTACCGCAATTGTTTTTGCATGCAACGGTAAGTGCAGGATAAAAAAAAAGTCAATTTTGCTATTGGATATGACTGCACAAAAATTAGAAACATCACATCACTATTTTCTATATTGTAATGTCACTGCAGGGAAATGATGCTTATCCAATCATATCATTGCCACCTATCTATTTGAGAAGTTGCAGCATAATAAAAACAGCAGAGTTTATGATATGTAAACTAAGATTTGTAATGTAATCAACTAGAAGCAATGTCCGATATATAATAGGGAAGTCCATTACTGACCAGTCTTCTTAGGAAAAGAGTAGCCTTTTGAACTGACAAAGGTGCGGGGATTTGGCAAAAGGTGGTTCCTCAGGTACTCCTTGTGCCCCTGCAACAACATTCATTTAAGGGAGAATCTAGGGTAAAGATGAGCTTAATGAGAAAAGTCTTTTTCAAAACATCAAAGTTAAGTTTTAAGTAACGACAGACCTTAGTTATTACACAGACATCAACGTTACTTCCACTTCCCAAGTCATTGAAGATACCAGAGCAGATGGCCTCAACTACCAGCTGTATTCCCTCATCTTTCTGCAAATATAAAACCAGTATATATCAGATACAAATTACACTGAAGCAAGTCATTCTAAAAGTAATTACTTGCAAGACAAATAAATGTGATGAGAGTATGATTATTTGATCTAAATACAGATTTAGTAGCTTAGACCACTCAATTCCACAGCCATAAGAACATTTCTAAACCACCTTTTCTAGAGAGCTATAATTTTTTTTTATCCTCTTGATACTAAACTGAAAAATGAATTAAAGGAGAAAATTCACACCAAATTCATGTAACACTATGACAATATGCATATTACAAATATAACAGGCAAGCTTACAGTCAATCCTTCTTTGTATTTTGATTCAAATATAGCCATTGCAGCAAGAGAACCAGACCCCATGGTCGCAAATGGCAAAGTGTCAGTTGATCCATGTGGATATATCTGCAAAATTAATCACTTATTGTGGTTGTCAAGATATTAAATAAAAAGTTCAAAAGTATCTTTGTCATCCTGAAGTTTCTGTAAGAACAACAAAACTAACGGTGTGCAGATGTGGTCCAGTGCAATCAACTCCACCAAGCACTAAAGCAGCTTGCACATAACCTTGGTAGCTGAACAGAAAGTTAAGCAATCAGAATCATGCAAGTTTTAAAGACTATCCCAAGATATGTTGCTAATAATTATAGAAATTAAATCAACTTTACTTGAAAAGATGCTTCTTGAGAAGAGTCAGTGCCGTAACAACCCTCGACTCTCTACCAGTATGATATCTATGCAACTGCAGCTGTGAGCTGACCATATCTAGAGAATTAAAAATATTTCACTATGTGTTAGCTTCAGTGATATGAAAAAAAAAAAAAAAATCATGTACTCCAGCAGGTTGTTAAAAAGCAATACAACTGCAATCTATCAATGGGAAGTTAATTAAGCTCAATCATAGGAAGTACCAGTCACAGCCTCTGTATCAGCAGCAGTTCCTGCACCACAGCAATATATGTTTGGGGCCATGTAATGAATTTTCTCACAATTCTTGTCACAAACTATGGGTCCCTCAGTTGCTCTTGTATCTGCACCGAGAATGACACCATCCTATGGAAAAATTCAATAGAAGAATATGATTGCCTAATCATTCCAGAACTTTCTTGACATGAAACATTACATAACAACAAGCAATTCTG
Source organism: Trichilia minutiflora (assembly GCA_035590515.1). Classification (NCBI taxonomy): domain Eukaryota; kingdom Viridiplantae; phylum Streptophyta; class Magnoliopsida; order Sapindales; family Meliaceae; genus Trichilia; species Trichilia minutiflora. The sequence goes on along the minus strand of JAVXUL010000001.1, from coordinate 6,733,256 downwards.
CTGCACATGCATGTCTATAGCTTTAAAAGTTGAAAGAAGTAAATAAAGATGTCAAGCACTGAAAATAACAAAGACCATGCGACTTAGCAATCATTTCAACTCAAACTTCACAAACAACCACATTAATAGTGGCAGTCCACTCTCCCATAACCAAAATGTAAACTAGCTGATATAGAACAAATATATCTTGCTTTCATATTTTCTCCTACACAAATCCTTTCCCGTGGAAATACGGAATAATTCCTTGGTGATACATATATTCTCCATCAACCTTGAAACCATCATTTACTACTATTACTTTTAAGCTGACATAGTCTGCAAACCATTCAACTGCCTCAGCATCTTTGCAGGTGATGCCAGGGGAATTATTTAAATTATATACAGCTTAAAAAGTAACTATTTACACAAATAGGGCTATACGGATCATTTCTTGCAACAATTGATTAATGAAAAGTGTTTAAGGCTTAATAAGTTTAGTGAAGAAAATAGAAACAGAGAAACTAGAATGAAAGTAAAGATCAACCAGTCAAAAGTATTTCATGAAAGCCCCGAAGAGCTCAACAATAAAGAACATTATTCAATGTCTATGGATTATTAATTACTAAACCACCAAAGTTCTCTTCTCACTATCAAAGTAAAATCTATGAAAAGAGAATTATAATGGATTTTCTTGGGTGTTTACTCCTAACTTGGCTTATTGTGCTGTGAGGTAGCAATAAATCAGAATATGTAACCACTGGAGCTCATAAAGAGTACAATTGAATGCGTATGACTCGATAAAGAGAGCCAGAAACAAACTTCTAAAGTTCACAACACATTACCTTCTGCAAATTTAATAAACACATTTAGAAGGATGTCAATTTGAATGAAAGTAGACATAGCATCAAGTTTAGGTTTACATAACTAAAGGAATTCACAATCATACTTTATACAGAATTCATGAGTAAAAGGTTTACTGCACAGTAGCGCAGCATATATATATTCTGACAAGGTAACAGTGTAGGGCGTCATACCTGGAAAATCAACCCAACAATGGTTGTTCCTGTCTTTCGGAAAGATGGAGGGTTGACACCCTTCTGGGCAAGCATTTCATTCCGTCTACAGAGATCAAAACTAAATCCACCTCGGGAGGGAACATCATTTGCTAAATCAGACATCTTAAACTTACTTGAACCTACATAAATTAACAAAATTATTTCTCAACTCACACAACCAGTGTATTACCGTACTCAAAATTGAGGCACAAATATAAAGAGCCAAAGATTGCAGAACATACTTGCTAAATGAGCCAAGGGATTCCATCACATAGTGAGTTAATATTGTATTAGTTTGTTAAATTTGGAATTATTAATATTGGCATAAAGTAATCCAGTCACTCGTCAGTGCAGAACATGGAAGGCCGCTATCAAACCCTTGAAACAATTCTAATACATTGCCCAATGAATAACAAAACCCACTACAAAAAGATATCACTAGTCACTACCCTCATTACAAACATAGAACAACATCTACACTAAATAAAATAAAAAAGCACCAAAAAGCCCACGAAATACTAAATATATAATAATTTATTCCTTCTTATAAACCTATCTTACTTTCTCGTCAATTTTAATATTTTGAATTCCATTTCCTTTACGTTCTCAAAAATAAGATAAAAGAAAAACCATCCCGTATTGTAATCAGTACAATGGATGTACTTAATCGGTATTGAAATCAAATATTGCTACCAAAACTAAGAAAGTATATCCAAGACTATAACCTTTACACTGTTCAACTTCACGCACTAAATTACCTTACTTGTAACTATAATTCAAAGAAAACAGTTAAGCATCGATCGTATTACAAGTTTTCTATTTCATTATCAGCTGCTCGACGCATCACGGATTTACATTGTTGGATTAACACAGGGTAAAATCCTAGTGGAATCGAACAAAAAACAACGGAGATTACCTGAGATTGATTGATTCCAACGGCAAGACGCGTGACCTGTAGCGAGAATCGAATCACAGAAGAACAGCGATAGCAAGCGACTTAAGTGTTGAATGAAAAAATGGGCCTTCTGAGTTTCATTACAACAATAAAAAGAAAGAGAACTTGGAAAGGAAGAAATTCTAATTGTTTTTATATTGGTCCCTGTAAAATAACTATTTTATATTGTGACCCATACTTGAACTCTGGGAGGATTTTAGATGCAGAGACACAGGAATCCACGGAAAATACAAGCGCACGTCTGTTCTTTTCCATTAAACTTACGGGCTGGGCTCTAATTACAAGTCCAGGTCGTCTGAAAAATAAGTCCAGATCTTAAATGGGCCAATAAACTAGAATTATTTACGAGTTGACACAAAACTCTATAGAAGTAATTTAATAGACACAAAAATGTATGGAAGTAATTTAATTATAAATATATTTTAAAATGAATTTTCTGTATATCAATCAAAATTTGGAAGAGGCTATTAATATTTAGCATAATGTTTGTTTATAACTTTGCCTAGCTAACATTTTTTTTTTGTATTTTAAAATTTAAATTTCAGCACACAGGCCGCCAATAATGGTAATAAAGGTCCATAATTCATGTTTACCATTATTAATTAAAATGATTTATTCACAATCTTCAATTATTATCCATTTTGATTCATTTTCTTTAAAACCATATCTCAAGTTGAACTTATAACATACTTAAATTCAATCCCTTCCCTTCCCTTGTCATTCAACCTCTATTAATTCTTTTTATAATTTAAGATTGAATCAAATTATCGAATAAAGTGTCCAACAATAATAAAATTGAAATATTTCAATTCCTACAGCGAGAGCGACAGATGTCAATTCCATAAAATAATACTCCAAATCCAAAGTTGGAATTGTATGTGCAGTATAATTCTATCGTTTATTGCTCCTCAAGATCCTCGTATTCCGCTTTTCTATGTGCCATGATCCTGCAAATCCATATGGCCCGTGCTGATGCATGCACATAAGAAACAAAAGGAGAGGACTCAATGATCGGATTCTACACTTGGATCTCTCTCTATAATACTGTAGACGTCGTTTTAGTTAGTTAATATGTACTAATGCGAGCCTCATTTTCATTATGATCTATTGATTCAATCTCCAAAAGCAAGCCTCGACCAAACTCCACATAAGGGTATGCAATCGGAAACTCATCGGCTTTTGCAGTCCACCTGAACATAGAAATTTTAAAAAATAGTATAACGATGTAATTAATTAAACACAACAGATAGGATTATAGGAGTTAATAATTATAACCCATCATGTTCGTTATTTGATTAACACGATGAAGACTAATAATTAGTAATTATGTAGGTTTATAAGTGGGATGCAGTGGATAATTGGATTATTTTCCTTAATCCAACCATGTCATTAATATCCGAATAGATTAATTTAATTTATTTTGGATTATACCTATAATTGAGGACAAGATGATGAAGGAAGAATGAGATTTCAAGTTTTGCGAGTTCTGCTCCTGGACAGAGTCGACGTCCACCGCCAAATGGCATCATTCTTTTGCTCATTAGTCCTTTATCCTGGCAACGGGATGGATTATTAAATACAAACAACCAAGTTATGTTTAAAAAAAAAAATCAAATGCTAATTAATTTAACTAACCACATACCGTTATAGTGTTCCATCTCCAAGGATTGAACTCTGAAGGATTTTCGTGAAGATTTGGGTCCAAATGTGCTGCAGTAAATACTGGAAGAACGTTCCATCCTGATGGAATGACATAGTCTGCAATTGGAACCGTATGAGCTACGATGGGTTAATTATGCGTAAATGAACCAATTACTTAATAAAATTAAGATTCAGTGAAAACAAAATCAACGAAACCTTTGAATTTTACATCTCGAATGGCTTTGCGATGCACAAATTTCACCACATTTCCGCATCTCATAGATTCATATATAACCTGCTAAGGAAACGCATGCATAAGTAATTAGTTGATCAAATAATCAAAGGAAGGTTTATATAGATTAATGAAAATTTGAAATATTTAATTAGTTTACTATGTAAGAATGAAAATAGCTTTCCTTACATTGCCGGTGAACTCCATTTGCTGGTAATCTTCCCAGTCCAAGAGTTCCCCATCTCGTTTTCTTTTCCTTATTGCTCGCTGTTCTTCCTGCTTATGTTACCGGGGAAGAGAAAAGAACAAACTAGAATCTATAAATAACCCTTTTAATTATTAATTTTAACGTTAATAATCGTGTAAAGTACCTTTAGTCTTTGCAAAACATTTGGTGCATGCGAAAGAAAGTAAACAATTAATGCTAGAAGTGTCGAGGTTGTCTCATATCCTCCCAGCAAGATGTCCAGAACAATGCTTACAGTCTCGTCATTGCTGAGGTTCCGTTTCGACAGAATTACATCTAAGAAGTCTTCTTCCCTCACACCAGGATTCTCTTGCTCCCTTTGTTTTATAATTTCTCGGACAGTGGAAGACAGTCTTGCTCTAGCCTGAACAACAACAACAACGACAACAACAAGGGCCAATGAAACATTAAAGCTATTTTTATATAGCAATTTTCTCTGGAGTATTATTCACCTTTACAGCGTTGGCGTAATGTGTTCCAGGGATATATAGAGGCAAAGACACGAAACCTTTCATGTATGTTTGAAAATCTTCAAGAATTTTGAAGGCTAGTGGTTCTTCTGGATCGATACTTAGGAGATGCTTCACCAGTAGATTGAGAGTAAACTGTGTTTCATCACACAAGGTAAGAATTAATATCAATTAAATTGAAGATAAATTTACAGTTTCGTCTTTATTTATATTTATTTCATAACCAAAATGAAACGGATATAATATCTATTTACCTTCCTAACTTCTTCACAGAAGGTAATTTCTTTACGTTGTTTCCATGACTCTGTCATTGAGACTGCCAGCTTTTCTACACACTGATGAAAAGCTGGAGTCGACTTGGAGGAACTGATGAAGCTGACAGCAACATTTCTCAGCTTCTTGTGAAGGTCTCCGGACACACTGAGCAAAGATAATTTTCCCAGAATGCCGTGCATGGGCTTGGGGTAGTTGGCTTGAAATAACTTCTCTTCATTTTGGAGTATAAACATGTTGAGCTCGTGGTCACAAGAAACTATAGCCGGCGAACCGAAGAGATGTGATTTGAAAACTCTTCCATACCTGCAACAGCATATATAGCAGATGATCACCAGCTCAACCATACAAGTACTCAGCAAAAGCAAAAGATATGTGAACTATACATACTTTGAGCAACGTTTCTTCAAGAAGGCGCCCATGGAATTGGATCTGTGAGGTTTGAGGAAGGTAAGAGTCTCGCCGCAGATGGGCCATCCCATGCTTCCATGAGGCAAGTTTTGAGGTGGTTGTTTTGCGGAGAAACGACGAAGAAGAAAAAGGAAACTTAATACGGACAGGAGAAACAAAACGGGCAAGACGACTTCGTCCATGGGTAGCGTAATCACAAGCTTTAATTAACTTGCCAATTGCAAACCCTATCTAGCTAGCATGTGCAGCACTCTCCGTGGCTTTCTCTCTGGCTTCTGCCATGATTTATTTATATACTGAAAATTTGTATTTTAAATTTTTTTCAGATTCAGAGATTCTGTTTTCATTACTTTTGGAAAGAAACGGAGCAAGACAAAACTATATTTAATTTCCTTCCATTTTTAAGGCTTGATTTTCTGTCCTCTTTTATTTAATTTTCTTTTATTATCATTTAACTATATTAAAGCACATGTGACAATTAAAATATTTATTTATTATAATTTTTAATTAAATACTAAAATATACCATTTTAACCCAAAGTCAGAACAACTCCTAGCATTACCACAAACTTCAAACTTCAAGTGTTTTTTATAATTTAAAAAAAAAAATCCAGGGCAAACATCTAGTTGGCCTTTTCTATTGATCACGATTGTGATACACCAACCAAATTTGATAAAAAGCAAAAATTTCTATTGTATATTGTTGGGGGATTTTACCGCGGCCCAGCCCATAGGCCCCGATCCACCCACAGCTCAGCTGTCCAAGGCCCAGCAAGTATTGGGATTCAGCATGCTTCATCACACGGCACCGTTTTGAGGAAGACAGTCGGGACAACAGTAAGGCCGATCGCTCGTCTCGGGTGCTAGTGCCGAGACCAGCAGTCGAGATCCCGTCACCACAGGTACCCGTGACCAG
>JAVXUL010000001.1:6716648-6726978 GCA_035590515.1 Trichilia minutiflora | reverse complement strand
TTTTGATTGAAAGTTTGAACAGTGGTCTTTTTTGAACAAAGAGTATGAACAGTGGTCATTTACGGTTAATTCCCAAACAATTTCTCCCCCCGTGGTCAGATTAAAAAAAATTGAAAAAACATGGATTGATACGGTGACGTATTAATGCTCCGACACTATTCTGGACAGCAGAATAATGGTGCTTTTAACGTACAAACTCCTACTAAAATTAAATTACTTACAAAATCAATTATGCAAATTTTAAAATCAACATTTTTAAATAACGTGATTTTTTAAGATAATATAATATTTATTAATTATAATATATTAATAAATTTTAAAAATTATTTATGATATTATTTTATCACTAAATTGATAATATTATATTATTTAAGACACAAAATTTAAAATATAAATTTAAAGTTTTCATATTAGCACCATTATAATTATATTAAATTAATTATTTTATTAATTTTACACAAACACAATTATATATAATAATAACAATATAATTATATTAAATTAGCTAATATATTTCCAACTTTCCTATATCCTAACAATAATCCCCTTCTTTTCCAGTCACCAATCCATTCCTTTTGCTTTCTTACACCCAACACAAATTGCCTACAAGTGGACGGTAGAATGATTGTTGGATCCAATTGGAAGAGGACAAACAAAACAGTTCTATTTTTTTATTTTTTATTTTTTCAAGAAGTGACATTCTTAATCAGAGTTCTTGATTCAGCCCTATCATAATTTAACATATTGATAAAAGAAGAAAAATTCTTATATCGAGAGGTACTTGTTTGTGCTAGATGACTTAAGAGAAAACAGACAAAAATATTAAAAACTTCGTTCGGCCAAGCAATTATCAACTGATAATAACTGCATATGAACTAACAGTTACTTGAAAACAGACACACTATAAGAGAACCAGTTCACATAATGAAATCCTCAAGACACTTTCATCGAATCAACACTTGGTTAATTCACAAGTGTTGAAAAATATACTAAGAATCTCACACATCCTTGTATTCTTCACTCTTCCATAGCATCCCCTCCCTCAATCACTTCCACTTTTTCCTTCAAGGGGGTAATCTTTGTCATGAGGACCTCTGAAAAAACAAAAAAAGGTATCAAAACAAAATTAAACAAGCTATTTTCGGAGTTGCTTATCACAATTGGTTTCATGCAACATGAAGAGCAGGATGCTTATCGGCTATGGCTGTAAACAAGTCAGTTTTGCGATTGGCTATGGCTATCGCTGTAGGGAAACGATGCTTATCCAACCATATCATTGCCAGCTCTTTGGGAAGTTACAGTATAATGGAAAGACAAGTTGTTTATGATATGTAAACGAGGGTTTTATAATGGTAATCAATTGGAGACAATGTCCTATAGATAACAGGGAAGTCCATTACTGACCAGTCTTCTTAGGAAAAGAGTAGCCTTTCAAACTGACAAAGGTGCGGGGATTTGGCAAAAGGTGGTTCCTCAGGTACTCCTTGTGCCCCTGCGCCAACATTCATTTAAAGGAGAAACTAGGGTCAAGATGAGCTTAATATGATAAGTCTTTTCAAAACATCAAAGTAAACTGATAAGTAATGACAGACCTTAGTTATTACACAGACATCAACGTTACTTCCACTTCCTAAGTCATTGAAGATACCAGAGCAGATGGCCTCGACTACTAGCTGAATTCCCTCATCTTTCTGCAAATATACAACCAGCAACTCAGATATAAAGTACAGTGATGCAAATCATTCTAAAAGTAATTACTTGCAAGATAAATAAATGTGACGAGTATGATTATTTGATCTAAACGTAGATGCGGTAGCTTAGACCATGCAACTCTACCGTGTTAAGTACATGTCTAAACCACATTTTCCAAAGAGTATAATTTTTTTTCCCCTTTTGATAGGAAACTGAAAAAAAGAATTTAAAATAAAAATTCACGCCAAATCAACATAATATTATGACAATATACATATTCTAAATATAACACACAAGCTTACGGTCAATCCTTCTTTGTATTTCGATTCAAATATAGCCATTGCAGCAAGAGAGCCAGACCCCATGGTCGCAAATGGTAAAGTGTCAGTTGATCCATGTGGATATATCTGCAAAATTAATTACACAATATGGTTAATAAAAATCTCAAAAGAATCAGTCATTTGGAAGTTTCTGTAAGAAGAACAAAACTAACTGTGTGCAGATGTGGTCCAGTGCAATCAACTCCACCAAGCACTAAAGCAGCTTGCACATAACCTTGGTAGCTGAACAGAAAGTTAAACAATCAGAATCATGCAAGTTTTAAAGACTATACCAAGATATGTTGATAATAACACTGGAAATAAAATCAGCTTTACTTGAAAAGATGCTTCTTGAGAAGAGTCAGTGCTGTAACAACCCTCGACTCTCGACCAGTATGATATCGATGCAACTGTAGCTGTGAGCTGACCATGTCTAGGGAAATAAAAATATTTTACCAAGTGTCAGCTTCAGTAATATGAAATCATGCGCTCCAGCCTGTTGTGAAAAGGCAATACAACTGCAATCTATCAATGGGAAGTTAATTAATCTCAATCATAGGAAGTACCAGTCACAGCCTCTGTATCAGCAGCAGTTCCTGCACCACAGCAATATATGTTCGGCGCCATGTAATGAATTTTCTCACAGTTTTTATCACAAACTATGGGTCCTTCAGTTGCTCTCGTATCTGCGCCAAGAATGACACCATCCTAGGGAAAGATTCAATAGAAGAATATGATTGCCTAATCATTCGGTAAACTTTCTTGACAGGAAACATTACGTAACAACAGGCTGCTGTACATGCATGTCTATAGCTTTAAATTTTGAAAGAAGCAAATAATGATGCCATGTATTGAAAATAACAAAGACCATGTAACTTAGCAATATTTAAGGCAAACTTTACAAACAACCACATTAATAGTGGCAGTCCACACTCCTGTAACCAAAACATAAACTTGCTGATATAGAACACATATATCTTGCTTTCGTATTTTCTTTTATATAAATCCTTTCCGGTGGAAGTATGGAATAATTCCTTGGTGATACATATATTCTCCATCAATCTTGAACCAATCATTTACTTGCATTATTTTTAAGCTAACATAGTCTGGAACTGTTCAATTGCCTCAGCATCTTTGCATGTGATGCCAAGGGAATTATTTAAAAGTATGTATGCTTAAAAAGTAAATATTTAGATAAAATAGGGCTATATGGATTATTTCTTGCAATAATTGATTAATGAAAATTGATTGTGGCTCAACAAGATTAGCCAAGAAAATAGAAACAAAGAAATTGGATACAACTTGACAATGAAGACAAAGATCAATCAGTCAAAAGCATTTCAAGAAAGCCCAAAAAAGCCCAACAACGAAGAAGATTACCCAATGTCTATGGATTATTAATTACCAAGCCACCAAAGTTGTCCTCTTAATATCTTAGTAAAATGTATGAAAAGAGAATTTTAATGGATTTTCCCGGGTGTTTACTCCTAACTTGGCTTATCCTTCCGTAAGGCAGTAATAAATCAGAATATGTAACCACCGGAGTTCAAAAAGAGGACAGTCGAATGCATATGACTTGATAAACAGAACTAGAACCAAACTTCTAAAGTTCACAACACGTCACCTTATGCAAATTTTACAAATTAGAAGAATGCCAATTTGAATCAAAGTAGACGTAGCAACAAGTTTAGCTTTAGATAACTAAAGGAATATATAATTGTACTTTATATAGAATTCATACTCAAAAGGTTTATTGCATAGTAGTGTAACTTGTATATAATCTGACAAGGTGACGGTGTAGAGGTCATACCTGGAAAATCAACCCAACAATGGTTGTTCCGGTCTTTCGGAAAGATGGAGGGTTGACACCCTTCTTGGCAAGCATTTCATTCCGTCTACATAGATCAAAACTAAATCCACCTCGGGGGAGAACATCATTTGCTGAATTCGACATCTTAAACTTACTTGAACCTACATAAATTAACAAATTATTTCTCACCTCACACAACCAGCATATTACCATCCTCAAAATTGAGGCGAAAATATAATTAGCCAAAGATTGCAGAGCATATTTGCTAACTGAGCCAAGGGGATTCCATCACATAGTAAGTTAATATTGTATTAGTTTATTAAATTTGGAATTATTGATATTGGCATAAGGTAATCCAATCAATCATTGGTGCAGAACATGGAAGACGGCATATCAAACCCTTGAAACAATTCTAATACGTTGCCCAATGAGTAACAAAACCCACTGCAAAAAGACATCACCAGTCACTACCCTCATTGAAAACATTGAACCACATCTACATTATATAAAATAAAAAAGCAATAAAATGCCCATAAAATATGAATATAATAGTTATTCCTTCTTCCAGCCCTATCTTAATTTCTCGTCAATTTCAACATCTTGACTTCCATGCAGTTCCTTTATCTTCTCAAAAACAAGAAAAAAAAACAAACATCCCGCAATGTAACCAGTACAATGGATGTACCTATTCGGTTATGAAATCAGATCCAAGACGATGACCTTACCTCTGTTTAACTTCACACACTAAATTAGCTTTACTGTAACTATAATTCAAAGAAACCAGTAGAGCATCTATCGTATTCCAAGTTTTATATATCACTATCAGCTGCTCGACGCATATACAGATTAACATTGTTGCATTAACGGAAGGTAAAATCCCAGTGGAATCGAACAGAACAAAACAAAGATTACCTGTGATTAATTGATCCCACCGGAAAGACGCGTGACAAGACGTGACGAATAGCGAGAATCGAATCACAGAAGAACAGCGATCGCGAGCGACTAAAGTGTTAAATCGAAAATGGGCCTTTCTCAGGCTCAGGTCTGTTACTGCAATAGAAAGAGGGGAACTTGGAAAAGAAGATATTCTAATTTTTTTCAAATTGGTCCCTGTAAAATAACTTTTTTATCTTATAACTCAGACTTGAAGGATTTTTGCCGCAGAGCCACAGGAATTGCGGATAATACAAACACATGCCATCCTTTCACCACGGTTCTAGTAGTATATTTTTTCATTTGACTTATGGGCTGGGCTACAATTGCATTTTGCATAGAAGTCCAAATTTTAGATGGGCCAAGAACCTAGAAATGTAGGCACAATTGACGCAAAAATCTGTATAGATAACTTAATTATGAATATACCTTAAATATAATTCATGTTAAAGAAAGTTCATGATAATTAGTTCGTGAACTTTTTGCTGAATATTCTTTAGTTTAATCAAAGTTTAGAAGAGGCTATTACTATTTAATATAATATTTTTTATTTTTTTTAATTTGATCGGTGCCTATTCCTAATTCGGTGGATTAAAATTTATTACATATTAAAAAAAAAAATTGTCAAATTATATTGACAATATAATTAAATCTATAGTTTTATTATTACTCCACAAAATCCTCGTATTCCACTTGATCATACAAATACGCATTACCCAATACCCATGTCAATGTGTACACATAATAACCAAAGGAGAGGACTCGATGATCTGATTCTACACTTGGATCTCTCGATAACATTATAGACGTCATTCTAATTAATAATGAGAGCCTCATTCCATGAATCTATTTTCGTTATGATCTATTGATTCAATCTCCAAAAGCAAGCCTTGACGGAACTCCACATAAGGGTATGCAATCGGAAATTCATCTGCTTTCGTGGTCCACCTGTACATAAAATTGGAAAAAAAAAAAAGTATAACGATGGAATTAATGAAATACAATATATATACGATTATACTTGCATGCATATATACATACATACATATTACTACGAGAGTTTATAATTATATATAACTCATCTATAATCATGTTCGTTATTTAAATAACACGATGAAGACTAATAATAAATAATTATATGTTGGTTCCTAAGTGGGATGCAGTGTTATGATTCTTAACCAACGGGTGATTAGTATCTGAATAGAGTATAATTATAGTTATAATTTAATTTAATTTAATTTAATTCGGATTATACCTATAATTGAGGACAAGATGATGAAGGAAGAATGAGATTTCAACTTTTGCCAATTCTGCTCCTGGACAGAGTCGAGTTCCACCGCCAAATGGCATCACCCTTTTGCTTATTAGTCCTTTATCCTGGCAACGAGATGGATTATCAATTATACGAACAACGGAGTTAAGTGAAAAAATAAAACATAAAAAAGTCTCGAAGGAATTAATTATTTTAACTAACTACATACGGTTGTAGTATTCCATCTCCAAGGATTAAACTCTGAAGGATTTTCGTGGAGATTTGGGTCAAAATGTGCTGCAGTAAATACTGGAAGAACATTCCATCCTGATGGAATGACATAGTCTGCAATTGGAACTGTATGAGTGTACGATGTCGTAATTGTACGTTAATGAATTTGAGATTTAATAAAAATAAGATCAATGATACCTTTGAATTTCACATCTCGAATGGCTTTGCGATGCACAAATTTCACCACATTTCCACATCTCATAGATTCACATATAACCTGCTAAGGAGAAGAAACCATAATAATTAATTGATCAAATAATCAAGGAAGTTTTACATAGATTAACGAAAATATTAATTAGTTTACTGTGTAAAATGAATTTTTTTCTTTACTTACGTTGCTGGTGAACTCCATTTGCTGGTAATCGTCCCAGCTCAAGGGTTCCCCATCTTGTTTGCTTTTCCTTACTGCTTGGTGTTCTTCCTGCTTATGTTACAATGAACGAGAAAAGAGCAAACTATAATCTATAAATAACCCTTTTAATTGTTAGTTCTAACGTTCATAATCACGTAAAGTATTTGATGGAGAGGGGAGAAGTAGGGAGCTCTTAATTACCTTTAGTCTTTGCAAAACATTTGGTGCATGCGCTAGAAAGTAAACAATTAATGCTAGAAGTGTCGAGGTTGTCTCATATCCTCCCAGCAAGATGTCCAGAACAATGCTTACAGTCTCGTCATTGCTGAGGTTCCGTTTCGACAGAATTACATCCAAGAAGTCTTCTTCCCTCGGACCAGGATTCTCTTCTTCCCTTTGTTTTATAATCTCTCGGACAGTGGAAGACAGTTTTGCTCTAGCCTGAGCAACAACAAGAAGAAAAAGAAGCCAATGAACGATTAGAAAATCAATGCCAACGTGTATATATTTCCATGCGAAGAGTTAAGCTAGCTTTATAAAGCAATTTTCTCTGGAGTACGATATATTCACCTTTACAGCGTTGGCGTAATGGGTTCCCGGGATATATACTGGCAAAGACACAAAACCTTTCATGTAAGTTTGAAAATCTTCAAGAATTTTGAAGGCTTGTGGTTCTTCTGGATGGATACTTAGAAGATGCTTCACCATAAGATTGAGAGTAAACTGTGTTTCATCACACAAGGAAAGAATTAATATCAATTAATTAAAGATAAATTTACAGTTTCATCTTTGTTTATATTATTTAATTACCAAAATGAAATGGATATAATATCTACCTTCCTAACTTCTTCACAGAAGGCAATTTCTTTACGGTGTTTCCATGACTCCATCATTGAAACTGCGAGCTTTTCTACGCAATGATGGAAACCTGGAGTAGACTTGGAGTAACCGATAAAGCTGACAGCAACATTTCTCAGCTTCTTGTGAAGGTCTCCGGACACAATAAGCAAAGATGATTTTCCTAGAATGCCATGCATGGGCTTGGGGTAGTTGGCCTGAAATAACTTCTCTTCATTCTGAAGTATAAACATGTTGAGCTCGTGGTCACAAGAAACTATAGCTGGTGAACCGAAGAGATGTGATTTGAAAACTCTTCCATACCTGCAACAGCATATATTGCCTATGTTCAACTACTCAAACATGCAGGGTATTAAGCAAAAAAAAAAAAAAGGTATGTGAACTACACATACTTTGAGCATTTTTTCTTCAAGAAGGTGCCCATGGAGTTGGATCTGTGAGGTTTGAGGAAGGCAAGAGTCTCCCCACAAATAGGCCATCCCATGCATCCATGAGGTAAATTTTGAGGTGGTTGTTTCGCGGACAAACGAGGAAGAAAATAAAGGAAACTTACAACTGACAGGAGAAACAAAATGGGAAAGACGACTTGTTCCATGGGTAGTTTATCTTAATTACAAGCTTCAATTTACTTGCCAATTGGAAATCCTAGCTAGCTAGCAGGCTCAGCACTTTCCATGGCATTGTCTCTAGTTAATGCTTTGATTTATTTATATACTGAAAATTTGGATTTTCTATTTTTTGTGTCAGATTCTATTTTCATTTTTACTTTTGAAAAGAAACATAATTAACAAGATAAAACTACAGTTAATTTCCTTTGAAAGGCTTGAATTTCTATCCTCTTTTGTTTTATATATTTTTTATAATCTTTTAACTATATGACATTTAAAACGTTTTAAAGTTAATATTTATTAATTAAATTATTTTAATTAAATACCATTTTAACAAACTAAAAAAGTCAAACAACTCCTAGCATTATAGCAAACTTTAAACTTCATGGTTTTTTTTTTAATATAATATAAAGACAACTTGAAAGCAATGTAATAAATAAAATATCCACGGCAAACAACTGGCCGGCTTTTTCTATTGATGACGATTGTCATCCTCCGACGAAATTTATTTTAAAAAAAAATTCTTTGTAAATGATTAATAATTAAAAAATAACAAAGTAAAAAAAAATTCTCGCTTGATCGTAGACGAAGCATGCTGACACCAAAGAGTTGTGTTGTCTTTTTCCTCTTGAGGATAATCTCCTTCTCTAACTATCTCAAAAAAAAAAAAATGGTGTATTTTAAAAAATTTCGACTAATATAATGATAAATTTAGTTTGTTATATCTTTCATGTAATTCATATATGTTATGGAAAGTAGTTAAATTGGAATGTAAATATATGTAGTAATTAAATTGATTTTAGGAGTTATATAGTTTTCTATTATAGGTCTAATTTTTGTATAGAAATATAGACCTCTTTTATATAAAATAAAAAAATAAGAGAAAAAGCATTATTCGTCTTCAAAATATCCTGTTGTATTTTGATTACATGATATCAGAGTAGCCCTAGAGAGTAATGTGGGTAGAGATTAGGGTTGCGTAGATCACCCTAGAGAATGTTCTTTTGTTCTCACTGTCAGGTTAGGGAGGAGAGTCACTGAAAGACCAGCATATCCTTGAAGTTCGACCACCTAAGAAGCTGCACGTGAATCTCACGCACCACCAAAAGAATCTGCGCTTTGCCACACGCGTCGACGCGTGAAGGCACGTCTGACGGTGATACCTGCTCCAACGGTCTGAGCTTGGTCAACCTCCTATTTTCGACGTGGTAGTAGCCCTATTCTCCTGATCTGAGAGCTTGGGTGTGAGCTAAGGTGAGAAGTTTTTTTTTTCTCTTTTATGTTCTTCTGTCTTCTTGGTGAGAGCCTGATTTTAATCTTCTGTGTTCTTGGTTGATCTTCTGTGTTCCTAGTTGTTTGTTTGTACGGTGTAGTAATACACTTGGAAGTTATTGCGTGTGATTATTGATATGGCTGATCAGAAGTCAATTATTGTGACAGATGAGGTTCCGGTAATGTTAAAAATCACTGAACATAAGCTTAATAATTCGAATTATTTAGAGTGGAGTAAGATTGTTAGAATTTATCTGAGGAGTATTGAGAAGAACGATCACCTTAATTTTAATCCACCTAACGAGGAGGACAAGCGACGGGTGTGGATGCAGGATGATGCTCAACTATTTCTACAGATTCAAAACTCCATAGACAATGAGATAATCAGTTTAATTAATCACTAGGAATGTGTTAAAGTGCTAATGGAATATCTAGAGTTTCTGTTTTCTAACAAAGGAAATATATCTCGTATGTACGAGGTATGCAAGGCATTTTTTCGAGCAGAGAAACAAGACAAATCTCTTACTGCATACTTTATGGAGTTTAAGAGAATCTATGAGGAACTTAATATCTTGTTACCTTTTTATACTGACATAAAAGTTCAACAATCCTAAAGAGAGCAGATGGTTGTAATGAGTTTTCTTGCTGGTCTTCCATTAGAATTTGAGACAGCCAAATCTCAAATTCTATCTGAATTTCAGATTCTTCTCTACAAGAGACATTCACTAGAGTACTGCAGATAGAAAGTTCTCCATCAGTTCAGCCCAATAGCGTATTAATTGGTCGTAGTAGTGGTATTGAAAACAATTATCAGAGCAAAAACAATGGAAGAGGATCAAACAACCGTACTCAGGATTCTGATGGGGTTGTATGCTATTATTGTCGTGAACCAGGCCACACAAAACGTACCTGTAAGAAGTTACAGAATAAATTAGCAAGAGC
>JAVXUL010000001.1:6700310-6716548 GCA_035590515.1 Trichilia minutiflora | reverse complement strand
ACATTTTCTAGGTTTTTAATGTTTTCATTGAAACCATTGTAGAACAATTGGTGTGTGCATGCTTTGGAGGCAATGGGAAAAGCTCCTTGCTTGTTCCAAGCAAAGCCCTAATGGTATGTGTGATGTTTTAAGTATTTAAATTGTTTAAATAAATAAAAAAATTTAAATACAATGCATAGGAAACCATTAGAGATCCTAGGATGCTAGACTTGTGTTTAGCAACTTTCAAGATTTACTAAAAGAAACAAGAATATTGGGATGTCAACCTACCAACACCCTAATGGATCCCAACAAGAAGATAGGATCAGAAAAAGATAATCCACCAATCAATAGTGGGAGATATCAAAGACTTATGGGACGACTCATCTATCTTTCACACACATGACCTGGCATTTGGTTTTCTGTAAGTCTTATAAGTTAGTTTATGCACAATCTTACAAAATAACAAATGGAAGTTATAAATAGGATTTTTTGGTATCTTAAGATGACTCTAAGAAGAGATATTTTATACAAGAAGAATGATAATAAAGATGTTGAAGTCTTCTTAAATGCAGACTGGGCAGGAGACATATTGGATAGGCGATCCACGTACATAAGGATATTGTTCTTATGTTTGGGGAAATCTCGTGACTTAGAAACAAGAAACAATTCGTGATCTTAAGAAGAAGTGCAGAAGCCGAGTTTAGAGCACTAACTCTTAAGATTTGCGAAGGAATGTGGTTATAGAGACTACTTAATGAGCTAGGAGTAAAGGTTAAAAAGCGCATAAAGCTATTTTATGACTACCAAATTGTCATAAGCATTGCAAAGAATCCTATGCATCATGACAGGGCCAAGCACATTAAGATAGATGGACACTTCATTTTAGAGAAGATTGAAAATGCAATTATGCAACTTGTTCATAGTCCTACAAGATCCCAAACGGTAGATATATTCACTAAAACTAGACTAAGAATCAATTTTGAAGAACTGAATTACAAGCTGTGTTTGTATAACATCTACAACTCAGCTTGAGGGAGAGTGTGGAACTTCTAATTTAAGTTAGTCAATAATTTCAGCAATGGTATTAATATATTTTTGGTATATTCCTAATAAGGAGAATATGATATTATTACACCAGATCTCAATTGTTTTTATTGTTTTTATTTCTTTCCTAGTTTAGAGGATTTATTCCTCTGTTAACATGATTCTAGTGTAGGATGTTAGTGGTGACTGATTATTACCATATCCTTTCTCTCTATATCTATCTATCTATTTATCCATCCATATTATATATATATATATATATAATATGGTGCATAATATATTTAGGGATAGAGAATAAGAAAAATTCCCTCTCTCAAAATCTTTATAAATATATACATATATATATCCTAAATAAAAACTTCACATGATATCCCTTGTTATATAGAGAGAGAGATATAAAGATGACAAGACAAGAAGGTCCAAAAAAATAGGCACAAAATGCATGGTACAAGATATGATGATCATCTACTCCAACAGATTATTAACCAAGAAATAATACATAAGGAAAAGGAAGGAGGACTCACCAACCCTTGCACACACCACAAAGAGATGTAATAAATATGCTTTGAATCGAAAGTCAAAACCTTCTTCAAGTCTTCTTCCTAGATCTCCCTCCATCACCATAATGACTCTTACGGTGTGGCTCTTCCTTGTCTGAAAGGCATCATACCTTACGTGCGCTTCTTTCAAACAGTAGCCCAAGCAGCAGTGGAAAGCTTGACCACGTATATATATAATATAAAGCTTGAGTTCCCTAAAAAGGAGAGCAAAGAGGCAACATGCTTTAATTGGATGACAAATTCAATTCACTTTTGAAACGAAGCTGTAGAGAATAAAAATATTTTGATTGCGGGATTCATTGGTTTCTGCTTTACGTGGGTTGGATGTGGATGGCTGGAATAGAAACCCGACCAAAGTTTGTGACCATTATTTTGTATCATCAACTGAAAACATATTGAAGGCAAGAAAATGGAATTTGGGTTCATTATGTCTGTGCTCATTGAGTGCATGATGCACGTGGAATGGATTTTGGAGACCTTCCACATCTAGAAGAAGTTATTATAAATCGAAACTAGCTGGATATCATTCATTTTGCAATCATGGCTTGCAATATATGCATGCTGCAGGACAAATCAAAACCTGTTTCCAATTTTAATATTATTTCGTCAACTTTCTGTGAATACACATCAAACAGCTTTTTTCTTTTTCTTTCTCTTTCTTGGACTGAATATGCATCACCTAGTACTTCAATATTAGCATATTTTACATTGTGATATCGGGAAATCCTCGACTTTGGAATGAAAAATTATGTAATTTAAAACAAATTGCTCATCCATATAGCACTAACATTAGCAACTTTATTTCTCTTTCTAAGAAAGGGTGTGAAAAGCCCCATTTCCTCCGGGGATGGGTGGGTGTGGGGGAGTCTAATCATTCAAGACATTCTTTTGAAAATATTAACTCTTCTTACTTGATGTTTTAGAAAGAACGCATTGCACGTTTGAGCAGACAAACCATGATTATTCTTGTCTTCTCTTTTGGCGTTCTATTGAAGTTGATTGAGTTATAGACCATTACATCTCTATTCTTAGAACGAGAGATGGACTCAATGGCGACTTTCCTTTTGCTTAAAAAATAATTTATAGAAGCACCTTTTCAAAACGCAAATATGTATTGTTTTAATGAGTTGACGTTGTTTTTATGTTTTTTGTCCGACAGGAACAGGAAAAACAATGAGCTTCAAAGTAAGCTTATATCTACTACTCAACCCAATAATTTCTGGCCTAAATAAAGTGTTTATAAGAAAAGCCCAATGCGGATCCATTTGTATCCTGTACCCTCTATTATGTCTTTGGCACACTGATTGTTCACCAATCTAAAACGTATGTCACAATTATTCCTCAAAATCCCAACCCATGTCCTCTCTTTTGTTCACAACCAAAACTCTTCAACCTAAAACTGTTAACTCTCTAAACAATGACAATGAAACAAAACAATCCTCAGCTTGGAAAATCAGAAGAGAGGCTCTTACAAAAGAAGGTAGAACCAAGCTTAACACATATTCCGACCGAGATTTTTATGCATATCATCGGTTTGTGACTCATGTGGATGATGGTTTCATTTCCACATTTACTAACCTTTATAGACAGAGACTGAGACCTGGTTTGGAAATTCTGGAACTAATCAGTTCATGGGTTAGCCATCTACCTCAAGAAGTTGTATACAAGAGAGAGTAGTCGATCATGGACTTAAGTTAAGGCACAGGAGCTTGCTAAGAATCCTCGTCCTGACTATTTTATTGTGAAGGATCTCAATATGAGCAGAAGCTTTACTTTGAAGATGACAGCTTTGATGCAGTAGTATGCACAGTTAGCTTGCAGTATCTTTAGCATCTCGAGGAGTTAATAATTAATCTGCTGGTTTAAGTTCTAAAAACAAATATTCTCCGAAAAACGTTTAACCTAGCATTCATTTCATTCGCTTTCCAGGTATTTTTTGAAGTGTTTCGTGTGCTAAAACCAAGTGGAGTTTTTATAGTGAGCTTTAGCAATCGAATGTTTTATGAGAAAGCCATTAGTGCATGGAGAGATGGGATTCCGTATGATCGAGTCCAACGGGTAGTGCGGTATTTCCAATGTGTGGAAGGATTCACTCAGCCAGAAATTATACGAAAGTGAGCAGATGCTGAGGGGAAATTGAAATCGCCATTCAGATGGATTATGAGGTTGGTGGGATTGTTGTATGCCTTAGACCCTTTCTATGCTGTTATAGCTTACAAGAATTTCAAACCTCTAAATGAATAAATTTAAATTCATATATATTATATATATATATAAGTGTTAGAACAAAATATGCATGTACAATTCACTGTTTTATATTACTCTCATATGAAAAGAGTAAAAGTAAAATTGAATTACTCAAATAATTCTATTCCATAATAATGAGTGAGAAGATTAACCCCGCTAATTTTTGGTATACTTTTCATGAAAACGTTGTTTATCATCTATCACCATTACCAATAAATGATGTTTTTCTTAAATGTGGCTTTTTTTTCAATAGTGCATTCAGTACTAACAATATGGTACGAGCGTGGGTTCCAATGAATTAAAGGATGGAATAATGAAAGATATTGTTATTTTGACACTCAATTTTTAGAAGGATCTTTTTTTTTTTTTTTTTTTTTTAATATTTTGAAGGATGTTAATATAAATATTATAAAAATAAAATGAATTTTGAAGGAAAAATGATGTCTTTGTGGAGGCAAACGACGACGTTTGGTGGACTCTTCTCCCTTCAAAATAAAATTGAAAAATTGCCACAAATGACTATTTTAAAATATAATATCAAAATTTATCTAGTCAAAAAATACTTTTAAATTTAACCAAAATTTTTTCTAAATTATTTTATCCTCACATCATAACAAAACCAAGCTATCTCTTTGTTACTCTCATTTTGACAATCAAATATAATAAATAATTCCTATTTTAGATATTTCTTTCTCTAATTCATTTTCAACGGTAAAAGCAACTAAACGATAATACAACCTGTGAGTTTTTGATCTTTTTTTCAATTTCATTCTAAATTGAGCAAAAAATTTGAATATTGAACAAAATAAACATGTTTAATGAGTGTGTTATGATGGTGTAAATGTAAAAAACAGAATGAGAATATGATTTAGATGTTGTTGATATATCAATTTTTGGTTGAAAATGGTTAATGTGTCAATTTTTATCTAAAATAGTTCAACGACGAGGAATGAGCACTCTCGAAATCTTTGGTTAACTATATTTGAGATTGAAAATCAAGGGTTGAGTATAAATATCAAATTTGAAAGTCAGCATGAAAATGAATTACGAAAGTGACAAGTGTCAAATTCGAGAGCGACTAAATTTTTAATTTCTAGAGTGAGTATGAAAGCCAATTTTGAGAGTAACTAAAGCTAAAATTCAAAAGTGGGCAAAAAATTTTAAGAGTGACTAATCGTTTTTGAGAGTGACTAATTTGCGTCTTTCGTGTGTGAGTGATTGAAGGTAAGAAAAGTGTTAAATTCAAGAGTAAATAAAGCTTCATTTTAAGAGTGATTCGAAAGTGTGAAACTAAGTGTTAAATTCGAAAGTGAAAATAAAAATTAATTTTGAGAGTGACAAGATTTCAAGGGTGAGAAATAACTTTTTTTTTCGAGTCTATGAATCAAATTATTTTTGAGAGTGAGAATTTAACGTCTTTCAAGTATAAGAATACAACCTGATTTTAAGAGTGAGGATTTAACTGATTTCAAGAGTTTGATGTATTGATTGGTTAGTGGTTACTCTCTCTCTCTCTCTCTCTCTCTGTATTTTTTTCTTTAATACAGACATGACTAATGAAATTTTATTTTTTGTACGATATAGAGGTTTATGATCAATGCGATTGAATGATAGCGAGTCCTACGTTAGAGATTTTTAAGAGGCTTTTGTGTGGATTGTACAATAATATTTGAGCAGTTATATAGATGTTATACAACTCATTTGAGATAAATCCTGCAGAATTTACAAAGATTGTTATTCGTATAAAGATTGTTCATAACTAGGTTTTGCAATGACTATATCAGCTAACATTATGAATCACTCAAACTTTAAATTTTTTTTGACCATGAACCAAATCATAAATAGAGCAACGAGAGTTTGTATGTGTATATTACTATTAAGTCAATGGTATGTCGTGAACAATATTAGAACCCAAACATAGGAGGACCTTCTACATATCCGTTTCATTCTTCGAGTGGTAACAATCAAAGAAATTATACATTTATTGCAATCAAGTAAAGAACATTACCTACTATTTTTTGCTTATTTTGATTTGTTGCTAATTCTTATTTTCTCGAATTATGTTTGTTTATATGTTCTAGGTTAATTTCGATACAAAGATATTTATATCATTATTGTTATTGTTATAGTTAAAATCAAATTCGTTGAGCAATTTGAATTATGATTTAAAAGCTTAGATTGGAAAGTTAATTGATACAATTGTTACTATCTTAGTTATCATAATAATAATAATAATAATAAGAAGAAGAAGAACAATAACAACAATAATAATAATAACAACATCAATCAATCAATCAATCAATAAATATCTATAAAAGTCGATCATACCATGATGAAATTGTCATTCTATGCTCCAATGGTTAATCCAAAATCAAATGGTAACTCATGCCCTAAGTAATCTGTATACTCCATGACACCCATCGTCTATAAGGTGCTCATATGTAAATAGGTTTGTGACACCCATTGCCTCTGTCCTGACAGTGTAATACCTGCCTAGTCAGAGCAAATGTGATAATAATTAGCACAACGGGTTCATAGCCCTCGATATCTCAGCATCAGACTAAGGTTGTTGACGTGGGATAAAACCTATAGGGTGCTCATATGTAAAGGGGTTCGTAGCACCCATTGCCTCTGTCCTGACAGTGTAATACCCACATAGTCAGAGCAAATGTGGCAATAATTGGCATAACAGGTCCGTAGCCCTCCATATCTCAGTATCAAAATGTCCAAAGGGGGATGAGTTGTACACAATGATGTGTCGACAGCCTAACTCTATCCTGCATGCGACCTAATGCTCTCTTTGTATATTATAAGGGATGTACACTATCTCCGCTATGGTTGAGGATTGATGTAAACCATGCCTCCTATTTCGAGCTATTTAATCGAGCTGGTGTTATTGAGATTTTTAGGTATCTTGCATCTTTTCTATTCCGTCTCTCTCTACGTGTATGTGTGGGCGCTTGCCATATGCATGTCTGATATTTATCAAAAGGGATAATTTTATGATATTGAGTTTGTGCCTATTCATGATGTTTTTGGTTGCAGGTTATTCATAATAGGGAAACTGATTAGAGTAGAGATTTTGGGTTTGTGACAATGAGCACTGTTGAAGAAGCCAAGAAGGCTATAGAGATGCTGCACCATTATATGATTTTTTTTCCCTTACCATTGAGGAAATTGATCAAGTTATTGGCACGTTATTTAGTATTATCTTATTTAGTCCACTTATTTAGAAAGTCTTGTACATATCTTTTCTTACTTTTTTGTTATAACATTCTTTATATTTTAGGCAGTTTAGTTTTATTAGGAGTTTTTTATTATTAGGAATTATACCTTGTATATATTTTTTGTTTTTGGTTAATGAAAATCAAAATTCTCATTCTGAAATTTTTTAGTTTTTATATAGTATCAGAGCCATGGCTGATGAGAAAAAAAACGAGAATTCTGAATTAGACAAGAAAAAATTCAGTTCTTACACACTGAACTCAAATGACAATTCATGTAACTTGATTACCCAAGTTTAGTTGAAAGGCAAGAATTATGAAGAATGGACACAAGCTATACAAATGGTATTATAAGCTAAGAAAAAATATGATTTTGTTGATATATCTGTCAAGCAACCAGCAGATGATATCCTGGAACTTGAAGATTGGTGGACAGTTAACTCTATGTTAGTTTCTTGAGTGTTTAACACCATTGAACTCACACTTCGCTCTTCGATTTCTCATATGGAGAATGTGAAGGATCTGTGAGAGGATATTAATCAAAGATTCTCAATTGGGAATGGTCCACGAATATAACAACTGAGATCGGTTTTGGCAAATTATAGGTAAGATGGCTAATCTATTGTTTTCTATTTTAGAAAATTCAAAATATTATGGGATAAAATAAACAACTATAATCAAATACCAGTTTGTGTTTGTACAGACTACAGATATAATCTTACCATTGAATAAGAAAGCAAGCAAGAAGAAGATAGAGTTCATCAATTTCTAATATTTTGAGCACTGAACCTTTGTCCAATCTGAATCATGCCTATGCTATGATTATACAGTAAGAGCAAATATGAACAATGACATGAACAAAGAAAGAAAGAGGTAATCCTATGGATTTTGCAGTTCAGACTGAAGGTAAAAATTCAGGGGGGATAAAGATCAATCTTTCGTTTATTCTAATTATAATAAAGAGGGACATGATGCTGAAAGTTGTTTTCAGTTGAATGGCTATTCAGAATTGTGTGGTAGTAGGCCACATGGAACTTCTACTATATGAGGAGGTGGTCAAAAATGTAACAATTGAGGTGGATGTAATAAAGGAGGAACTGCTTGTGCCAATGACACATAAGTAACTAGAGTTGATGGTGGGCATGGAGTTATGACAGATTCATATTGAAAAGGCCTTAATGGATTGAGTAATGAGCAATGGTTAACTTTACTCAACATGTTGAGTGCTCATCATAATAGTACCAATGAGAAATTAACAGGTACACAGAGAACTTTTTCTTGGATTATTAACATAGGAGCTTTTCATCATATGACAGGAACAATTGTATTTTTGAAAGAATTGTCTGATATTGTGTCATGCTTAGTCGAGTTGCTTAATGGAGAAAAGATTATGGTAGTAAAAAAAGGAACCGTGTTGCTTGGAGGAAACTTGAAATTACAATGAGTTTTTTATGTGCCCAATTTGAATTATAGTTTGATTTTTGTATCACAACTACTTAATGATTCAAATTTGATTATTCAACTCACTAAGAAAATTTGTACTATACAGGACCTAAGTTCAAGGAACCTAATTGGAGCAGGTGAGTAACACGAGGAGCTGTCCTTGCTCAAAGGAGTGATGTCAATGAATTCTTATAAGGTAGTTAATAAGAAATCTTTTAAACTTTGGCATAAGAGAATAGGTTATCCTTCTCCTAAGGTGGTGGAATTAATTTCAAAAGTTGATAGTGTAGGTAAAAAAATTAATAAAACTTGTGAGGTTTGCTCTAGAGCAAAGCAAACAAGAGAAACTTTTTGTTCTAGTGATAATAAAATTGAAGGTTATTTTGATTTAATACATTGTGATTTGTCGGGATCTTATAGAGTTCCAGCTTCATGTAAAGTAATTTATTTCTTGATAATTATTGATGATTACACTCATGTTGTGTAAATATATTTACTAAATAAAAAACACAAAGTGGCTTGTATTCTCAGAAAATTTATTGTGATGATTAAATGAAAATGGTTAGAAGTAATAATAGTAGTGAATTTGTGTGTATAAGAAAGTATTTTGATGAACAAGATATTTTGCATCAGACTTCTTGTGTAGGAACACCTCAACAAAATGATTGAGTGAAAAGAAAACATCATCATATTCTTAATGTAGCAAGAGTCTTGCATTTCCAAGCAAATTTACCTATAGTGTTTTAAGGAGAATGTGTACTTGCAATTGCATATTTGATTAATATGACTTTATCTATGTTATTAAATGGTAAAATCCCATATGAGATAATCTTTGGGAAAGTACCATCTTACAAACATATTCGAGTTTTTGATTGTTTTTGCTATGAGTATAATCTGAATAAGGATAAGTTTGTTAGTATGAGTCGTAGGTGTGTTTTTGTTGGGTATCCGTTTGGAAAGAAGGGATGGAGATTGTATGATTTGAAAACTAATAAATTCTTTGTCTTAAGAGATGTAGTATTTGCTGAAATAGAATTTTCATATAAGAAAACAATAGGTGATGAGAACAATAAAAATGAAGTTGTGCAGTTGGGTAATAAAATTGGGAGTGACGTAAGGGAGGAACACGATGAAAATATAAGAAGAGTTAATGAGGTGAGTCAGGAAATAGAGGAATTGAGCAACAAAGACGATGAAGAAATGGAAAGAAATAAAGTAGTGGCAGAGGAATTAGGTATGGGACAATGAATCAAGCAACCTTCTATTAGTTTGAGGTATTATGTAATAAACACCATCAGAATAAACCCCTCAGAATGCTCACCTTCCCAATCTAATTTCTCAGATACATTTTACTCTTTAGCACATTATATGAGTTATGATAAATTTTTTGCACAACATTGTATCTATTGACAGCAATTATATTGAGGCATAAGCCAAATTCTTATGTAGAAGTAATGAAAGACGAACGATGGAGAGAAGCCATAAGAAAAGAAATACAATCTTTGGAAGATAACGGTACATGGACAGTTGAAAATTTGCCACCTAAGAAGAAAGCAATTGGAAGCAAGTTGGTGTATAAAATTAAATACAACTCTGATGAAAGTGTTGAACGGTTCAAGATGCGATTGGTGATATAGGGAAATAATCAAGTTGAAGGCATAGATTATCAGGAAACTTTTGCTCTTACAGTAAAAATAGGTACCGTACGTACTTTTCTTGTCTTTGTCGTTGTCGTTGCAAAGAATTGGGAACTTTATCAAATAGATGTCCAAAATGCTTTCTTACATAATGATTTAGAGGAAGAGGTTTATATGAAAATGCCACCAGGTTTTGTTTCTCAATCACTAAGAAAGGTTTGTAGACTTCGAAAATCTTTGTATGGTTTACAACAAGCACCTAGATGTTGGTTGGCAAAATTGGCTATATCTCTAAAAACTTATGAATTTCAGCAATCATATTCAGATTACTCTTTATTTACTTTTAGAGCTGGACCTGCTCAATTAAATGTACTAGTTTATATTAATGGTCTCATTATCTCTAGTAATGATGTTTTCGCTGTACAATAGTTTAAGAACTATTTGAGTCATTGCTTTCATATGAAGGACTCAGGGAAGCTGAAGTTTTTTTTGGGAATTGAAGTGGCCAGAAACTCATACTGTATTTTCTTATGCTAACGTAAGTATACATTAGATGTGATTGCTAAGGTAGGATTACTGGGTTCTAAGCCAACAGCAACACTTCTTGAATAAAATCACAAGTTAGCCTTTACTAAGAGTGACGATATGGATAATCCTACTTGATATAGACGATTGGTGGGGTGACTTATTTATCTTACAATAACTCGGTTTGAGTTAACTTATTGTGTCCATATTCTTGCTCAATTCATGCAGCAATCAAAGAAAGTATATTGGGAGGTAGCTCTCCACATTGTGAGTTATTTGAAAGGTATTCCAGGACAAGGTATTTTATTACCTGCCAATTGTGATATCAAGTTGACCGTTTATTGTGATTTTGACTAGGCTAGCTATTCTTTGCCGAGACGATCTTTAATTGGATCTTTTGTTCTTTTGGAAAAATCACCTATCTCTTGGAAAACTAATAAATAAAAAACAGTGTCTCGCTTATATGTTAAAATTGAATACTGGTTTATGTCTACCACAGTTAGTGAACTTAAGTGACTGAAAGGGTTATTAAACTCTATTGGTGTAACACATTCTGACTCTACGGGCTTATTTTATGATAGTCAGGCAGCTTTGCATATAACTGCTAATCCGGTATACCATGAACGCACTAAACACATCGAAGTGGATTGTCATTTCATTCGTAATGAGATATTGAACGGCAACATTCGTCTAGCATATGTACTCATTTCATTGCAACTTGTCGATATTTTCACCAAGATACTGGGAAAGGATCAGTTCAGTTTTCTTCTTCGCAAGTTGGGCATTCGAGATCTCCATACTCTAACTTGAGGGGTATTGGAAAGTTATTTAGTACTGTCTTATTTAGTCTACTTATTTGGAAAGTTTTGTACATATCTTTTCTTACTTTTTTTTGTTATAAAATTCTTTATATTTTAAGCAATTTAGTTTTATTAGAAATTTCCTATTATTAGAAATTATACCTTATATATATTTCTTGTTTTTGGTTAATAAAAATCTGAATTCTCGTTTCGAAGTTTGTTAGTTTTTACATTTATTGATTATGAATTGTGCGTATGTTTCTTCGAAACAACTTGGAGATTTAAGAATAAGGCAGCTGTAAACAAGTTGATTGCTGATTGTGCAAAGTTCCATAGAAACTAATTTACGCTTTACATCTTCAAATCATGCTCCATCAGGTATTTGTGTCTCCTAATTTTTTAGATTATTGTTATCAGACTGAATGTTTGTCTCTAGTAGCGTCTGTTAGACATATTGACATTTCCATATAAGCTTAGACTGATAGAGAACATTCGTTTTTAAAGTAAATTCCTTCTGCCAAACCTAAGAATTTGTACCAGGCTGCAAAATTTTGTAGAGATAGGTCTAGTTTATGTGCCTATATCTACCGCATTCCACTGCTTTTCTAATGGTGTGCCAGCATTTTATGCTTAGTATGAAACAGTATTTATTTTCCACTCGAGCTGTCTTAAATAGTGTTAATTTTACTGGATGATCCTTTAAGAGCAATTTAGCAACTTGCCATGGAGACGAGTGTTGAATAAAAAATAACATATCTGACGTGCCAACCTTTGGGTTAGGAATTTGAAATTTTGAATAAATTCAATACCTTTATGACCTTATGCCATTATGCTTATAATCGAAATATCTGGTTCTGTCAATCAATGGCTGACTAGGTAGCCCATGAATCCAGAAAAGATTTTGATCTTATTATTCAGAGGAGAATTCTTTTCCTTTCACCACATAATATTTTCATTTTCAGTTGTTAATTGGGTTGAAAGAACTCATTTAGTTTCTCCTCCTGCTTAAGCTTTTGGATTCGGATACTATTGTTAGGCTCTTAACTATGAGTTTAAGTTCGTGCATTCAACGATGACACACTTATGGAGTAAAGTTGACTAAAAGCTCTTGTGTTTACATCTAATCACATTAAGCTTAAGCTTTTGGGTTTACTTGTTACATTATGGTGTTTCTTTGGTAATATTTCTACACCATTGTAGATCCTTTTCTGTGTCAGGGCTTGGTGTATTTTGGTGAATGAAGTCCACTACGTTGAGTGCTCATGGCTAGATTAGAATTTGATAAATTTGAATAAACTAGTTGTCGAATGGAAACTCTCTAATTATCACCTCTTTCTCCATGTCACTCTCTAATTACTACCTTTTTCTGTCTGTCTGTAAGTGCATGTCCTGTCAATTACTATATCTTCTTGTCTTCTGTGTGTCTTAGTGTTGCATTCTGAACTATCGTGATATTACCACAACTGTTGAGAGTTATATGTATTCCTGGACAGGATTTAAACGGAAGAATTTTAACTGTAAACAAGGCTGCACCTAGAGAGTCAATTCTAGAATGGCCTCGAATTTACAGAATCTATGTCGGTAACCTGCCATGGCAAGTAGATGATGCACATTTGGAGCAAGTTTTCAGTGAACATGGAAAGGTGATGAATGATAGGGTTGTTTGTGACCAGGGAGCAGGTCGTTGGCTTGGATGCTTTGTTAAAATGTCTGGTGAGACGGAATTAAGTGATGCCATTGCTGCTCTTTTTTATGTAGATGTTTGATATTTCTATAACCTTCTTAACGTAGATCATTAATGGTGAGTTGAGAGTCTACAAGGCTTGAGATCAATAATTTAGTACAACTAGAAAATCATATTATTTCACAATATCTTAGTTTAGTCTGCCTAGAAAACCATATTAATCCTACAAAATCTATGTTGGTTGCATTGTGGATTTCATATTGGTTGGTTCTTAGATAGAGGAGGATTTGTATGCAGTATCTGAATACTATTTAGACTAGTGGATGAATAGAAATTTAGCTATGTGAACTCATGGTAGTTCCATATTTGCATATATTTAAGTTTTGCCTTTAACCATAATTCTTTAATTAGCAGTTAACCTTCCAGTAGTTGTCAATCTGTAACTGTAGCCTGTCCCAACTTAGAAATTTTATTAACGAATGAGAGAAGACAAGCAAAAAATATTATTATTAGTGTATGTATATCTATATATAGATAACACAATGTTTACCTTTCATTCTTTCATGTGGAACCTAAATTTGTAATAGCATATTGTTGATGCCTTCTACACAGCGTAGCATGCAAATGATAAGTGTGTAGCACAAATATCACTTCATTTGTTTTTTGGCAGGAAGAAGAAGTCTTAGTTTCAGATTATTGCTGCATTTAGATAATCAAACTGGAATCATTTCATTGCAGTATGATTTCCACATGCATAGGATTAGAATAGTAAGGACTGATAGTTACCTTTGCTATTTTCATTTTTATTTTTCAGAAACAGATTAACGACTTGTCCAATTGTTTTTTTAAGACATAATTTGTAAAAAAAGAGAAAATAAATTCGTTTTTAACTATAAAATTAAAAAAAAAAGAAGAACTTTCAGCTGTTTTATTATATTTGAAAAACAATATTCAAATTTCAAACTACGCATTACAGTTTATTACTATTATAATTTAATTAATAATATTAATGCATTATTAAATAATAATGTTTTACAAAAATTATATAACATATATTTTATGATTTTGAAATGGTGTACTATATACTATGTTATTTTTTTATTTAAATTATTTTGCAAGACTTCTTTATGAAAATAAAAAGAAATGCAATTATATTTAATTTTTTGACTTAAGCAATTTAGATTAATCAAACTAATTTATATATTAACTATTATATGAAATTTAATAAGTAAATTTATTAAAATTTAAATCTTGAAAATATTTTTTACCAAACTTATTTTTTAGTTATTTTTATAACAACTTAAACATTATCAAACACAGCAAATTAAAAATATCATTTTTATTTTTATTTTATGAAAATACTAATTAAAAAATAAATACCTAATGCTCCTGTTGACGGTAAGAAGTGTAAAACATACGAGAACTACAATTAGCAAACAAGTATGAGTGTCGTACATCCGATTCAATGAATGATTGTGAATTATATGGTTTATTTTGATTCAATTTTTAAGATTTAACAGTTTTGTTTTTAAATAAGTTATTAAGAAAACTTATTAAGAGGTCACTCATTTTAGTATTATTTTTGTCCATATTTTTAAATAAGTTATCATAAAGATTACTTATCTTGGTACTACTCTTATCTAAATATGGAGTTAAGCGTAATTCTTAAAAATAAACTACCACCTATTCTAAAAGATTTCGTTGATAACTTAGTTTCAACTTTATATATATAGTCCAATAACTTTTTCTCTCATTCTGTGTGGGATTCGGTTCATTCCTGTCTCTCGCCAACCTAGAAACCGTTCCTTACTCAGGGTCCCTCGTCTTGACGTCACTTCCCAACCTCATCGGATCGAGATGTTACAGGTCCACTAGCTTCCGTCTGATTCGTTATAAAATAACTTCAAGATGGAATCGTATACAAAGCTTTAGGCTGCCTCTAGCATCAAAGTAGTCGTACCATTAGAGAAGTACAAAAACGCAATTTCGACTTAAACTGTACAGACACCATCCTAATCAATCAAAGAATTATAACGTGTAGGGGTTGTAAAAAGCATTATACAAACTCAATACAGTATTCGTATCAAAGTATTAATAATGATGTCATATTTATGAACTCTTTAATTTATTTATTTATTCAAGATATAATTAAATAAATAAATATAATAATATATACGTAATATTTTATAAAATATGTTACTTTTTAATATCTAATATAAAATTAAAAGTTATATAAAATTTTAATATCATATTGTCACACTCGATCCAATGCTTATCAATGATATTGTCCATTTTGGTCCAATTTTTAGGGTCTTACGATTTTATTCTTGAAATAGGTTATCACGAAGACTTCCTAAGAGGTTATCCATCTTGGTACTACTCTCGTCTAAGTACGTTTAACTGCGTAGTTCTTAAAAATAAACCACCACCTATCCGAAAATACCTCGTTGACAACTTAGTTCTAATTCTACGTATATACCTCAATAACTTTCTCTCTCATTTTGATGTGAGATTCGATTCATTCCTATCTCCTATCATTCCAAAAATCTATCAAAAACCATTCTTTACTTAAACTCTTTCGTTCCGATGTTACTTCCCACCTTTGTCGCATCGGAATATTACAATAAATCTTGGTGATCAAATTGCGCACCAATTTTGAGCTTTACATACAGGCCGTTCATCTATTTCGTCCAACTACCAGAAACAAAATTAAAAGTTCATATCAGGCGATGAAAGGAAGACCCAACCATTCACACAAAAGGTGCTGCTACCCTCATGGTACACACATGTAAAATTGACATGTTTCCAAAC
This sequence comes from Trichilia minutiflora, assembly GCA_035590515.1. Classification (NCBI taxonomy): domain Eukaryota; kingdom Viridiplantae; phylum Streptophyta; class Magnoliopsida; order Sapindales; family Meliaceae; genus Trichilia; species Trichilia minutiflora. Next base: position 6,700,591 of record JAVXUL010000001.1, on the reverse strand, counting down.
GTCACAATGAATGCCCATCCAAAAAAATGACTTCAAGATGGAATCGTATACAAAGCTTTAGGCTGCCTCTAGCATCAAAGTAGTCGCACCATTAGAGAAATACAAAAACGCAATTTCGACTTAAACTGGACAGACACCATCCTAATCAATCAAAGAATTATAATATGTAGGGGTTGTAAAAAGCATTATACAAACTCAATACAGCATTGTTATCAAAATCGCGTTTTTAAACAGTAAAAACTACGTTTTTAACGTTTTTTACAAGAAAACGTTTTCGATTT